>BMAV01012791.1:0-330611 GCA_019973955.1 Trichonephila inaurata madagascariensis
ATCGAAAAATTTTACTTCTTTTCTGGGGAATCCCCTGTACTGAATCTTTATTTTAAAAGGCAGACACTCCCATGAATGAAAAATATTTCGGTTCACAGAATTCAGTTCATGAATGAAGTTTTAAATTCAAAGAGACGACTAATTGGTGTATATTTCATGAGTTAATAAATTCTTCGGAAAAAGAGAATTTTGATGCTATTTGAAAAGATTTTCTTATTAAATATTCCGTATTATATAGAATATTTTTCATAAGAGAGTTCAAGTGATTCCATTTGAAGTAATATTCTTATTAAAATATTCCTTATTATAATAGAATGTCTTTTAAAAAGAGTTCAATTTCTTTTTAAAAATATTTACATTGCATTTCCTATTAAATATTTAAATAGATAAATCAATTTGTATTTGGATTTACATCTAAAATGAGTATTAGTAAGAATTTTTACTACTTCACAAATTATGGATATTTATTTAAATTGAATTAAAAAGTTCCAGGTAAGTCTTTGAATATTGTAATAATTCATAAAATTTAAGAATTTATTTGAAGAATTATAACTACTGAAAAAAAAGGGACTGTGCAAAATAAAAATTAAGATGCATGAAGTATATTTCTGAAACAAAAGAAAATCTTTAAAAAAAAATTTTAAAATTTGAGTAATTAAGGAATTTTGTAATTTTTTTCTATTTCAAAGCTTTTAACGTATTGATTTAGAATGTTACTTTACACAATCAAACGAATACAAGCCTTAAAAACTTAAGTTGAATATCATACATTTGTAAAATTATAAATATTAAAATCAATTATTTTCACAAACTTTAAAAATGCAACACATAAAAAATCTTTCCCAAAAGTTCAATCGTGAATTTTTTTTCAAAATTTAAATTTCACGATTCAAACAACCGATAAGCCAAGAATTCATTCCCAAAAATTTAGAATCTGCACTCATTAAATTAGCGAAAATTCTTAAAAATTGATACGTTCCCGCAGTAAAGGTTAATAATCTTGCAAATAAATTACGAGTTCATATACCATGAATATTTTTAAATAAAAGGAGCAATCAATAAATCAAAAATGAGCAGGAGACAGTTTCTCAAAGAAGGATGGCAACACTTCCATGTTCTGTAAAACTATTTAATGACGTGAACTGCCGGTCTTTAAGTTCCCCCTTTTTTAAACCCAAAAATGACGGGGGAAAAGGGAAATTTTTCACTCCAAGATGTGAACAACGATTCAAAGATTCCATTCCAAAGTGGTATAACATTAATGTGAAAAGTGTAATTAGTAATAAAACACGATTACTCACGCTTTATAAGTATGAAACGGATTGCACACAATAATTACTCCACTTGCAGTTGATATTTAGTTATGTCTTTTGAGGATGTGGGATTCTATAATTAAAGCGGCAAACACAACTTCGTAATTAATTAAAAGGTTTTTCAATTATAAAAAGAATAAAAGGGATTGCAGTCCGTTCATTACGGTGAAAGTTCTGCGACATGATTAATTCTAGTTTTTAAATAGATTCAACTTCATTATATGAAATGGGTATAGGAAAGGTAGATTTTCGCGTTTTTTAAAATTGAACTGTGTTGTGTCACGCCATTTTGTTTTCAAACAAAAGAAATGGTTTTCGGAATTGTGTGCGCTAATGAGAATGACGACCTGGTGGTTTTGTTTATTTCCGAAAGCGATTTAAACTTTTAAAGATTAGTTTCACAAAGACGTCTAATGGGTCTGAAGGTTTTAATTACGCTGTATAATGTACATTCACTGTGTAAAATATTATAAACAATGAGACGACAGTGAGACATTTAAATGTTTCTTTGTAACTTACAGGCTTCATTAATTGGAAGACATTCTAAAGAATGTTCGAGTCATGCAACAGTCGAGTTTTATATATGCATGCCTTTTAAAATAATGTCTAAATTTAAAAATAATTTCATAATCCTCATTTAAAGATTGTTAAATTAATCCGAACATACATTTAATAAGAGATCGCTTTTTATGTATTGATCATTTTTCGCTGTTAATGGGGAAACGGATTTATATTCGATTTTCAAAACATTAGCATATGTAAGACAGTTTTTGACGAGATTAAATTTACCACTTTTACGAGAATCGATTTTTTCTTCTTCCCCAAATGTGGCAGTGGATCGGTGCTTTTTTTGGTACCACTTTTTAGTGCGGCACAATATAGGTGGATATAAATCGTCGCAATGTAATTTTGATTCTCAGTTTCCACCCCAGAGGAACGCACCTGAGCTCTGAAAATGCAAAATCCTACAAGAAATTTAATTTTGCCTAGAGCACTTAAGCCAAACAGATATTCTTAGGGATCTTTAACATGCCGTATTATCGTACGACATGGACTCTGTCGTTTCTGCATTGTGAAAACTCACCGACTTGGGCTGGGGTCGAACCCGCAAACTTGGGAGTATAAGACCATTGCAAATCCAACTACGCCACCCAGCTGGTATACGTAAATCAATGTATTCTGTATAGTTTTCAATTAAAGAAGCTAGAAAAATATATCTTACTAAAATTTTATTAAGAGAACACCTTATCCTAAAATTGACCAAAATATCTAATATTTTATTACTTCATTTTAATTGTATGACATTTCTAAATATGTGTACAAAAGTTCATAGCTCTAGCTATATTATTAGTTAGTTATTTAGCTTTTTTTAACAGTATTTTGAAGCGAAAACTGAAACTAAAACACGTAACATCGGTATTTAACTCTTTCATTTATTTTCCTGGCTTTTAAAATTTTAAACAGCTTTTTCTAAGGTTTTTATTTTTCACGATAATCGTATACTGAAAATGCTAAGGCTTTTTTTCTATCCAGTGTAAAGTCTTGGAACTTTTTATGGTTGTTTTATACAATATGTTTGATTATTCAGTGTTTGGAATAAGGATTTGTGGGACTATATTTATTATTTAAAAAACATCAAGGTCACTGTAGTTGGTTTTTTTACTCTTTTTATAGTGACCGACACGAAAAAAAAATTTAAAAATAAAACTGCCACTCGTATTACCACTACTCAGAAATGTGAGGAGTACTTCAACGATTATTAAAAAATGTTCAAAAATATTACAGTTTGCAGAAATAGTAGAAGTTTTAAAATATAGATATATTTAAAAAAATTTCCAGCTCAAAGTAATTATTTTAAAATGGTGTTTTTCTTTTTAAATGTTTATTTCATGTGTGTTCAAATAGGATATATGTAAATATTCTCATGCAAGTACATAAAAACATTTTGAAACGAGTACCTCGTGTCCCCTTAAGTAATTACATTTAAAAAGTGAAATTAAAAAACCCCTCTTTTACGCTTTTAGAAAATAAGAATAATTAAAATTATGTGGCTATACTAGTATATTTAAGGTGCTACGTTAGGAGCAATTTTGAAGTCCATATGTTTTGAAAGAAATAAGTAATAAAAATTCGATGATGCAAATAATAAAAAAATGAAAATAAACTTATTTTCTTCAATAAAATTGCTATTCTATGAGAATTCATTTGTAAATTCCTTTCAACAAAACCTTCTCTCAGAGGATGTGTATTTTGACACAGTATACATTATTACGACGAAACGATCCGTGAATTTTAATGACTCTGTCAACCATTCTGAAGGTTTTTGAAACAGCGTTGACATTTTATCCGATATTTATGTAGTGATATTTTATTTGTCTGTTTAAAATAGTATTCATATGTACTATAATAAAGATGACTTCCGTTTCGCATAAATGTTGCCATGATAGCTTTCGTGAAAAAAGAATTAATAAATGCAAAAGATGCAATATATCATCTGCTTTGTCAGAATAAATCAGAATTTTTAAAAAATGTAAGATTTGAGTTGTTTTTGACGGTTATGGAAACTTTTTTCAATATGAGTTGATATAGATTTTCATAACTCTCGATTAGTGTAAGTTGGAACACTCATTTTAGACTCGAAGAATACTTTATAATATTCTTCCTTAATATAATCTTGTAACGTATTTGCTTCTATGTAACACATCTAAATATTTATATTACTATATCTTGATAATTTATCTTTTCCCAAATATGTTCCCCCAATATTTTTATCGCACATTTGAAAATACATTTCTGATTGAAATACAATGAATATGGAATATATTTTATAAGAAAAACTTGATTCCTTCAAACTAAAATGTTTAAATATTCCATATTTTATGGTCTATAAAGTCAAGGTCTGTGATTTTAAACGCTTTTGGGAAAAAAAAAGTTTTAGGGCTGAATACATTTTTTTGAAAAAAGAGCATAAAACATAAAAGATTCCATGAATAATTTATACCCAAAATAAAAAAATTTTTTTTTTTCCTATAAATTAATTTAAAAGGAAAAAACAATATATAGGAGTACAGTAAGACCGTACAAGTCAAATTAGAATGGTCCCAGTTATACAGTAGCAATATATTAGACTTAGGATTAAGACTTAAGGGTTAAGTATTGTTTCAAGATGCCAGCCTTCATTTTTATATGATCACATTACTGGGCTGAAATAAGAGAAAATAGAATTTTATATGAAATCCTATAATGCTATTGCATAAAACACACTAGCCAACGCATGCACGAGAATTTTTTTTTGGGGGTGTTTGTATAAATCTTTTAAAAATGTAAGAAGTTATGAATGCATTTTCCTATTAACTGCATGTTTTTTTTAAATAAAAATACAGCAGTGTTAGACTTTAAATAACTTGAGGAAGGTAAAGGTTCTAAAAATGTTTTACAATTATTATAGCTTTATGATACAATTATTGTACGTAATAATACACTATTTATCCGAATTATATAAGCAACTCCCAAATTGTCTTTGTCTGCAATAATTGGGGCTGTTAACATTATCATCATCTACTGAATGAATTCTTCCGATGATACAGTAATACAATCCAACAAAACAAAACTTTCTCAAACATTTTATTAAGTGTCGACTCAGTTTCAATATCCTCCTCCCTGGGGAACAGAGTATTAGGGACCCCAAAATCAATTTCCCCTAAGCCGGATCTTACAAAGCGCATGTACTTGGTATCAGTCAAACTTTGGATCCCCAAGAATCCTGCCCTCCCCCCCAGGCGGGGGCGAGGTAAGTTTCGCCACTCTCTTCCTTTCCCCAAAGGGGGAAATTTTTCGTTTTTGAAGGAAAAAAATTAAAAATACATTGTAGTTTTATTACTTTGCGTTATGACCGATATTTCGTCTTAAGAGTTTTTGTGTAAAACGTATTTCACTGTACTTTGTTTCAAATATTAAGTTTTTAGAAAAATATGCGAATAGTATTGTAGTAATTTAATCTAGTGTTAGGTCCTAGTTATAATTTCATCCAATAGATGGCGTAGTTATCATCCCATAAACAAAATCCTTGATGTTACCTCCAACTATCTCCTTAAAGTCGGAAGCTTTTCTTCCGAATTAAGCCGAAGTAAAAATTCAACGCTTTTAAAATTTATGGGAAAGGGGGCTGCATTATGAACTTGACTGGCATTCACTTTTGCCTCCTCCTCATCGCAAATAAAAAAGCGATAAAAATTCATGCAAGAGGTTACAGAAAATGATGAATCGGTTTAAGTCGGCGAAATGTTGGAAGAGAGAGTGTGAGAGAGAAAAAATAATATCTATAAAGACATCCCTGCGATGCTGTGAAATGAGAATTGATGATCGCATCTAGTTGTGCTTCTACTCTTTGAAAAGACGCTCCTCATAACTGCTAGGGTAGAGGGATGGTCCCAAGAATCTTGAGAGGGTGGGCCGAGAAGGGGGTTGATTCGAAAGTTCTATCCAGTGAAGTGGGAAGAGGGAGTTCATTAATTATATGCGACGTTCCGACGAAGGTCTTAAATCTCAGAATTAAAGCGCAGTTTCATCTGCTGTTAATAAGTCAGAGTTGGAACTGGGGTGTCGATTGCCCTGAAGGGAAAAGTTTTAGTAATAGGGGGGTGGAGAAATTAATTTCGAATATTTTTTTTGTACTTATTTGTTTATTTTATTTTACTTATCATCAAGAAATGTTCTGGAAGAGAAAAAGGAGTTATCTTTCAAACGTTTGGTACGGAGAACGAAAAAAAGATACAAAGCCGGAAGCTTTTTTAGGAAAACTTTTGCGGTTTTTACTCTCAGGCAAAAATAGTTCTTTAAGTTTTTCGAATGAGTTTTTCACTTCGATTGATAACTTAAGATAAAACTTTTTATTCTACACAAAGTTCGAATGATGATTATTTTACATATTTGATTTTTATCAAGCAATACAATAGAGGATCAACGGAACTTTTATTTACGAACCTCTAGAAATGAGAAACTCAATACTTGTGACGAAATATACAGGGTGTCCGGGCTCAAAGTATCCAAAAGTTATTTGGCTTATTATTACGGAACTACCCATCAGAATGCAATAAACTGTTCATCAGCGATTTGAAAATTCCTACGAGATTTTTTGGTTCTATTCCGATGGCCGCACGTGCAATTATTCGGCAATCGCTAGACGATAAATTTGTTACACTGGCTTCATTAGTAAAGATGAGGACGCCACAGCAAAAGATGCAGTGCGTACTTTGGTAAATGGAATTTAAATCAGTCACTCGTGTACAGCGACGTGTTCGAACAGAATGTAATGTCAATCCTCTGACATCAAAATCTATCCACCAATGGGAAAGAACGTAAAAGGTGGAGGGAACTTTGATGTCTCAAACTGGCAAGTATCCTTAAGTTTTCGTGATAGAAAACACTGTTGATCGTGTGCGTAATCCATTTTGTTGGAGTCCTGATAAGTCTATTAGGCTATCCAGTAATGCCATTCCATTCTGTTCGAACACGTTGCTGTAGACGTGTGACTGATTTTAATTCCGTGAACCAAAATACGCACTGCATCTTTTGATGTGGTGTCCTAACCGTTACTAATCGAGCGAGTGTAACAAGTTTATCGTCTGCTATTGCCGAATAATTCGCGCACGTGCGGTTGATCAGCTTAGACCTCAAAAATCTCGGGTTCCTAATCCAACGATGAACAGTTAATTACATTCTGATGTGTAGTTCCGTTATTGCAAGCCATAACTTTAGGATACTTTAAGCCGGAACACACTGTATTCGCTTATTTTCCATGGTGCACCATGTATGAGTAAGTGAGTGTTTATGAACGTAACACTATAAAGCGATGCTATAGTCACTATAGTCAATGACTGAGCAGGCATCCCCTCTCTAAGCTACCACACCAACGGAGGACTTTGAGCCCAGGGAGATTAGATTTTCAACACGGTGGGTCTTCAGTGTCACTGAGGCTCGAACTTATGACACGCCGGCCATGAGCTTATTTCCATGATAACAAGGCCCGCACGTTTGTAAGAGCAATGAAACTGTCATTCCAAACCCCTATATATTCCAGAACAGTTTATATAATGCTCATGGAATAATATAAGAGTTTGACTCAATGAAATGCGAGTTTAATCGATGTTGTTATGTGAATAAAACTAGAAGGAAGATAAGTTGCGATAAAGATGTAAGAAACTATTAGATGCAGCTTATAATTGATATTTGTTATTTAATTGTTGCTGGAGGATTCTAGTGTATACGCGTGTCTAGCAGAGTCTGTATGCATTGTGATAATCTATAATGCATATAATAATGATCTGTATATAATACCCATTGATCTATATTTAATTACAAACATTATATGCCTTCATATCAATATAATAGTCACAATCAATACATGGAATTTAGTTACTATTATAAATTACGAATAGATCTAAATGGTAGAATTTAGTTAAAATTTTACTGTCAAATGCAATATTTTATATGTTCTCAATACAGTGAAGCTGAGTGGTCACGGGGTTACGAACTCATGACCGGTATTGTCGAGTCACGGGTTTGAGTAATAGTGCCACTGAAGAGCCTCCGTGTGGAAGTGCTGATGCACATTAAATCTATAGAGGCTCGAAGTTCTGCTTGTGCAGTGTGGAAGGTTTGGTAGCGTGCCAGCTCATGTATCATCTTTGTTACTTGACTGTGGCTCAAAATTACGAGGTCCGTCGCCAATATTCGTTGTGATGCTTCAGAGGGCGACGTAAATTAAAAGCTAATTAAATCTGTACACACTAAATTTGTCAAGCTTTGTAGTTTCCCCGTGGCGTATTGAGAAGTTTGGAGAGTGGGTTGCCATCTCAACGTCGTTAATTGACGGTAGTTCATTATTACGAGATCCATTACCAATAACCCGCGTGTAGGTTTAAAGGTTAAAAAGTGTGGCTATTCGGTGGATAGAACTCGCGACATATGGATCCGAAGCCGGGAAACATTCCACAAGACAAAAGTGATCACCCCCTGTCCGGAGGCTGTTACTGGCATTTATAGATAACGCTACAGTACTCCCCCACCTGTGAGTCGGTCTTTAGACGAAAGTTTTTTTTGTTATGGAGAATGGGTGAGTTTTTGCGGTTACGTCAAGTGAGTCTGATGACTTTTGATTGCTCTTTGTGTGGGTAGATGGCGCCACCACAGATCAGATGGTTTTGTGTTTTTTTTCCAGCCAAGGACACCAATGTGGCAACTTGTATCCGGTGTATAGAAACCGCGACCTATGGATCAGAAGCCGAACATACCACTAGACAAAAGTGATCAACCCTGTCCGGAGGCTGTTACTGGCTTTGTAGATACCGCTACAATATGCAATCAAACAATATAACCCAAAATCAAAAGAATTCACTATAGTTTCTTAGCTAAAGATCGACCATGGCACATAATCATTCATTGAAAAATTTGGAACTTGAGTAATTTAAAATATTTTAAAAGGAACTAAGTGAAGGACAATTTGAAATCAGAAATGGGTCATAGAAAAGTTTGTGTGTCACGGAATCACACAATAAATATTATTAAAAGAATCTATTTCCGAAGTGAAGAATGTGTTGTTCTATTGTCTTCTTAAAGTAAACTATAATCGTAAACTGATTCTTTTCCTTTACAGGCTTTAATCTTTTCTTAAAAGTCGCACATTTATTGACCATAATTTATTGCTGCGTCAGACACGTTTGAACTGTTCTGTCTTTAATAGGTTTTCTCCACTTCCGCAGCTGATGTTTTTAGTCTTAACTCTTTCGTTTTCAAGGTATTGTCCTGAATATAAAGATGAGAAGTTGGGTATTAAGAATTCTTTTACCTACAAATATTTACATACCTAGAAATATCTATAAATAACGGAAAATAGAATGTAGTAAATAGGTGAAATGCCAAAAACCAGTGTATCCGATAAATTTCTATTGATTGTTACAATGATATACAGTGACTTCTGCATGTCTGTAGAATAAATAAATAGTATTTTGAAATTTTAAATATTACATGTAATTTTTTAAAATACTTTATATCTTGACTTATTCCCAATATAATTAACAATTTCTGATTTTTTTTACTGTTGTTTTTTGATAAAAATCTGATTAATTTAAAAATACATTTATATAAAAATACATTGTTCTAACAATAAAATTTAAGCAAATGAAGTAAATTTTATCTTACTCTCATGCAAGGAGTCTTTTAGACAAGCGGGAATGCACTACTAGCAACGTACAATAAAATCCATTCACAGTAATTAAAGGTTAAGGTCACGAGGATTGTGGCTGGTGAGGTTCAACTTGTGTCTTGAGTTCAAATATTGATTCAATTAAATACTCGTCTTGTGGAATAATGAGGTATTTCTATACATTAAATGTCCCATTTGAATTAACACAGCTTAGCAACACGAGGCCTTTTGCGTTACCGACATTCAAGACATGAGGACGATATCTGAGCAGACACATCAGTTATCTAATCCGATTCACGCTAACGTACGTGAGGATTTTGGCAGGACCGCTGAATATCAGTTTTCTGAAGAATCCAATATTTATCGGTAAGAATCTATGTAGATTACAGAGAACTTTACATTTTAAGTCGAGCCGGGTTTAAATTCTTCACACGGTAGGGAATGGAAATCAGGAAAACTACTTAACAGCTGGGTTGCAGTTTTTATTATTTTACCGTGGTCCAAAATTTGTTTCGTAGTTTACGTACTTCTGTGCAGCGACAACGAATAAAACCAAATTAAATACGAAGGGCACGATGTTAGTGAGTAGCAGAAACACCAATGCACATGTAGGTTTACAGTAGCAATGTCATTTTATATTAAGCAGTGCTATTTTAAGCTAAGTACTGTGTGATACAGCCCCCCTTTGATGACCATATCTTTGATTGTCAGCGTGAGCTAGAGGTGTAGGGTTTACGAAAGGAATAGACATTTTAAATTCTTAATATGACTTTATTAAGAATAGAACTTAAATGTCTAACAATTTAGATAAATTTAAATAGCGAGAATCTAGAATGAACAAACACACACAATGATAGTTAAACCGAATCGCGTGACTTAGACCACTTTCTCTAAATAATTATTCAATCCGCCTACTCACACTTCTAATAATATAACAAGTCCTAATATCAAATAATCAGCCCTACCTTAATCCAACTAAGATTCGATTTCTATATGGAAACGTCTGGGCGCGCGTGCAATGGTATGCACCATGTAATACTGGTTTATTTTCCAGGTAACTTCACGAGTGGCTGTCAATTCACGCTTGTATCTCTTCAAACATAACTTTCCCCAAATTGCCGTCGTACTTACTGAAACTTCTGTTCTTTTAAAAGCTCTCTTATTTGCATTTCTTGTTCACATTTCGCATCTTGGGTTTTGGTTGGAAAAGAGTTGCCATTAATCTTGGCCACCAAAGAACCCAGAGGTTATATTAAAGAAAAGACGCGTGAGCCTGTCACAACTGTGTTATTTTAATTTAAGCTAAGCTCTATGATGCTCTAATTTAAGCTATTACTTTATATAAACTACAGTCTCGACTATTCGAAGTCTTTTAAGCATGATTTAACTCTAACTTATCCCTACATATATTTCAAATATGGAGACTTTATATATATATATATTTATATATATATAATGGTATAAGCGACGAATAGTATGATGAGACCATATAAATCGCTTAAGAGGTATACAATATGTGCATAGAATAGGATGAAACCACGCAAAAGTTATCAAAGGATAAATATTTGAGCATGTTACA
Source organism: Trichonephila inaurata madagascariensis (assembly GCA_019973955.1). Taxonomy (NCBI): domain Eukaryota; kingdom Metazoa; phylum Arthropoda; class Arachnida; order Araneae; family Nephilidae; genus Trichonephila; species Trichonephila inaurata. The sequence continues at coordinate 11,096 of BMAV01012791.1, forward strand.
AATCCCTTAAATTTTAATATTTCCTAGATATTTATACATCTTATTGGGATTTTTTTTTTAATAGAAACAGTAATGCATCTTATTTCCAAAGCCAATACTTCTAAACATTTTATAAGTCATCCCGAATTAAGAATCAATAATAGAAGGAAACTAACTCCAAACTCGAATTAATTGCATAAACTGCCTGACTGAATAATATTCAAGGACTTGTAGAAACAGAAATCTTAGATTCACATTTCATTTTCACCAGAACTCGACAAAAGAATCTTTTATTCCGAATGAATTTTCGACAGCAGAGAGAGAGAAAAGTAATTATTCCATCTCCTTCACAGGAACAAAGAGTGAATTATCCTGAGTGCATCACTCACTACTCACTTCCAATTCATTTGCTACAAATCCCAACGATTCAATTGAATTAAATCCAAAACAAGAACTCCGAAGAACTAATTCTTTCGGGTATCCTTTCGCCTTGCAGGGGGAAAATATCAAAAGTCATTTTAAGAAGAAGAATCCTCCATTCTTCTGACAATTCTCCAAAACTGATTTTTCTGTCCCCCATCGCAATAACTTTTAATGGAAATAATAGAATCACTGCGGAGTTATACATCAGTTTGGGGAAGAAGGCTATCTTACAAAGCCATTGTAATGTGCATTATTTTCTATCTCCTTGAGCATTACGTGTAATGGTACAAAATGATAAAAGATAGTATAAGCGGATAATCTCATTTTTGGGAATTAGGCTTAAGAGTCAAAAGCTTGGTAAAGAGGGTCGATTTATAAGCAAGAGGGGTTCTGCCTTTGGAAAAGAGAGGGTGGGGGATTGAAGGTAAATTTGATTTACGATACTCGCTAGAGGAAGGACTGGGAGAGTTAATTATCGTTTGCTATGATCAGGGGAGACGGGATGCTTCGGAATCAATACAGTTCAGTTTTAAATAGAAGTTCAATTACCAGAAAGGATGTTTTGCTTTGAACAGGTATTGATTATCTGGTATTTAGTTAAGTGATAACATTTAGATTCTGAAATTTAGTTTAATTTTGAAATATAATCGAGAACACCCCAGGTGTGAAGAGTATTTAAAAGTAATCCATCCTTACTGGTATAAAATGCAATGATGAGAGAAAAAGGATATCGAATAAGAAATGATCTGCATGTACGTTTTTTTTTTTTTTTCATTATAATTTCTTTTGACATTTATGATTGAATTATTAAGAATAATAAAAGTTCAAGAAATGAACATTAGATTTATTTTGATAAGTTGATAACTTGGCTAGCTAGGTATAAAATCAAGAAAAGTTAGATAAATAATCAGTCTCTATATAAAAAAAGATGTTTCTTTTACAAAATAAACATAATAAAAACATAAAATAAACATAATAAAGGTACAGAAAGCTTTATAGGAATTAAGTTGAAAAAAATTATTTGTTTGAAAGTTATTTAGATTAAAATATTTGCAAATAGTTATAACAATTTTTCTCTTTATTAGAAAAAAAAAATCAACATTTCTAAAATTTATTTGCGTGAAAGATATAGTTTTCCACTTTTCCCCCAATCATGTGAGAAATGTAATGCACCTGAGCTGGCACCTTCCCCTTTCTAAACTTCCTCACCGCGTTCACCGGAAAACCACGAGCATCGACAGATTTAACATGCATTAATTCCTTTACATGATGAATCTTCAGTGGATATAGGTTTCAAACACAAAACCCCACAATGCCGGCCACGAATTCACAACCATGATCCTTTGTGGAATCAGGATTTGAACTTGTGATTTCATTTGAACATTGCTGGTGATGATAGTGGTTTTTACGGAACCCAACCTATGATCTTCTGACTATTTTGTTGGAGATTCTATTAGTAGACTATAGCACATGCACATATAATGAGGAATAGCTTAAGTCAGCGTTACTCAAACTATGGGGTGCTGCCCTTAGGGGAGCGTGAAAACTCAACGAGGGGGCGTGAGCATAATAAAAAGTCGAAAACAAGATTATTTTAAAAATCGTTGATTTACTGAAAGTAAACAAACAAAATACATTCTGACATAATAAAAAATAAAATACACATTTACACAGATATAAATGCACTTATAAATGTATCAGTACTGCACAATGTATTTTATAATTAATTTAACAATACTAAATTAAGAACAAGTTTGATAATTACCGGTGACACTATGGGCTTGTATTAACATTTGTCTAGATAATTTGTACGGTTTATAATTAATCCCTTAACTGGCTATTAAATGTTACACGATTCGCTCCCCAATGCCACCGTTTTTCACGTAGTCGAGGGTATGTAATGTTTTTTTGGGGGAGGGGGGAAGAATAAAAGGAATAAATAAACAAATCCTCTGAAAAAAGTAAATCCATCCTAAACACTGTCAAGGTCCTTTTATTGTATTCCAAAGCCTTCAGAATAATTTTATAGATATCAGTGCACAGAAAAGATCGTACTTTGGAAAGACGTATATATACGTCCAGAAAATTAATGCTTTAGCTGAGCGAGAGTGGCACTTTAGAGGTTAAAATCGTATCGTAGCTTTAGCGTAAATGTATAGTATTATTGAATTCAGTTCAATGTTATTGTAGGGAGAGGGGAGCGATGAAAACTATATATGATTGAATATTGGATCGCGACTATTGCAAGTTTGAGAAGCACTGGCTTAAGTCCTTGAAAACAAGTTCAAGGAAAAGAGTTAACTGTCAAGGTTGCTCTGGGGTCCCATCATAAGTAGCTTGGTCAGATATCAATAGAGACAATAATAGTAGGGGCTACTTTTTAAACATCTGTATTATGGAATCCAATCATAAGTATAGCCTTGTGAGATCTAAATGTAGACTACACAATACGAATTTTAATTAAGTGAATTAATAGTTTTAAAATATCATCTTGAGAAATCATGTCCTTGATGTAGTGACACTTAAACTAGAACAGAAGTATTAACAGTCCCTCAATTAAAAATAGCAAGTACTTTTTAATTTCGTATTTCACACACACACCTTCATCTGGAACAATCGCGATTTTATCACTATGAAATATTCTTCTAATAAATCTGCGAATCAATCAAAAGTCTCTTACTATCTCGTACAATCGATCCCCTGTATACTAATGAAAGAAAACATTCGATAAATCATTTGGAGGAGCGGGAGTATGAAGAAACGGAGTCCTTGAAAAAGACAGTTGTCATCTTTATTGTTTCATTTACCTCCGCCACGAGGAGGCAAACACACACAGTACCTGACGACTACATGAAAGAGAACGTGATGAATATAAGCAAAAATTGGCTCTCATCTGTGACGTCATGACTAAACGTGTTTGTATTTCGTTGCTAAAATAGAAGACGAATTTTCGTAATTCTGTTTATGAAATGCCATGTTGGTCTTGCACGTTTAAACTAAAAAAAGAATTGAGTCACGAAGATGTCTTCAATTGTATGAAGCTCTTGAAAGGTTTGTTATTGAAACAGTTTTGTGTTTATAATGAGATATTTCATTATTTATTTTCGATTGTCATAATGCTTGAGACAGAATTATGAATGTGATGTTTAAAAAACTTTGGGAGTGTTTATACAGTTATATAAAAATTATTATGGTTAAGGTATTTATCTAATTTATAAAAGAAAGCAGATAAAGGCATCTATAATAAGTAAAACAATTTCACTAAAATGTTAAAGTGAAGATACATCTATTGTTTAAATTCAATAAAGTCTAACAGTATCAATATTAACATTGATAACAAAAATACATTTTTAAGCTTAGAATAAAAGTTTAAAAAACGTTTTGCTCTTTTGCACACATCAGAATGTCGCACAAAAATACTTATTTACTTTCGAAACACATGGAAACTCGTTTAAATCTAAGTAAAAAAAACTTCTTTATTAAATTTTGGGTTCTTTCCTATAATTAACATTTTGTTTTTAAGGCGTATTCCACAAATAAGGCGCATTCCAATAAGGCTTATTCCACATATTTGGCCACGGTTGCCACACATGGCCATGTTCCCGAACTCCCAGCGAATGTTGTTTCTGTTGGGCCGAGGGTTAGAATCCAGTGCCATGAAAGGTCCGCCGTGTAAAAGGGTTGCCGCATATTAAATCTGTCGAGACTTAATTCTTAATACTGGAGAGATGTGGAAATTTGAAGAGTGAAGTTCCAAATCAGGTGTGTCACCATCGTCACATGACTGTGGTTCAAAACTATGAATTCCATCACCTCTTCCTCTTGTTTTTTCGAGTGAGTGAATATTAACGTCGCACTAATCAGCAACTCGAAAGCTTTTGGCAACGGACCTTGTAATTTTGAACCATTAACTACACCTGAGCTGGCACCCCCTCTCCTAACTTCCGTTTGAGCTTCGACATATTTAACGTGCATCACCCCTACACGGTGGGTCTTCAGCGTTACTAGGCTCGAACTCATGGCACGCCGGCCACGAATCCGTTACCTTGTTTTTTGAATAGCTATGTTTATAAATAATTAATTCATACAGACTGTGTTGTATTGTACGTTTTTTATACATTCTTGAAACAGAAATCTTAAGACACACACCCAGGTGAAAAAAATTACAACAAAAGTTACGGCTTCCCGTATAAAACCCGTTCAGTATTGTAAAACATTTGCATTGAATTAAAAATGACATAAACCTTTTATAAATGATTCTATTTCAGTTGCAATTAAGAATGATCATTAATCCCTTGACATATAATAATGTCTGGGAGACATCATTTATTTCATTTGCTTTTGTAGACTTTGACATCTCCGAGGCCCCAAGAACTGTCTCCGGCGGCACTGTCTCTACCGAGAATTGTGCCTTGAATCTTTTTCGTTTGCTTAAGGTTGCTTCCTCTTCTTAAGGTATGTGACTACCTTCGGAGCACTTTTTTTGAAATATATAAAATTTCAATTAAATAAACATTTTTTTATTTGAAATGGGACATAAAAAGTAAAATTCCAATACAGTTTTTACAAAGTTAAAATTAATTTTGGAAATGTGGGAATTTTGAGTGAAATTTTTAGTGAAAAATTGCAGTTGCGGTAAGGATTGTATTGAAAATTCTAGTGTATATTCTTATAATATTTATACAGTACATAAATACCATTATTATCTGTGTTGATAGCTATAAAATTTGTAAATATTTTAAAAGTTTTTGAAATATGTCAATTTTTACTAAAAACTCAATTTTTACAAAAACACTACTGTTATTTTTCTCACAAAAAGTGCAATAAAATAAATAAATATATACACAGAGATTAGATTATAGTCAGACAACAGATAAAACTAAATAAAACATTTTCTGAAAATTTCAGGTCAATATCTTAAAAGAAATTCTGCTTTAGTGAGAGAAAAAATTGAAAAACATAGTTTCTCAGAAAATGCATTTAAAGATTTTAATACAAAATGAAAGAAAATTTTCTACTAATTGGCACTTTTTAAACTCTCCATATTTATAGCTCAAGCTCTTTTAGCTTCATGTAAAAACTGATTTGGCCATTTATTTTACCACTTTTTGTTTGTTTTCTGGAGAGTTTGTATACTATAACAATTGTCGTTTTTAGCGAGAATTTTGGTGAAAAATTGCAGTTACGACAAATCTTGTACACAAAATTCCTAATAAATATATTCAAATAATATTTATACAGTACATAAATAACATCTTTATCTGTGATAGGAATGAAAAAATTTGTAATGCTTTTGGAAGTTTTTTAAATATACCAAATTTTATGCAAAAACTCAATTTTAAAATATTAATGCTTTTTTCCCATAAAAGCAATTAAGTCTATAAATATATACACAGAGATTAGATTTTGATTCATAACACAGATAGAACTACATAAAACATGTTCTGAAAATTTGAATTTATCTTAAAATATTTTGTGTAGTAAGCTTTATCATGAAGAAAAATATTGAATAACAGTTTCTCGTAAAACACATTTGTAATTTTAGCTCTAAATAGTACTTTTCTACTTACAGGCGGTACCGGAAACTCCCCATATTTATAGCTTAAGCCCTCTTTAGCTTCATTTTTTAGCTAATTTGGACTTTTGGCTTTTTGCTTTTCACGGGTGAGTTTTGTTGAAGATAATGACTGGCGTTTCGATTTTTGAATTCTCTCTGTGTCAATTCCCATAATTTTAAGTGTCATTAGGATAATTTCTATACCTAAATAATTAAATACAGGCAACAACCTAAATAACCAAATTATATATAAGATGACAGCAATGTGTGAACCCAAAACAAGTTTTTTATGAACAAAAATTTCTTTTCGGCAAAACAGACCACAATACATTATTAAAGCTTTTCATTATTGTTTGAGTCATGCCATGAAGGCATTTTTTTTAGCAACTCCTTATCACAAAGTGCTAAATAAGTAGGCTTTATCACACTTTAATCACTGAATTGAAAGGCCTGCTGTTTTGTCTACATATAATTTACCATCACATAATGCTTGTTTGCCACTTTTCCAACTATCTTTCGCTGTTGGACATTGCCCATGCATGGGATTTTTGATTGTAGAGCGGCAGTGAAGAGAGGAAGGCAGCTATTACGAAAGCAGATTGCATTTTCGAGGCATCCAACATTGCTTCGGATGGCAATCCCATAATAGTTCTGCAGTTTATCAATAAATTTATCAGTTAATTTCCCTTTCCACCAAGTCCTTTGGTGTTCTTTTTTGTTTCCATGGCATGAGCTACTCTTTTTTGTATATGTCCTATACATTCAAGTTTTGTGACACTGTTTTCACCATATATATCTTTCACTTGGCAAAAGCGCGGAATCACCATCACCATAGTACTTTCGGTGTATTGCAGGTCTCGTTTTGATTAGTGACCTTTTAAAATTCACAAGCTCCGACAGCTTCCATGTTTCCAGAGGATCCTTTGTAATTTGAACATTCATGCTCAGATTTCACATTCATTTCACACATTTTGCAATACTGTGTCATTACTTCCAGATCTAAAATTTTTTCCAGTATCAATGGAAATAACTGAAACGCAGCCATTAGAGTGACATATGGCCTCTCTCCGCTGCCATGTGCCATCTACCCAGCTTTTACCACAAGTTGTACTTTTTTAAAATTTCGCACTTCTTTAGATGCAGCTTTCATATTTTCTTCCGAACATAACTGTACTGCTTCCAGCAGTTTGAGTTCATGAGCTTTGAGGTATTTTTAGAAACGCATGGCAAATTTAAAGTGCATAACAACTTCTTACCAGCTGTGAAACCTCTGCCAATCAATCTCAATCCAAATACCAATAAAGTATTGAGAGAGAGAATTTTTTATTTTCTTTAGGAGTGAAGTAAACCAATCATGTATCCACAACTGCAAGTCACACAGAAGTTAGAGCAAAGAGTCCTTCCCTAGAATCTTCTGACAGTTTCAATCCAGTTGCATAACATTCCGGACAACACAGGATTGAAATAATTCCCACATCAAAGCTTGGAAATTAATAATTATATTCCCTGTAGAACCATGAAATTCAGGTTCAGGCACATCAAAAACTTCTCAATTTTGCCTCACTTGCAGACGTATTATTTACTGTTTTGTGCTAACTTGGTAAACCTAATACCATAAAACTTTTCTCTTTCTGGACACTTTTCGATCTAGCTTTTGGCATTTTTCAAATAAATCACAGTCAAATAAAACGTTAAAATTAAATGAAAATGAATGAATAAACTGTAAAATATCAAAAGTAAGTAATAATTAAGAAAGAACGCAGCTTTAGAATGAACAATGTAAACAAACTATAAACGATAATATTATTGCCACTCAAATAAAAATATATAAGCTTGAATTAAAAAACAGTTGCCAGATTAAAAAAGTATTAATAAATAAATAAAGGATACGTTGATCTATATTTACAATAAATATTAAATATTTATATTGCTTAAAAGTCACGAAAAAGACGTTCAAACTATTTGTTTACATTTTTATGTCTCTTTAAACACCCATTTTCGGTTTTGAAAATTCCATTTCCGGTTTACTAAATAAGCTATAACTTAGCTTCTAAATATCGTAGGAACTAAAATAAAGCATTTTTGGAATCTTAAGGGTATGGGCTATAATATTAAAACATAAAAAAAAATTTCGAAAATTTTCTACAAATCGAGGATTTTTGGGTAGTCACATACCTTAACGGTACCGGATATCCCAACTCCTGGGGAAAGGGTGCATCAAATTCCATTTCATTTGCATGTAAAGAAGTAAATATATCTTCAAATCTTATTTAAAAATAGTATCAAATGGAATTTTTATGAAAAGTTAATTAAAAATTCGATCTGTAATTTACGTTTAAGCAGTCTTTTTCAAAAAGAGCGAACATTTTGGAATAAAGGTAAGCACTGGCGTAGCTAGTCCTGAGTGGGCCCTGTATCGACATTCTTCGGGGGCCCTTTTTTGGAAATTCAATAATAATAATGATCACATCAATAAGACTTGCTTGGAAGTGTCAGAATATTACTTCTGTTGGGGCCCCTGTAGCTTGGAGGTCCCATATCGCTGATACGGCGGTAGCTACGACTCTGAAAGGAAGTGTATCTACATTTTGCATAAATCTGCGATATATTACAGATAAGTAACGATTTTGTGAGGTAAACATTAACTGTCATTATTGTTCGCTGAAACATACGTGCATGCGAAATTATCCAATGGCCACATGAATACGTAGATACGCTTAACTAAAACATTTCGTCACTCAATGAGCTCAATTTAATTTTTAAAAATCCGTTCGTGCGTTGAAGAGATAGCCTTGAGAGAGAGAGAGAAGTATCGACTAGTTGATCACATGTGTAGAGTCACGCAGGGTGTTTTGTTGATAATATTAGAAGTCAAAAATGAAACTACAGACGCGTTGCGAATAATAGAAGAGAATTTAAATTCTGTATCACGAAACCAACTAAGCAATGAGTTGAAAACTTTGCAGCTTCCTTCAGAGACGTTAAAAACTTGCAAATCCAGAATGGTAGAAAGAAGCAAACAAATATTGTAATCGGAAAAATAAATTACTAATATTTCGTTCTAAATACTCAGGAAGGATAAATATTAAGAGTGAGAAATGTCAGATTTTTCTAAACACAATAAGGGACCTCAAAATTGATAGTATTACGAGTATTGAATATTATATCAATTGTATCATTATTTTTAATCAAAATAATGATAAACTCGAACTTTTTATGTAATTTAATCAGAAAAACAAAAATAGTTATAACAAAAAATCCTGTTCGCCTTGAAATTAAAAAAAAAATAAAATAAGCATTTTTTTTTTATTAATGTAAACAATAAGTTTTTCTATGGAAATCTACACGCATTGTTTTGAAAGAAGAACCAATCTCTTACGAAAAATAGTAGCCACGGTAGCCTAGTGGTTATGGTTACGAACTGGTGGCTGGTGTGTCATGAATTCGAGCCCAAGAGTCACTGAAGACCCCATCCCCGTAGAAGGGCCGATGTCCGTTAAATTTGTCGAAGTTAAATGTCCTCCCGTTTGTATGATGTGATAGTTTGGAAAGGGGAAGCCCCCTGCTAGTCGTCGTCTTCTTCCCTTGATCGAGCCTCAAAATTTGAGGTCCATCTAAAGCCCTCGTGTTGCTTTACAATGCGACGTTAATAAATACTCTTTCACTTACGTAAGGCGTGGTTAAAAGATATTCGTGTGACCTACTATGGAATAACATTTTGAATATTTCTTATAAAGTTCTTACGAAATGAAATTGAACTTTTTGGAATTTTGTATTGTCCTTGGAAAAAAAACTTTTGAACGGTTTCCTTTTTCTTATGCACGGCGTAGCTTAATACCCTCCCCCTCCAAGTTTTTTTATATGAATTTTTATGCTTTCAAATTTCTTTTGTAAAATGCTTTCAGAATTTGAAATTACAAAATGCTTTCAGAAAACTTATATAAGTGAGGGAAAAAAAAGAACATTCTCAAACTTACTATACGAGTATACTTTTGTAAATGTTCCACCTGACGTCGAAAACGAGTTTAAATTTCATTGAATGGCAAAACGAAATTTGAACAAAAGGTAAATAAAACATACTTCAACCTGTACTTTAACATTTTAACTTAATTGAGGTTAACTTTCTTGCCACCCAAGGGGTGATTCTCAAACCAGAAAAAAAGAAATAAACTAAAAGATAGAATGAAAACAGACTGTTTTACCAAGCGTAGGAGAAAGTAATTTTATACGAATGAGAACCTGTCAAAACAGTCAAAATATAATGTAAATCCCCTTGTCAAATTATAAAATACTTTGACAGAGTAAGATGGGAAATGAAATAAAATAAAGTTATTTAAAGACGCTATAAATAAAGTAGTTTATTATATCTTTTTCACGCGGAAGGCTATTTTGTTTCTGCCAGCTCTATTTCCCGTTTGTGATACAATAAAGACTTAACCATGGCTGAGTTTGAACCAAAACTATCGCTTTACATCATTCTCAAGTGAGACATATCTTCGGAACAATAGATAGTAAATTCAATTCTTAAATTTTGTTTTTGAAAGTATTAAGTTTGTCTACTGAGAGAAGATTAAATTCCTTTCTATTGAACATCATTTGTAGTAGTTTACGGGACATATTTAGTTCATTTTCACGTCAACTGTAGTTTTTGCTGTGGTATTGTTAACTAATTTGAAGAAAAAAGTTTTGCATAACAGCTATACATTCTGCTTGAAGTATAAGATAGATTGCAAATTTACTTGCAAATTTTTGATATGTATGAGATATAATTTTGGATGTAAAAGTTTTAATTTGGTGCGAGTATCTCCAGTGAGATAGCAACCCCCGCAACCCCGTATTTGGGGGAAGGGCCCAAAGCATGTCTGACGCCAATTACGTACTTTTTGTGAGATCCAGTTTGGGGACTTTGCAGGGATCTCTAATATTCTACGTTACGTCACTATCTCAGTATGCTCGCAAAGATCGCCGCCAAGAGCTTGAGAACATAGCCAAGTGAGTTACTGCTTATAAGCGATGCTGTATAAAGCCTCACGAGAGCTATTAGAGACGAATCTCTTAATTTTGAACCTCGTTCAAGTGAAAAAGACCAATTTGAGCTGACACCCCCTCTCCAGACTACTGTACTAGGGCAATGGGAGGAATTTGAGCCTTGACATACTTAACATTCATCAGCCCCTCCACTCGGCGGGTCTTCAGTGGCGCTAGGGTTCGAACTCAGGACACGTCGGCTACGAGTTCATGACCATAACCACCAGGTTACCATGACCGTTTGAGGTTTATCGAGGATTAACTTTTAGGGTATGTGCACCGAGTGTCTTAGGACATAGTTCTTTGTATTTAGGCCTCTGCACAAAAGAAAGAACGAGTGAGTATTGGGTGTATGATTAAATTATATGACCGTATGAATTGACCGTCTAGCTAATATCGATTTAACTTTAGTAGATAAAGGGATGAAACTTGACGTTATTTGTTTGATATTTTGCCAAAAACTTGTTCTATCAACCAGTGGTGTACATAGACTTCTCTTATGGGAGGTTTACGTCCTGGAAAACTCGTAGACAAAAGCGTCGAAAGGTAATTTCTAAGGTAAAAGTTAAAAACCTATTAGTCTATGGGGGTAACTCTCAGTGGCATAACGTACACCCCCGCATTGTGTGTGTGTGGGGGCAGGTTTTTAGGGGGCCAAAGCCTGACTGCCGCCAAGTACCTATCCTTTGGAAAATCAACTTGGGGGCCCAAGACCTGACTTTGCAGGGGGTCCTAAATGTTCTCTGTTACGCCGCTGGTGACTTCCTTCTTGCGTATGCCACTGTATCAACATGAAAATCACCTTCTTCATTGTAAGTGAAAAAATTCGAGCAGGAAAAAAATGATGGTGGGTTTTTGATTTTCAAGAAATTATTCATGCAAAATTTATTCCCAAGGGTAGAACAGAAAACAAGCAGTATCATTCAAACATTTTACGCCCTTCAAGGGAGACCATTCGTCGTAAATGTGCTCAGGGAGGGAAAAGTGTACAACGCTACTTTTTGTTTCAGGACGCACCTGCAAGTCGGTCTAAAATGATCCCAATTTCTAGTTAAAACTTAATCTAAAATGCTTTTATTTGACACCTATATCCACCAGACTAGATGGTTTTTTTTATTTATGTTAATGAAGCAAAAAAATATGCAAAGACGGGGCTTAGTGCAATCAGATGATGTAAAAGCACTTGGCAGGAGGCCCTGTCGGGTGGTTGCGAAAGATGGTTTTCAGTAGCGCTTCCTGAAATTGCACTAGAGGTAGCATAAGTGTATAGCCATTTAGGGAGATTATTTTAAAGGTCATTGTGCAGCGGTATTTAAAAATATCTAAGAAAGGAGTTTTATGCTAAGTACTCAAACTTTAGGATTCTGCCATGTATGTATATTAGTTTAATGAATAATCTTTGAATATGACGAGAGAGAGAGAGAGAGAGATAAAAGTATCCGCAGTCACACATTAATTAAAATAAGACACACAATATGAAGTACATTTCAATGAGATATTCGTTCAGAGAAGAAATTTCCAATCTTTATTGCCTCACAGAGTACTTAAACTTACGGTCTTACCAAAGAGAGTATGAATATTATGATGGTCTAAGCACCTTATTTGTTTCATTTACTAGTACAATTAGAATTTGCCTTTAGGATTAAAATTTTAGGGGAAAAACAATAATTTGAAAGAAAACGATAAAGTTATTCAAAATTATTAAAATTTATTTGTTTTGCTTTTTAGTATTTAACGTTTAGTGAGATGTCCATAATTGGTGTGGTTTCTACAAACTTTCTTCGCAAGAACTCGAAATTAAAAAATGGGCATACTCTTAACTTCATTACAAAAAAGATACATTCACTTTATATTAAACATAGAAAAAAAAGTATTTATATTGCTTTTACGTAACATTTGTGTAAGTGTGAATTCTAATTTTTTCCCCTTTATATTATTATATTGTTAATGAAATAAATGAAAATATTTTTGAAAATTTTAATTGTAATCAACGTTTTATTTACTTAAGAAAATAGCCGATATTTATTAGTTATAATAATTATGCATAAAAATGTCTTCAATGCTCAACCAATTGGCACACGAAAAAAGGGTAGGCCAAATCTCAAATGGATTGATGGCCTAGAAAAAGATCTCCCAGTTTTAAGAACTAGGAATTGGAGAACACTGGCAGGAAGAAAGCTGGCCTGGAAAAGGCTTCTTGAGAAGACCAAGGCCCACCCTGGGCTGCCATGCCACTGAGGAAGGAAGGAATAATTATGTATTAAAAGATTTAATTAGGAAGACTTTTTTTTAGTTTTATAAATATACCTTTACATTACTTTAAAAATGTTTACAGATTATTTCATTTACGTTTTTAAATAATTTTCGTGCTGCACCTACAATCCTCCCACGTTCTACTGGTCAAATAAGTTTAAATAAAAAAAAGGAGAAGAGCTATATTAAAACAACTTCATTAATTAAAAAAATAATTATAAAAAAATGTCTTGTAGTACGAAATAAACACTGCATAATGAATTCACTGAAGTAAATATATTGGTTATAATGTTTTTAATGTGAGTGTTTTAAATAAAATAATAAGAAACTCTGTTTTGCTCAGTATCGTTTGGTGAACACGTTTTTCATCTTGAATGTTTTATTAATAAACATTAAATATTTTATCATGCAAACACGGTCTTTTGTATTTAATAATTCTCCACCTATAAAAACCTTCAATGAGCATGATTTCCCACTTTATATATATATATATATATATACTTTCTTTGCATTACTTTATGATACCAAGAGTTGCTTCTGCAATAAAGATTGTAAAATTATACAAATTATTTGATTTTCTAACAAAAAAAAAAAAAGGCTTCAGGTGAAATGAACTAGAAAAGATATGTAGTTTTTGATGTTAAAGAAAAACAAAGCAACATAAACACGCTTTTTAACAAGAAAACAAACAATAAGCAGAATAATGAAATGATATAGTTGAATTTAATGTTCGTACTAAAAACAATAGCTATCATTTTGCTTCCAGTTATTTTTCATATCGTTAAAAAAATCTAAACGAAAGTTTTAATGATTGTGTGTTTTCCAGTTAAAAAATGAATTATTTTCTTCCTCATTTATTAAAATGTAATGACTTTATTTTTAAACGGTATTTTCTTTAATTACATTGTCTATCAAAACTGAATACTTTGTTCCAACAATAGCGACGCATTAATAAAGGATTCACAAACAACGAAGGCGTTAAAACTGTTCTGTTTAAGAAGTTTTAATTTGAATTGGTATTGTTCGAAAAATAATTGATAGGGGATTCATATCTTCTACTTTAATGACTTATTTAAGCAATGTTTTCTTTTGTGTTCAAAATAACGGTGTCACAATTTCTCCGACAATAACATTTCTACGAACAAAAGACATAACAATAAACAAATTACGAATGAAAGAAACGAGACTTAAAACAATTTGTGAACAATTCGAATAATCGATTGCTAGAAACTCATCGTACTATTACAATTTACTTTTTTTTTTTATCCGTAAAAGAGTTTAATAACTTTTGCGTCAGATTTTTATTGAAGTGAGACATAGATTTTAAATCAAGTTACGCGATGATAAAAATTAAAGCAACGCATTTAATTGTTGGTGTTGTTTTTCGTTTCCACAGTTGTCTTTAAATTGTTCTGATTTTAATTAGAAACTATTAGAATTGATTGTTAAAACATGTAAGAACAAAAACAAATGTAAAATGAATGTGCGAGTGTTTAATGGAATAAAATTTAGAAGAATAAAACCGAAGTGTTGTTTTTAAAATGATGCATAATGAAGTTCGAAATCTGTAAAATTAAATTGAAATTAAGTATTTATATTGTATAATAAAATTTATTATTGGATTAATTAAAATAGACATTGTTTGGGTTAAAAAATGGGGTTGAGTTAAGTCTCTCACGATGTGCTCTACTGATAACATGTTTTATAATTTTAAGTCTATGTCGAAAGGAAAGAATCACTCACGAAAAAGGACCAATTTGAAGCTCATATTTTAGATGTCGGCATATATTTCCGAGTAAAAATACGCAAGGGTTCTTAAATTAAATTTATTATGAGTAATTTCCATGATTTCATGACGGATATCGCGACACTTTATCGAAAAATGCTGGATATTCTGTCAACTAGGTTATCATATCTGCCTTGATTCTTATCACGTGGTGAATATTTATTATAAGCAAACACCGGCGGTCCTTAAATTTTTTTTTTTGGTGATTAGTGCCGGAACGTAAGCAGAAGAAGAAAAAAAAAATTAAAAATGCTTTTCAAATATTTTTATTTTTAACGAGGTAACGGGTTTTTAGCACATTTTCAAACCAACCTCTAGAGAAGTGGTTTTAAACTGTGGCCCACTAACCTCTGGGGGTCCTCAACACCTCTCTAGGAGTCGCAGGGTCTCTCATGTAACGCGTTGCCATTTCACTCTTTTACAGACTCTGAAAGGCCTCGTAGAAAAATTGAAAGATGTGCTATTCTAGACTAGATTAATAAATAAATAGTTCCCAATGAAGAAACTCTACCAGAACATGTATTTTGACAAAGAATATCTTTGAGGAGGGATGTTGAAAATCTTAGGGGTCCGTGATGTCACCTTGATACATAACGGGGGACCGTGGCAATCGAAAGTTTAAGAACCGCTGAAAATCTATTATACTAATCGTCTGATTGATTTGGGAACCTCGCCTTTGAAGGAACTGTAATAAATGCAGATTCGGTTAGCTATCTAAAGAGATCTGAAATTGAATCGTTAAGAATGTTGAGGTTGCAATTGTAAAGAGATTCTTCAGTTGTAAGAGTAAAGATTGACTTGTTGTTGACAAGTTGGTTAAAACTCGTGTGATTGATGCTTAGATTTACATTAGATTTGGAGCCTGTTTGGCTGTACTTCAAAGGTTCTTGTAAAGTTAAGCGTTTCTTTACGATTATCGGGTAATTTCGCTTTCAATGGTTATTCTCATTAAGATATTTAGTTATTAAGATATTTAATTAAATAAAAGTTGTTGAGTTTTATAATGTCTGTTCATTTAATTCCTCAGCACACTAATACGAACTCTGACTTGTTTCCGTATATTCGCATAAAAAAATATGGAAAGTAGTATCCAGGCATTCCTTTTGCTTAAAAATTAACGTGTTTTTTTCTTTTGTTTTTTATTTTGACATATACATCATTTATTGAGGATCACATTTTTCCGAATATCACGGCACATGAAGGCCCCATTAATATTCTTTATTCTGTGTCATCCATCCATACAAATCTATTTTAAGAAAAGTACAAAAATAGCGAGATAAACCTAAATTTATTGCAATTTGTTTCGATCCTTTTTATGTATTATTTTTTTGTTGCGTTATTGAAATAGCATCTACAGATTTCAAAGGATGCATACCATATTTACAGGAAGAGAATTTTTTTTTTGTAAAATAATGAGAAAAAACAAATACAGAACTGTACATCTCCTTATCCCTCCAGAATATTGTAATAATAATATCAATTTATGGAATCGAGACTATTTTTTTGTCAAATTGTTGATAATGTTTCGAACGATCGAAAAACGGGTCAGTGTGTGTTAAAATGAAATAAATTCCTTTCGCAACTTTAAAAAACTTGTGGCAACATTTTATAAGTTTGTTACCTATTTTTCAGTAGATTAATATTTCAGAAATCCGGAAAAATGGTGCGAAAATCCGTAAATTATTCTGAATTATTAAATGAACTTCCACATTTAAACACAGAAGAATTTCTTATCTCTTCTTTTGTGAAACAAATCTTATATGGAAAAACAGTGCAATATAAATAATGGAAACCACAAGATTTAATTACAGAGAAAGATTCAAAACAACTAAATGAACTAGAGAATACTTTACTTAAAAATATTCCAAGAAATTGCTTCCATAATAACTAAACAATATTGTTGCAATGTCCGTACAGTTGCTCACAAGTCAACCGTTTTGAACACTACTAGTTAAGACACATTGTCATTTAACCTTTATTCAATAACTCATAATGGTGTTCTTTTTGTGCTTTTCTATTGTTGAACTCTGAAAAGTAGGTATCCTAATTATTTCTTACTAACAACATTCAATAATTAAAGGTTAAATGGACCCTCCATTTAACCTTCAGACATCCGTGTTTCTGTTTCCGATATAAATAATAAATAGGTAATAATGGCTTATTAAATAATAATAATGGTTAAACTATAATGATATGTTACTGTGTTTAGGGTTAATTTGTCTCATTATCTATAAGATAATCTATCGTTTATTGATTTTGCATTATGTTGGAGCTTTAAAGGTGATATTTTACCTTTACTATTGTGTGGAAGTAAAGCTTGTAATACATAAAATTAACTAAATATTATAATTAAGCGGGAATGCTATTTTTAACCCTTTAATTTAGTTTATGCTAAATTTAAAACTGGGGTTTTTTTATTTGGGAAAAAATAAACATATATACATATATATGTACTAGTTAGTTCTTTAAAGAGAATATAAAACGGTATTATTAGTGTTCTAAAACATTTTAAAACAAACATTCTAGTTAAAAAGTGTTGTTTTCCTTTCCATTCTTGATACTAGAAAGTTATAATAAAATAAACTTATAATTTTTTTGATATCACAAGAGGAATGGGTACGTAAAACAAGCAATTTTAAATAAATAATTGAAGTCAATGAATTATTATGTAGAAATATAATTATATATTATGCAAATGTTTTATAATTTTTTTCCGTGTTCGTTTTTATATAAAAGAATTGCTTAGAATATTTCATCTTTTTGCTTTGAAAGAAAAATAGTTTTTTTTAAAAATATATTTTTCTAGTATAAAAATTTTAAATATTTATTTTTAATCAATTATAGTTGCCTCGTTAAAAAATATGAGTTTTTACGTAATTCTTCGACATAGACCAGAATTTTTTTTTTGCGAATTAATAATAATAATAATCAACTTTTAATCACCATGGATCTATAAAACTGTCTATTTTAGTAAGATCTTTAATAATTCATATAATCCTGTTCAAGTTCGTACTTATTTCAGTTCAGTAATATATATTATAGCTTATATATCTCTTTTTTATAAGTATGTGTTAATAACTTCATATATTAACTTTATATAATCAGACAAATGTCAACTTGAGTGATGAAATTTTATCTAAATTTTACTAGTCGAACCACAAGAACGAGTCTACTGTCAGTTTCGAATTCAATGGAGAAAATGTGATTGCATTTTCCATGTGACCGTCATGAACTTAGACCATTGTGGAATCATTATTCTTCGCAATTTCGATTTTGCAAATCAGTTACGGAAACAGTTATTAGTAAAACAGTAAGTAATTTATTTAAGTCACTGTATCATAATTTTAATATAATACCAAACGATTTATAATATAAAATTAATGCGCTAAAAATATTAACAATTACTTTATTCTAAAAAATGATTTGATGACAAATTCATACTTTACGAAAAAAAAGTAGCGAATATAAATGCTAATAAGAAATCGAACACTGATGTCAATGCAAACATGAGAAGGAAATATCATTCGCCACAACCAAAAAAGTGTTTGAAAGAATCGAGTTCAATGCTGACACACTCACCTATCTCCTTTGGCATTTAGGCAGTCACGTGTATGCAAATTGCATAACCTTGACCAGAAACATATGAATTTGTAACCTAATTTTAGCATACGAAGATATTCAGATTCTTCTCATGATAATTTTTTATTCTTTCAAATGGTTAAGCGGAATTAGAAACACAATTAATTCTGATTCATTTGAATCAATTAGTTGCATGATATTATTTCCTATAATTTGTTTTGTATATCGATACGGTATAAATTTGCTTTAAATCGACAGCAATTACAATATATCGACATTACATTTGCTTATTATATATTTTTAAGTTAATTTTTTAATACAAATTTGTTGAAAAATAATTATTGGTGTTTGGTTCTTCTTTTTTAAAAAATAATGTTTAGCCTTTTTAGTTTATGCCCTTCATAAATACATATTTTTACTTTGATATTTCCATGAAAAGTTGCATTTTTATTTTAGCTCTTTATTTCTCTCTGATATCACATTATATAAACTAAACTCAGCGACGTAACTTTAAGGCCCTACTGTGCCGATCTCAGTTTTTGCAACCTTGGGAACTAATGTGCATGAGCAAATGTCCCGGTGAAGTGGTCAGTCTGACGCGAAACCCCTAGTGTTTAGTTTCCAAGCACAAGCTTGGTACTCATTCATTGACCCCCTGAAGGTATAAAAGGCTGAGTCGACCTTTTCCAACCCGGGATTCGTACCCCAGACCTGTGTTGCGGAAGAGCGAAACGCTACTACTTAGACACTAGTTTAATCACATTACATATAAATGGTTATTTTATTCTTAAATATACAGTTTTAATTCGAAAAATAAAATATATTTATTTCTACTTATTCTGTTTTAATGTAACATATATAAAAAATTTTAGCAGAAATTTTTCCTTTCAAAGAAAATGTCAATGCTCAAATGTTCTATTCTTTCTTTGGTTTGTAACATAAAACATTAGAATACATGATTATTGCGGCCAATTTACGTAAAAGTTCAATGAACATTAGACAATTTATAGAATTTTTAAGAATTATAATTTCCAAATTACTTTTGAATTTATATTTAAATGTGTAAATATGAGATACAGTAGTCATATCACATTAACACTATTTATCTACGTAATTTGCTACTTAATATTCACAAGTAAATTCGGAAACAATCGCAGAATAAATTTAATTTCCCTTTTTGCTCAAAAATTAGAACAGTATATTTGTATTTCTTTTCAAAAACTCTGTTTGAAAATCAAGCAAATTCTATAATGGCAGACGATTTATCATTCCCTTTTCACAAACATCCTCTGTTTAAAATTCATGAAACAAATCGAAATTTGAATTCGAATATTCTTCATATGAATTACATTAAAAACAAGACTAAAAATAAATGGTTGAAAATTTTCGTATTTTCGTTATAAATATTATATTAAAACAAGACTAAAATAAATATCTGAATATAGTTTCTGTATTCGTTCGCGAAATATTATATTAAAGCTAAAACCAAAATAAAGATAAATGAAGGAACGATTTTCTATTCCATTTTGATAAAATTTTAAATAATCCTGAAGAAAAATATCTTCAAGTGTTAAAATCCACTCAGCGTTAATGCAAAATAAAGAAGCTCTATTCGACTTAGCGGATAACATTACGCCATCGTAAATTTTTACGAAAATTCAAATAACGGTTCGCATAATCATTGGTGAGAATCGTTAAAGGCAAAAATCGTTAGATCTAAGTTTACTGGACTGGAATAACAGAAAATAGTGTACAAATAACAATTTAGGAACATATTTTTTAGTGTAAAATGACAAGCCATTATCATTGAGGATTTCATATTTAGCTTTTCCCCTATCTAGATTTCATATTAGCCTAAAAGGATCTCTAAGTAGAATGATCATTATTATTATTCACGGATAATGGAACCAACTTAGAGGAAAGTCGAGTATAAAGGATATCTTTCGATAGAACATTTACTGTTTCTTATTTTAAGTTCTTTCTTTCTTCGAAAGATAGCTTTCACCTTCTCGTATGTAAACAATTCTTCATTTTTACCAAAAAGAATTTAAGAAAAAAGGGAGAAAGCACTTTTCCAACTCTTACACAAAATATTTGATAATGTTCTCTTTCAAATCTAAAAGTGGTCTAATGCAATAATAACAGAAAGCAAAGAAGAAGAAAAAAAAAATGGTAATATTACAAAAAAATGACAATAATGTATCAGAAAAAAAAGTCTTCCGTGCATTTGCTTAAAAACGATTTTATCAGTCGAAGAAAAAAAGAAAGAAAAAAAAAAAATCTGGAAAGCTTTGAACTTTTTATGTTCGAACGGATTTAACTACAAGAGAGAGCTCTAAGACCTGTCATTTAGATTTCGTCTTTCTTCTTGTGCGTGCGCTATTCCAAACAAAATAAATGCGATTAGATTTTGCGGCAGATAAAGATAAAAAAAATCAGCGTTTGTACTTCCTTTTAAAAATAAAGTAGTTTTTGAAAAGTATTTTTAAGTTGCATTTTTTCGTTCCAATATCTTTTTTAACCAGCCCAAAAGGAGTTATTTTTGAGTATGCAATGTGAATGATTGCCACTGATTTGATAATACTGACAAAAGTAACCCCATTGTATATTTGTTTGTAATATATGGGTTTTTTTAATGGAATGAGAAGAAATAGAAGTTGGTAGCATTTCAAAATCGGGAGCGTTCTTATGTTCAAAAGAAAATTACATTTTTTTTCGTTCAAGTTTTTGATAGATTTATTTAATCTTTATTTATGCTTTTAACAATGCCACTTTTGTCGCTTTTAAGTTGTGCCATTTTTAAAAAATAAAGAGGGGGCTTTATGTACAGAAATAATTTAAAATATTTTTGTTTTGGATATTATGCGCAGAAAAATGCGTTTAAAAATGTTTGTAGCAATTTAAGATGATTAAAAAATTTTTAATGCAAAAAATCAAATTACCTTGCAGAGGTGGTATATTTGAACAAAACAGGTTTTAAATAATTTTGATATAGATAAAAAAATGAAAAAAAAATATTTTTAAGGTACATATTTTGTGCATGTTAATGCAAGAAAATAGGAGATTTCTTTATTCTAAAGATGAGAATATTAAACAAAGGAAAAGCTATATTGAATTTATGTTAATAAGACAACATAGTTCTTCATGAATGCATTATGCATGATAATTGTCGGCAATTTAAAATTACAGATGTCAAACACTAGACAACATATTAAGTTGAATCATTTTTCGAATGATTGATATAATATATAAAATAAATATCATGTAATTAACATAGATCTCAAATTAAAAATGATTTTAAAGTATATTTCATACGAATGGGGCATAGAGCAAGGAAAAGTCTTTTTTATTGGTCAAAACTGAGCAAAGTCGTCAAACTAAGAACAATGTGAATTGAAAAGGAATATTTTGCAAATATTCCTTTTCAATAGTAATTAATCTGATCGTGGATTCAAAAGACTTTTACCTTTTATTCACAGGTGTCTAATGAGACCTTGAAATGCCAAAGTTGGTGCAAGGTAGACAAATTAATAGGAAATAATTATCAGCTTCAATGCAAATAAAAATAGAAAAATTATAATAAAAACTCCAAAATAAAACCAAATATGATTTCGAAAACTCTAATTTTAGAAGGTTGATGTAAAATAGAGGGGGACTAATATTGCTTTTTTTTATCAATGATAAGAATACAGCTTCTATTTCAGTATCATTCGAGTAAACAAAGTTTAATACTGTTTAAATAGAAAATGTTAAATAATAACACCACTAAATGAATAACGTTTATTTCCTAATATAAGCCAGTTTTTGTATAAACCGAGAGTACGTTTTTTTCCCCCTCTTCTTTCTTTTTTTTTTTTTGCAAAAATTTGTCTCAAATTCGGAATTTGTTTTTACACCGAATTGAGAAAAATCCTGTGTAATTCTCCAAATTGTTGTCAAGTGGGTTAAATGGGTGGGATAGTTTCCAATTAAATGACTGTAAAGTACGATACAAAAGATATAGTTTTATTTCTGGTAACTATCTGAAGATGTAACACAGTTTTTTAATTAACATTATCGTTCACTCAAAATATGCTCGTCTTACTTTCTGCGTCATTTTTGTTTTCGTTTGGAAAATGAGCGAGAAGAGAAATTCATATATGGCAAGTGATCGTCGACCCACCTTCCATGTTTTGAAGGAAATTCTCGCCACATGATGAACGCATGCATTTAAACACCCCAATGAGTGAAAGTAAATTTTAAGACCTCTTCGGAAACTCGGATTCTGACACTAACTTTGAAGGATTCAGAAGACATTTTTTTCTCCTTTTAGAATAAAAATTCCATTAAAAACACTCAAAAAGTCAAAAAATTAAAACTTCCTAAGCATCGCTCTAATCCCCTTACTTTAATTTAAAAATCCAAAAAATTCTCAACTTATGCACGGTAATTCTAAATAGAACAAATATCAAATTTTGGAAGCAAATTGTGAAAAAACAACTAACAAATAACTAAAATTAATATCAATTACATCCCCAACACGCAAAAGTTTTCACGCACGGCACGCACATATGCTTAATTAGGTTAAATTAAAATAAACAGAAACAAGCTTTAATACTGGAAACGAAAACACCAAGAAATAATTACGGAGACATCCACAAAAATCTCAATCTCTCTTATTGGAGATGTAATTTAATTCCATTTCACTTATCTCCGTTTTCCTGAATGCCATATCTTCGCTCCTGCTTGCAATCAAACCAATCCACTCAAAATACAAGCGGCCGATATTCAAAGAGACAGACATTTCTGTGAATGCAGAAAACAGTGCTGGGATTCAATTTAACCACAATCAGATTACCACTATTTGAAAAGGGCAACAAATATTCATCCCAGCCAAGTAATCAACTGTAAAAGGAGTAAGTCTGCAATTGGAGCTACCTAGTTATTTGAGAGAGATATGTAATGAACAGATAGAGACATCGGAGTATCCCCATTTTTGACCACAAAAATGAAAGTATCTCAGAATTTAATTTGTTATGTTGTATTGTCGTACAAAAGAATATATAAAAGCTGAAAGGATTTTCACAGATATAACAAGCAATTTTTGCTTTAGTTTGTTAGATTTACTATAAATTTTGATTCCTGATTTCAATTTTGCTTTATATAATTGAAATGATAAATAAATGTTACATTAAAGTTTCAGTTATATAGAATTGATCATGAAATTACTTTTACTATTTTGTCTATTTTTATTTATACATAACGTTAAGTGCCAAATTATAATCTGGGTTAATTACTTTATGTTGATTATCGGGTTAAGGTGTCAAAATATCCAACAGGTAATAGAATATTAATTACAAATAGAAACGTGTTATGAATTTTTAAAAACTTATTGTAAATACGTTTTTTTCCTGAATATTCATATAAATCAAATGCATATTACTATATAACGAGGAATAAAAAATAAGCTATAATTAAAAGACTTTTAATTACATTATCATAAATGAAAATAAGTAAAAAAAGAGAGCTTTAAATGGACAGTCAAATATCTATACACTTTTCAACAAATACCTCATGTATCGTGGATGGTCGTCAGGGTTACTGATTGTTAATTAATGTCAAAATTTGGATACTATATGAGAGTTATTTGCGAAGGAACTGGAAATTTTTTGAGCCTCGGTCATGTAACAAGGATTACACTTGAGCCGGGACCCAACTCTTTAAAATTCCACACCATCATGAAGAAACAACTAATTAGTTTATTCCTTTTTCTACACGGCTGGTTTTAATGGTACCAAGCATCGACAGAGAACAAAACTGATCATAAGGTTTATAAGACTATAAACACTCTGCTACCACATCCATTTGTCAGTAATTCCATTAAAACTGAAGATAATATAATATATACAATAATGTGATTAAAAATGATTATATATATATTGGTAAATATAGCAAAATGATCCACTAGAAAATAAAATTAAAATTCCTGCATTATGGCTACCATTAAAAGCGACACCATATATATGCTTAGAAAACTGATGCTAGAAAACGCTTTTAGTATTAAAAAAGGTAAATAAAAATCACTTTAATGTACCGGTATTTCCGTAAAAGAATGATAATAGCACCTACTATCTTTATACTCAGTGCTTACCGTAGATTTATTAAAAGCAATTTCGGCAACAAAGCGAAAAACCCCTCACCTCGCTCTCCCCACCCCTCCGAATTAATCATTTTTAGCACCCGTTTACTATCACAAGCATCCTCTCAACTCTTATAATAGTTACATAAAAATCTCTCCACCAGCCATTCCTGACAGATTTGTGGCCAAAAATGGAAGATATTAGTCAGACGCGATTCACTAGATATCTTGCGAGCCCGACATAATTACACCAATAGGCAGTCACAAGGCGTAAATCCGGAAAACGGGAAAATTTCTGGAGTACAGCATATTTCGGGAGAGCAATTAACGATAACGTATTTTACGAAGAGGACCAGTACACGTGAAGTAAACGTTATTAGACCTTTGGGATGTATAACGTGTCTTCGTAGTTATTACATTACGCTCGAAAATTCTCCTCTAGTTGGTGGGAATTATGAAAATTTATGGAAAGCGCGTTTTCTGATTGGATACTAAGATAACTTGCGTTAAGTGTGGCGTGCAGAACGGGATTGTATTTTAAGAGATTTGAAAGTCATTATATTTCAATCTAGCCCTTTTGTAAATGGAGATTCTTGTGTAACAGGACTGCTGGCGTTATGCTGATAATGAACTTGATGGATATAGATGATTTAGATTGAAGGGATTGATGTAAATGTTGTGTGTTGGTTGATACCTTAAATTTACATCCCCCTTTGGGAAGTTGGAAATTGTTTTTTAAAAGTTTTGACACTCGAAGATTATTGATTTTAAAATTATTCTGGAGATGAAATCTTTAGAAAAATGTAAAGAAAATGTTATTTAAGTAAATTATAGTTATCTAAAAAATGTTGATTATCGTATGTGTGTTATGAAGAGTAATTTTGATTAAATTTTTAGACTAACAGTTTACAATACAAGACACCTAACTGGAACAAAAGTTATTAATTCTTCCAAAACGTAATTTTATCTCATTAAAAGAATTTATAATCTGAAGTGCCATTTAATAACCATTCACACTTTTATGAATTTTTTTTAAAGAAAATTAATGCTTTAAAAAGGAAGGAAATTATTTAAAACTTTAAGGAAATATTATCGTCGCCCTTTGAAGCAACAGGACAAATCTCGGATTTTTGAAGCAGGATAAAGTGACATAAAAGACATTTGAACCCCACCACGCCAACGTGAGAACTTTGAGTCACAAAAAATCTGATTTGCAACAGTCCCTCTACACGACTGCACTTTAGTGACACAAGCATTAGAGCCTTCGATTCGAAAACTTGATGTATTATTTTGCTTTTTAATTAACATCACGCTCTAAAGCAATACGAGGGTTATTGGAATAGATCACATAATCATAAGCTTTGGTCAAGTGACGAGGGCGACACCTGAGCTGGCACGCCATACCACGTTATGTACTTACATATCACGTCAACGTGCATCAGCCCTTTTAAAAGGCCCTTTTATGCAAAATCTTCAAGGCATCAAAAACTCACGATTTCCACCCCCAAAATTTCCCACCATGCCTCTTGGCCAGGAGTCTTTCCCCCGGGTGCAACAATACTGACCACAAGTTCTTATCCATGACCACTTCGCTACCGCGGCCGCAAACAGTGTGAAAGTTAAAAAGCTAAAGTTTTAACTGAGATCTTGACCTCGTTATCTGATTGTGGCTCCTAATTACGAAGTCAGTTTGCCTATAGTCTCTTTTGAGACTTTATCCCGCAAAAGAGAATTTCGGCGTTATTTTTCAATTCTCCCGCCAGGTGGAGATCGAGAATTATGCTTCTCTTCTAGATTCTATTTGAATGCCAATGAAATATTAATGTTATAAAGCATATAATTATGTAGATGTTAGTTTGTGCGCTTGTCCTTGTAAAATAAGTGAGATAAATCGAAATCTCTCTCGTGTTCTTTTGTTGTACTATGTAACAGTAATTTCAGGTCTATTAACAATTTTGTATAGGTGTGAGACGATGTCAGTTCAAATGTAATGGAATCTTTAATTCTTGTCGATTGCCCGAAACTTGTTACTGATAATACGTTACTTAAAAACTTATACTGTAATGCGTTTATTTGTATAACAATTCTTACATTGTTAATACAAATGGAAAAGCAAGAAACAGAAGGAAATTAAATATTAGAAGGAAAACAAATTATGCCTTATCTTCGAGATATTATATAATAAGGAAAATAATTTCAAGATTGCTTTATGTGCTTCAAGGAAGACAGACAGACAAATAAACTTTTTTTTTAACAGATGCCATATAAAGAAAACCATAAATAAAAAAAAAAGGAAAAACAATTTTCGGAGAAAATTGTTGTATAAAACTAATTTGAAAAATATTATACATTCTGCCGTGGAACATTTTTTCTACGATCCTAATTTCGTAAAATTTTCACGCACAAGCAGTGAATTGCTCACAAGGTTAAGTAAATAATAAAGATAAAGAATTTCTTTTTATGAAGTAACGTTTCGCATATTATTATATTTTATTAGTTTTTTTTCAGACATGTAAGAACATCTGGATTGTTCTTTCTACAAAGTATTCCTTTTAAGCAGGTGTAAGCGAAAAATTACTTTTTCCTTATAGGACAATGTACAGCTGGTTAACAGGAATTTCATTATTTTTTTCCTCATTCTTGGATTGGATTTTAATAAAGTGTGACCATCAGATAACGGATTTGGGAGTGTTATTTAGAGATATAATTCTTACGATGAAACAATTAAAACAAAAAAAAATCAAGAATGATTTTTCCTTTATTATGTGATATAATAATGTGTAGCTCAACAACAGTTTTTCATACTGTATTTTTTTTATCATAATCAATTATTATAAGTTTCTTTGAATAATCGCGTCTGTAACAGTACTTCTCAACCTTTTAAAATTTGCGACCCAATTTTTAATCATAATTTTCATTGCACTCCCCTTCCCCTCCATGCAATAACCATGCATTGAATGCAATAATAATGTATTGTGACGCTAAAGCTATAAAGGGATGCTAAAGCTACAAAGTGACGCTAAAGCTACAAGTATTAAATTTTGTGCATGTTACTTTTAAGTAGGAAATTTTAAGTAAGTTACTTTAAAGTAGGATATGCATTACGTTTAATTCTAGTTTTTAAATTGGAAAAGATTACAAAATAATTTTTAATTAAATGAAATATTTATATCCTTGATCATCCATTTTCCATCCTTTCCAAATGGATTCGGATTTTTTTGCTGTGGCTGCTTTGAAGACAAAATGTAAATATAATAGTTAAAAAGCTCTCAGTTAAATATAAAAAGAGAAATTTCACAGTCAATTTCTAATATTAAACCTTCCTTTTAAAAGCCCGTGGGAGTCACTAGTAATTGTCAACTTATTCTTAATTTAAGGTATCCGACTACGTTCGGAACCGTGATTTTAAAAAAGCTCATAAATGGATAATTTAGTGTCACTTAGATTAGAATACATGTATAAAATTGTTTTAAGGGCATTTTGACAAAAAAAAAATATTTAAACACAATATTTCGGCAAAAAATTAAATTAGAATAACCTTTTTTCAAAATGTTCTCCTTTTGTGAAAAATTCTTCTATTATAATAATATTTTGCCTGTATATAGTTCAGACCTTTATACAGAGGCTTAGCTATGATTTTTTAAAAATTCACATTATTTTCAGAGTTACAACCAAATGAAATAATTATCGGCGTTTTTTTTTCTTAAAATTTCTCCCCTCTGTTGTCGTAAAACGTGGATAAACCCACTTCTAGGTTATATATTTCAAAAATTCTAGTTGAGCCTCTGTACAGAGGTCTGAGCTATATACAGGCAAAATATTATCATAATAGAAGCATTTTTCACAAAAGGAGAATACTTTGAAAATGGGTCATTCTATGTTCCTTTTTTGTGAAAATATTGTACTTAAATAATTTTTTATTGTAGTAATATTTTTAAAGGAATTTTATATACATTTTCTAATCGAAGTGACACTAAATATCATAAATATTAACCATTTATACGCTTTTGCAAAATCACGGTTCCGAACGTAGTCGGATATCTTAATATTGATAACTATTAAATACATTGTGCATTACAAATACATTTATAAGTAAAAAAATATCATTGTAAATATTTATTTTATTTTTTATTATGTCAGAATGCATATCTTGTATTGCTTCCCTTCAGTAAATTAATAATTTTTAAATAACCTTTTATTTTCAACTTTTCGATATGCTCGCGTCACTCATGTAGGATTATCACGCACCTCTAAGGTGGCGCCCCACAATTTGAGAACCACTGGTCTACAAAGGCGATTATTTTCATTTTCAAAAATGCTATAGAACTTATTGATGGAAATTTATCAACGCTCCTTTTTACAGAAGTAGTTGTAAAGTTAGGTACAGCCTAGAATTTTTTGAATCAAACAAAAGAAAAAAATCAAAACCCTTTCAGATTGGCTTTATACATAATTTTTTTTTATTAAACTGTTAAACTAAAAATATTGGCTTAGTGCAGGAGTTGGCAAACTTTTGAAACAGAAGAACCAATTTGTTAGTGAAACAAGACAATTAAACTATCAAAGAATCTAACAAGTAATATAAAAAAATAGTTTTTAAGTCAATTCCTACTTAGATCAACCACGAAAAATTTTATTTTAGCTACTCTTTATTAAATAGTTACAATTAATATAAATATGTATATACATGGAACAGAATCCCAACATTAAGTGGTAATTAGTTTTTTTAATTATCATTAAAGTATCGTATTGTGTCCTTTTAATTTCAGTCCAACTGAATGCTTTAACACGTGAGAAAAAACTTTTTCAAGTTTTGACACAAGTCGCCAACGTGGCTGTATTTGTAATTCTTTAAATAATTAGTTTTAATCAATTAATTTTATTGATTATAATTAAATTATTGTATTGTCATCCAAAATGATCCTGTATATAAAATTTCAGCTCAAATTTTTATTAACGATTGAAAATTCCACCAAGATTAATAAATAAATATATAGACAGTGCGAGCTAATAGTAGAAATTGAAAAAAGGGGAGCCTATAACTATCGAAAAACCTAAGCTATTTATACGCATACGTTTGCACTCGAGGAGGGAGAGGGGGCTCTGGTAGTGGTCGCGAGCATGACTCTCGTGTTCCGATTCATATTTTTATTCTATTTGAATACAGTTTTATCCAAAGCAATGTCTTACATTTCTTCAAAAACTAAGAATTACGAAAGATATTTTTATATCTGTGTCACAATGCAAGAGCAGCCTTTGTGAAAATTTCGCAATGTTGTGAATTTAAATTTCAAGTTCGTGAAAAAATTCTGTACCAATTATCACCATTAATGTTTTAGAATTTTATGTTTACATTAATAACTAATATTAATATTAGCTGTTCTTATATATAAAAGTCACTCCAATACTCCTTTTATTTACCTCAAAGTTTGTTATAAAATACGGAACATATTTTTGTCATTTGTATTACAGGTAATCTTTTGTCAAAAATCACCATGAGTGATTTTGAACTCGTGTAAGCAACCAAGTAAACGTTTCAGGAAATGACTTAAAGTATGTCTTCTCATTGTGGCAATTTCGTCAGTAAATTGAACTTTTAGTGCTTTAGAACAGTGTTCTCTCAAACTGTGGGGCGCGCCCTATGGGGGCATGATAACTCTACAAGGGGGCAAGCATATTTAAAAGTTGAAAACAAAAGATTATTTTAAAAAATTATTAATTTACTGAAAGTAAAACAAACGAAATACATTCTGATACACACACACACACACAAAATAAACAAAATACGCATTTACTCAGTATACTTATGAATGTATCAGTACTGCACAATGTTTTTAATTCAACAAAACTAAGTTAAGAACAACACATTAATAATTACCAATGATCCAATGGGCTTGTCATACATAAAATTATGTACAAAAATTAACACTTATCTTGGTAATTTGTACGGCTTATAATTAATCCCTTTACTGCCGATTAAAAGTTACGCAATTCGCTCCCTATTGCCACATTTTCCACGTAGGTGCGCGTAATGTAATTTATTGGAGGGAGGGGAGAAAAGGAATAAATAAGAAAATCCTTTGAAATAAGTAAATCCTTAGCAAACACTGTTAAGGTCCCTTTATTGCATTCCAAAGCCTTTGGAATAATTTTATGGATAGCAGCGCACAGAAAAGATCGTACTTCCAAAAGACGTATATATACGTCCGGTGCAATTAACGCTTTGGCTGATCAAGACGTTTATATACGTCGATGATACTTAAGAGGTTAAAGTCGTATTGTAGCTTTAGCGTCAAAGTATAGTATCATTGAATTCAATACATTGTTATTGTATAAAGGGGGGGGGCGATGAAAATTATGATTCAATATTGGGTCGCCAATATTGAAACTTTGAGAAGCACTGCCTTAGAAATAATTTTAATATTTTCACTGATTCTCAGTAAGCTGTGTTAATGAAAAATAACTTATAATACAGAAATAAGAATCTTTAATAACTATCTTAAGCCAGCTAAATATTTAAACGTATATGTAAATACAGATATCTTTTTAAATAAATAATTATAAAGGAAAAGAATTTGTTAATAGGTATAATTATTATTATTTGTTTAATGATTCATAGAGGCTAGACAACCGCATATGTTTTGCCGACCTCTGGTTTAGTACATTTTAATTGGAGAATTTGTAGTTGTAGCGTTAAATGAATTTAAATTTTAAAAAAATCTATTTTCTTTTTGCACTTGTTTTAAAATCTACGTGCTTAAAATATGCCAAAGGTACAATTTCCATTAAAGTATTTAGAAAATAAGTTAGGTACTTACGTACTATCGCAACAATGCCAACATTCAAGATAACTCGCCAAGCTGGTAACTCCATTTTCGCATGTGTTGTACGCGCTGAATTGGCAACCATGTGCTACGCTTCATATAATGTCTCCAATACGGTTGCGATAATACGTAAGTACCATACGTTTTTAGTTTTTATCTTATTTTTATCGTTTTCATTACATAATACCATCATCAAACCATTCTCTTTTTATAATTTAATAATTTTCGTTAAAAAAAACCTCTTTAATGATAGTTATTTTTCACCCTTTTATTATCCTATGATTTACTTCCAAATTCGCATATAAAATTATTAGTTATTAGAAAGATCCAAGCCAACTATTACACTATAAATATAAATGCAAACTATTAATCTTACTTTTTATGTGCACTTTCGCTTATATATGCATAATAATAAATGGACCCCCTACACACATTTAAAGCCTTGAAAGGCAATTCATAATAGGACAGTTTTGAAAACACGCTTATGGAATTCTAATTTTTGATTAGAATTTCGAATCAGGAACTCTCAATTGATAGCTAAATTTGTCTTCTCCGGTTTTGTGCTATGAATTTGATCGTTTTGTAATTATAAAAACTATGCACGAATTTTCGTTATTATTAGTGCTGTGACAAATTATGAAATCTAAATTTTCTTGAAATTTAAATATCATCAATAATATACAAGAATTAACCCATTTGCATTATATATGTTTCAGTTAAAATATCTTTCAGACTTATATTAGTATTTAAATGCTCGTTTTATGACCTCTGCAAAGTTATACTGAACAAGAAGAAATATATAATTCAGATTTGCTTCAATTTTTTTCTTTTTTAATATACTTATTTTCAAATTATTGTCTTACAGTAAAATCAGAAACTCATGCAATATCGGTAAGACAATACCTTTTGCCTTTGATGTAAAATTTTATACATTTGACTTTCATAATACATTGTTATTTTGGAAATTATTTTAGAATTTGTAAAAAAAAAAACGTTCTCTTAACTGTTTAGGTGTCATTTATATATATATATATATATATATATATATATTGCTGATCATTAAAACTGCATGAAGAAGGGATGACACAAACATCAAATTCCCACGTAAGAAGATTCAAATATGCAGAAAGGATAAGAAAATGATTAGAATTTCAGTGCAATCGAAGGACACATGGAGGAGAAATGACATCTCAAACTCTGTACGAAACGAAAGGTACACAGTGGGTTTCTCATTTGGAAATTGCATTTGAATGTTGTTTGTTTATGAGAAGATGGTACTACGCCTTGCATAAGAAAGAGGAACGCTACCAATAAGTATTGGAATTCAATTGCGGCTGGATCGTGTCCTATCGAGAGTGAGGTTTATCGTTCAGCGATTTTGCTACTCGCATCGGTCAGAATTCAACAACTGTCATGTGAATGTGGTATTTATTGTTCAGGATGGTCTTACGGAACACCATGCAAAATTCTTCAGCCTCCTACCACTAAAAACCGAAAGGAAAAACATGTTGTCAGGTCGATCTTGCAGGATCGTACAGCCATACACTGATCTGGAGTACGGAAGTGAGTTTGCTTACAGCACATTTATCCATGTAGTGCAACGACATCTAGAGCACCACGGATTGTCTACATGACAACACATATGAAAACTGCTTTCATTCAATATCTTCATAAGGGCTCTGCACTTTGTATGATGGTAATTTGTCACACAACACGAACACCTTTTGCTAGCATCATCGTTAATCTGAGAAACAGCTTTACATTTTTCAGATCTTACCACTGATGGCTGCGTTCTATCGTTTAAGGCGTCATGGACATCATCTTTCAACAAGGCCTCAAAATGGCACAAGATCGCATGTCACCTTGTGACGGATCTTTACGGGACTTTCACACTAATCCTCTTGGGGAATATCTTTGGGCTAGCATTCGCGTTAATTCACAGCCCTCCCTCTCAAGAAGAAATCCTGATACGGAGATTAGTTCAACTATATAAAGTCAGGGTTTTGTAATTGTAAGATAGAAGGAGCGGGAAAACTGTTGGTGAGATTTAACTAATTTTCACAACTTGAGTTAAGTACGGAGTTTGCCACTATACTAAATTAGTGGATTGGGAATTTATAGTCTAAGATTACGTTAAGTTGAACTGATTACTTGCGCTTGTGTTCACTTAGGGTTTATTGCTTTATATCACTCCTAGGGCATCCTCTTGTGGTTCACCTTGTGGTTGAGTTGTGTGCTTGAATAATAATAAATAATAATTATTATGGAAGTTTCTGGTCATACTTTGTTTCCTCCCAAACCCTTAGGTAGGCAGGACGGCGAGGGAACGACTTCAGGGGGAAGTCGCTCACAACCTGACGACTCCTACCCTAGTTAAAAACAGGGGGTGTCCAATTGTTGCCCTGACCAGCACGTTCTACATATCTTTTATCTATTAAAGACATTTGATTCTGAGTTGCTGAGAGATTGGGCAGTCATTGTTCTCTAGATACAATTATTGGTGAAGTGTGACATAAACTTGAAATAGCCTATATTGAATTGCTAGTATTTGTCATCCATCCTAGTTCGACTCAGTACCTAGCCAAGTTAACTTCGTGTTCTCAAAACTGTTCACAAATTTACTTTATATTTTCAAACTATTATGCTGTATACAAATAATAAGTAAAGTTTTGTTATTTGCCTTCTTACTTGCTTGGTGTTACAGTGGTGTATATATATATATATTCTTAAAATATATTATATTGACAAATGTTTTTGACATTTACAACTGTCCTTCTAAATTTTAACTCTTGGTTGATTTTAAAACTTATTTTGTTTAAGTTGAAAAAAAAATAGTATAGTAAAAAGATTGGAATAGTACAAGGCATACGTATTTATTGTTCATTTGTTTTAGAGTATTATTCTGTCAACAAAGACCACGATGAAAGCATACTTATGCATTTAAAAAAACAAAGAGTGGTATTTTTCAAAGTATTCTACAAAGCCCAAGTTTGAAGAGCAGAACAATGTAAGCAGAGTAAGAGCTCTGAAAGCATATAAAATAAAACGCAAAAATGCGTTTAATGTTTACATTCAAATGTTGTTTGTAAAGTAGAATTTATGACAAAAAAACCACTTACTTGGACATCGCAAAGAGCACGATTTAAATTTAATGGAATGCATTATGGAATAAAATACGTTTCCTAACGTTGAATGTTTAAAGAACCAAGAATATTTTTCCTAAGAGAGAGAAGGTACAGTTTTAAATTTCTCTTTTAAATGTTTTTCAACCTTTTTATGTCTTTTTTCAAAAGACATGTGTCACATAAAAAACGAAAATTATTATTTCAAAAAAATATGCGCATATGTTTTATTCTTGTTTTGTTGTACTCCAAATTTCCTAACATATAATTTTGACAATGCATTGAATAATTTTAAGTAAATTTTTTTTTTAAAACGAATAATTTAATTCTTTAATCCCTCTTCCTTGCAAAATGCAAGGTTAATTTGGGTAAAAAATTAAATTAATTTCTACTTTTTTTTAGATTTTTTTTTCTTTGAGAAACATTTTAGAGATAAGAGAATAATGTAATTTACAGAAGAAATTTAAAAATACATATTCTTTTGATTAACTTTTGTGCTCCCTTATTTTTTAATTCATGTAATATCATCGTTAACAAACTCTCTCTTGCCTTTTTCCCGCTTAGTTTAACCTATTCATTAATATCAGTTATATAGTGTAAAACCAAATAACGGGAGATTGATACCGGTTTTATATGCAAAAATCTTTTAGTCTGTTGTTGAAATGAAGAGTTAATAATTAAATCAATAGCTTAATAAATCTCTCAATTGAATTCATTTAAATAAATGAATAATTTAATTAAATCGTTCTGCCTAATCAATAAATGTCTTTAATTAAATTTGTTTTTAATCTTAGTTTAAATTTTGAAGCGTAGTTGAGGTTATACTGAGAAAACCTTTTACGAGATAGAGAGAAGTGAGCGTTTCGCACTTTAAAGCAACTCGTGGGCTATCGGTGACAGACATCTAAATTTTGTCCTCAGTCAAGTGACGAGAACGACCCTGAACAGGAACCCCCTTTCCGAACTCTTACACCAGAGATGGGGGACCTTTATCAGCTACTTCTAAAGTTTTTAAGGTGTTGTGGTCCCCTGTGTCGTAGGTATGGCCATTCAGCATTAAAATTGCATGTTTTCTTTTCTTAACACTTATTTTCGACATCGCAATCCTCTTTTAAAATATGCCAGATTACAAAAAGACCGTGGAGCGTGGACGTATTCAATACAGCGAGTCGATGAACCCAGCTATCGAGTCCCACGCCATCGCGGGACATAACATCAATACGAGAATTCAATCCCTCGGAAGTGCGGGGGTGGGATGATGTCTCAATAGCTAATCCCATGCTATCGCGGGAAGAGCTGATCATCAACATTTATTCTCCCCTTCAGTCTGCGTGTGCGCAAAAATTCATTTAACGGTTGGCATCGCAGTGATTGTCTTTTTCCTTACAGCGGCAGTGAACGTAATAAGCGTCATCTTGCGCTTCCAATGAAAGTACATGTGTTGTCAGCATATTTATCGAATCATTTGCTTAAGTTAATACGATTGCATAGAATGTGAAAAGTCGATTCTTTAGTTTGGATGACATCCGAGTTCCATAAGTGTTTCTTTTAGTATGCGTGTCTTAGGTCCTAGTAAAGGCTGTCACCCCCTAAAGTCTTGGCGGGCCACCTGTCGATCGCGATCGAATTAATGCCCATCCCTATCTTACACCATACCTATTACCTACTATACCTATTATTACCACCATACCTTCTCTACTCGGAAGTTGGGGGGGGTTCTTTAGCAGCACTAGGCTCGAACTACACGAGGGGCTACGAGTCCGTGATCTTGAGCACTAGAATACCGCAGCCTGTGAATCAACAGGCAGAAGAAGAATTTGATTACAATTAAATGCTAGTAGTGTAAATACGTTAAGTTAGTCAAAGTTTTTGCATCTAAGTGTAATAAAAACACGCTCTTTATGAAACGTAAATACGTCAAGCAATTAAAAAAATGACTCTTCATATGGTATTCACAGATTTATGTTTCGTTTATTTCGTATTTTGAACTGCGACAGTTGGATAAATAACCAGTTATTGTTCTCTATTTAGTTCTTTTTTATTTTTGCAGAATGATCCATTCACAGGTAATCTACGAGCTCTCCGCTCTACTTAGCATCAATGTGCGTCAATGGATAGCGTAGAAAAGATGATTCTTTTAAGTAAGGTGTTATTTCCTTGATGTTTTTTCAGGCGTACAAAATTACGCGTCCTCAAGGTTACAAAAGATAATGAATGCGATTCTTTTTCTGAAAACCGTTATTTAAATCACATATTTAACGTAGAATGTTAGTAGGTTTTTGTTTTGTAGACATGTATACTACAGGTTATCTTTTCTGTTACTTTAATTTAGAATAATTTCGGTTATGATCTGTAAATTTTAGGGTATTCTCCCTCGAACAAATACACACTATAAACATAAAGAGGAACACGAAAAGAATTGCAGTACAATTAAAATAGCAAAAATTGGCATAACTCCAGAACCAATGCACTTTTTTTATAACATTATTGTCTGAAAACAGTTTTATGAGTTTTTGTAGAATTCTCCCTATTGCGAGGTTCTCAGAGGTTTGCAATTTGGGTTTACATAGATTAAAAACCAGCGGTAATTTTAAGCTGTCAGCTGGTATTTATTACAAGACAAATAATCATATCAGTTTTGGGAAAAATACAAAGAGATATATTCTTTTTATTGTTTGCTTTGAAGTATCACAATAAGGCTGAGTTGTCATTTTTGCATGTTCATAACTTGCGACGTTCGAATCATATCAAGAAGTTAGGGCAAGATTGCTTCAAAACCATCATTTATAATGATAGAATTGGATACACATAAACATCCACTACATCTTTAAAAGCTTCCATAGTGATATTTGATTATTCGAAAGTGAGACAGCTTATTGCTTTTCTCTTCAACCAGCTCCCTTCTGTAGCGTAAGCTACGGTCTTGTAATTTTTAACCAATATTCTAAATTATGAAATTCAATAAAAAGGGAACTTTGTTCTAAGTCCGTATCCCTAAGACTATCTGAACATCATAATTTTTCTATAATTCATTTCATTGTTGGAGTTTTGGTGTTTATTTTGTTTTAATCTCAAAAAAGTACCGAAGAGATGATCCACAAAATCTACTTCTGCTTTCCAAGCACTACAGCCAGTTATCCGCCAAGGGCGTCTCAGTCAGTTTACACCATCTTGATCTATTCGATGCTATATTCTTCCATCGGTGAACTCGCAAGTCCTTCAAACACTCTTCTTCTTTATCCCTTCACCTTGTTTTCTGCCTTTCTCTTTCTTTCTGGGGTTTAGAAAGTTATTTCCTTAAGATATCCGACTACGTTCGCGGAACCGTGATTTTATAAAAGCGCATAAATGGATAATTTTCATGATATTTAGTGTCACTTAGATTAGAATACATGTATAAAATGGTTTTAAGGACATTTTGATAAAAAAAAATTATTTAAATACAATGTTGTGGCAAAAAATTAACTTAGAATAACTTTTTTTCAAAGTGTCCTACTTTTGCGAAAAATGCTTCTATTATAATAATATTTTGCCTGTATATAGCTCAGACATCTGTACAGAGGCTCAACTATGATTTTTGAAAAATTCACATTGTCTTCAGAGTTACAACCCATTGAAATAATGATCGGCGTTTTTTCCTTAAAATTTCTCCCCTCTGTTGGCGTAAAACATGGATCAACCCCCTTCTAAGTTATATATTACAAAAAATCTAGTTGAGCCTCTGTAGAGAGGTCTGAGCTATAATGCAGGCAAAATATTTTTTATAATAGAAGCATTTTTTACAAAAGGAGAACGTTTTGAAAATGGGTCAATCTATGTTCATTTTTTGTCAAAATAGTGTACTTATATAATTTTTTATTGTAATACTATTCTTAAAACAATTTTATATACATTTTCTAATCTAAGTGATACTAAATATCATGAAAATTATCCATTTACACGCTTTTGCAAAATCAAGGTTCCGACCGTAGTCGGATACCTTAACAAGATTTTCATTCCAATATCAAAATACATGTCCCAGCCACCTTATTTGGGAAGCCTTGATCACTTTGACTTTGTTGGGTTCTCTGTATTTAGATTGAAGTTAGAGGTTGTATCGTATTCTCCAGATTCCGTCTTCTGTAACTGCACCAAATTTTTTTTTTACGATTTTGCTATCGAAAATCATCAGTTTATCTTCGTCTTCTTTGTTCATTGTCCAGCATTCGCTGTCATATAAACAATTGGTCTTACTAGAGTCTTGAATAGCTATATTTTTGTTTTGCTACTTATGTATTTTGATTTAAACTGGTTTCGCAAACCGTGATAACATCTGTTAGCTATCTTAACTCTATTTTTGATTAAAATTTTTGTCATTACTATTGTTCACAATTGTGCCTAAGTATTTAAATTGAGTCACTAGTACAAACTCTACTACTGTCTTGTTACTCATTATAACTCACATATAGTATTATAATATTATAACTCATTATAACATTATATAGTATGAAATTATAGTACCATATATTTTAAAGATATATATGCTTTTACGGTTATTTCAAGTACATAAGATAATGCTAATAAATTCGTTCTATTTCACGTCTATCTAATACAGTGACTAGTAATCGAAAGATGTTGCAACTTGAAAAGCAACGTCTATTTTTTTTAAATAGAAAAATTTGATTATGATCCAAAGTAATTAGAATTATAAGAAAAATATATCGTAAACTATTTAAAAGCAAATGTGATTTCAAAACGAAGTTCACTGATAAGTGTCGTAGCCTTTCAAAAACTCATTTTTGAAATAGAAAATCATAAGACACAAAAATCCGGTTCCTAACATGCTTTTGATGAATTTCAAGACATTTTCATAATAATTTCGTTTACTTCTTAGAAGACGAACATGGTTGATTAATTTTCTAGGGCACCTGAACTGTGACAAGAATAATAACCATAACAGTGGTTAAGCGTATTAAAATAACAACGCAAAGATAACTCAAGAACCATTTATCTTTATTTAAGTAGCTGTAAAAATGAGTAATAGTTTTTGGTTTTGTTTACAAACACAATAAAGCAAATTCACTCAACGTATTCGATTCACTTTTACTATAAATGGAGTTTAAACCCTCATTTAACTCTTACAAAAGAGCGTAAAAGTACTTTGGATTATAAGGAATTTCATGCTCTGCTACCGTTCGAAGACGATATCATTAATAATACAGATAAAAATCAAATTTTCTTCGAGACGTCAATTTTTTTACACAGACGTGGCTTACCGAAGCCTACTTCTCCACGTAGACAATAAAATATCGCTCAATTGCCCTAATAGGTTCTGGCAACATTAATAATATCTTCTTACAGTCATCATTTAGTACCATTTTCAGTGGCAGCAGTGTAAGAGAGCAATAAAACGGAAGACTGTTAACAACTTCCATAATAGAACGGGAAAGTTAACGAAAAGAAATAGTATAGGTTTTTCTCTAGGACCATTAAAGATTAAGTGATAAGTCTAGATAAAAGGAAGAAGATATACGAAGAAACTGAATAAGAAAAGATGAAAGAAATAATGACAGCCGAAATGTACGTGGAAACGATGAAGGAGGAAACTTTATCATATAACTGGATGCCAATTACGCGAAGAACTTGCGAGTAAAAAAGGTGGATGTCACACTCTGCAAGAAATTCGTAATGATTTGGTAGGGTGTCTTCAGAATTATGCAGAAAATCGCTGAAAATGGGATCAAACCTGGTACAGAATCTATGAGATTCTGTAAAAAATCTAAGTAAATAGCATTTTAAAGTAAAATGAGTCGGAATTGTTTCGTAAAATCGTTTGTGAAAATTTCTGACTTCCATTAAAGTTTTGAAAAAGATTGATAGATTTTGGAAAATTTTCTTAATTCATGGAAAATAAAATTTTTTTTCCAGCAGAATTTTAAATATTTTTTTTTAAAAAAAAATCAGTTACTTCTAATTTTAAAAAAAATTGAATTATAATTATTTATGTAATACGAAAAAAATTATTTCAAAATGTAATAAATAGTAAGTAAAGTAAATGAATCGGAATTGTGTTTCGCGTAAAATCGCTCCTGAAAATTTCTGGCTTCGATTATTGTTTTTAAAAAAAGATTTATAGATTTAGGAAAAATTTCTGAATACAAAGGAAAATAAAATTCTTTTTGAAACAGAATTTTAAATATTTT
This sequence comes from Trichonephila inaurata madagascariensis, assembly GCA_019973955.1. NCBI lineage: Eukaryota > Metazoa > Arthropoda > Arachnida > Araneae > Nephilidae > Trichonephila > Trichonephila inaurata. Next base: position 51,947 of record BMAV01012791.1, read on the forward strand.
TTTAAAAACAAAATTAATTATTCTAAATTTTTAAAAAATATATATGAGCTATAGAATACGTACCAGGCTCTGTAAAACATAGTAAATAGAATTTTAAAGTAAATAAATCGGAATTGTTTTATTTGCGAAAATTTCTAACTTCGATTAACATTTTGAAAAAGATAATAGATTTTGGAAAATTTCTTAATTCAAAATAAAACAAAACTCTTGTTTTGAAGCAGAATTTTAAATATTAAAAAGTTATTTTAAATAATATTTGAATTATATTATTATTTATAGAATACTAAAAGCACCTAACAAAATCGTCTGTTAAAATTGGGAATTCTGATGAACCTTGTAAAAGTCATATCAGAATAAACGATTTTTAAGCACAGTTTCTTCCCTCAAGAAAAAGAATCCTATTTTTTTTAAAGAATTACCTTAGGCATCAATAACTTTTAAATTGAATCTTACTGTACAAAATTAGAAGCGTCTCAGACATTGTCTGGAAAGAATTACTGATTGTGAATAAATTTTTTTAAAAAATTTGTTCGCTTCTAGAACTAATTTTTCTTTCACGACTTAAGATAAAAACCTTTCAGACATATCATTAGTCTTAGTTCTAACGTAGAATGAAAGAAAAATGTTAGTGTAATTCAATTTAAGAAAAAAGAAAGAATAAATAAATAGAAAGCTAATTTAATTCTACAAAATACTAGAAAATTATATTTTTCAATTCCATGTTTAAATTAAGAATGAATGAATTTTTAACGAAATTTAGTGAAAATATTATTAGATGTTATACATATCAGTGAAAAATTTTAATTTTTTATAATATTTCTCCATTTTTATTATCATTCGTATTATTTGTAATATTCAATACTCTTTATCGTTTGTTCTTCAAATACTTAGTATTTACAATTATTATATTCACTTTGTATTTGAATATTTAATACTTCAATAACTAATATTTTAAGTAAATAGTAATAATTTGTATTTTTTATAATTAACTAGGGTGGGGTACTCCTACCCACCTAATGGTGAAACAACCCTCTTTGTAAAAATTATACAACTGTTCATACTCATTGCTCAAATTGTAAAGATGCAATTTACATGTACTATGTACTTCTATTTGATGATACAAGCTGCATTATTCGCCAGCAACGTTATATTATAATGGCATTTCAATGGAAACTTGGCGAAATATTGGCGATACAGCCAAGTTGGAGTCAATTTTGGTGATCAAATTTGGCAAAATAAATAAATTTATTTCAGCATCACGAAAAACGCTTTTTTTAAAAAAGAGACAATTTTACAAGAAGTTCTTGAGTTCATCCTAATTAGTTTTTTAAAAAGAAATATTCTATTCAACTTTTTCGTTCTGAAAATTCGTTACGTGAACTGAAAATTTGGAACAATATGAGAAACAGATTATTCCTGACTACACCTGAAAGGGTATACGAAATAAATCTTTTAACCAGCTTCCACAAACATTCATGTACATTTTACGCGGACTTTTACAGAAATGTATATGAAAGAGTAACATAAAACACATCCAAAATAACTTATTCAGACATTATTATATTACCATTGAACTTGATCCGGTTAATGCACACGAAAAAATTCGCGTGATGATTTACGTGTAGTAGTCACATCTTTCGAATAAGATGTCCCATAAAGAAAAAAAATAGAACGTTGCCATTCGTGACATCAAAATAAGCTATAAAAATACGAAGAAATTTTGCATTATTTATTTGATTTAAGGAAAAAAAACTCGTTTTCTTTTTAAAATTTCCAAAATTAGTTACAATTTTGAATGGAAAGATGGAATTTGTTATTCTTTGCAAAAAATACTCATTATCAAATATCTTTTCGGTAACACAAAAAAGGAAATATTCAAAAATATCTTTTTTACGAAAATAAAAGAAATAGCATTTATTTAAATAAATTAAATACTCAACGTTTTAATTCTAAAACTTAATGTTAATGTGAAAATTTTATTCAATGCAAATGCTATTTTTACCTTTAAAATATTATTCATTAATGCTATTCCACAAAATAATAGAATTCAGAATGCAGCTTATTTCAAGAAAACAAATTTAGATGGAACAAAAGGTTAAAAATTGGAGTTGTTTGATTACAGGGTATTCAAAATTTCCAAAGCATTCAAAATGCCATGTTGAAAAAATTTGCTAAAATTTTGGTAAAAAAAGTTATTGGAATTTAGTAAAATTGTTTTGTGATTCGCGTTTAAAAAATTAAAAATTAAGTGCCTAAAATTTCCGAAGTTTATAAAAAATGTTTTAATGAAAATTATGTTCTACAGAGAATATTAATCACATTGAACAATTTTTTAACCATCTTCAGTTTTTTTTTAAAAAAAGAATATTGAAATATAAAGTAATTTTTACTTTATATTTCAATATTCTTTTTTTTTAAATCAGAATCTTTTCCAAAAGTATAATATTTTACCTTTACTTACATTTAATATTTTCTTTGTTTCTCAAATTTGATAGAAAATTGCAAAAGTTTAAAGTGGTGCTTCTAACTACACAATAAAATTCCTTAATGGTTATCAAATTATTTTCATAGTTCATTTAACAGTTCTATGGAGTAAAAAGTATTCATAACTTTTTTTCCAAACAAAAAATACAGCAGAATTAGAATTTTTTTTTGTTTATTATGCTGTAAAAATCACAATTATATTAAGGTTCTTTGTTTTCTTATCTAAAAACTAACAGAAAGTTTCAAAGGTTTTTTTATTATGAATTTTCGATAACAAAGAAACAATTCAATGTGTAAATCAAATTAGACGCAACATAAATCAAATTCAAATTATTCACAAATACCTACATTCACTCTTTTTTTTAAAAAAGAGAATAGTAAAAGAAAATAACATATGTAATTGGGAAAAAATTAAAAGTGATATATTTTCTGCTAAGTAATTTTGAACAGTTGCATAAAACAGTTTTATAAAAATACCCAAAACGTTCTTAATTTAACCTGCTCAAAAGGTCGTACATACAAAAAAAAACAGAAATGCCAAATATTTAGTTTAATGCGAAACACGTGTTCTTGCAACATCCTAGAAGCAACTTACAACATTCCTATGCAGGCAGCAATGATATTAATGACGCATCATCTTAACAGTAATTACGTAACATAATTTATCAAATCGCAGAAACCAAAGCGATATTAAATGCTAATATTCTACATTAATTTTCCGCAAACTGTTATCGTTCAGGAATTTTAATTCCCGCATTTGAGGATTAAGCTAGTGTTAAAGCCACCGACTTTGAGATTTTTCTTTGTTTAAATAGGCTATAAAAAGTAAAAGGAAGTTTACTTCTTACCTTTGCTATTGTTTGGGGTTAGTTGGTTAATTGGGTATAAAAATAGATATAAATTTCGACATTGTAACGACTTTTCTTCTAAGTGCCTAGGTTGTTTGAGGCTGATGTTGCGGATTAGTTACAATAATGAGGGTTCAATGCTCTATTTTCTTCATTAAAAGTAGTCGTGTGTTGTCATGGGTGGTGTTGAAAACAAAATCCAATTAGAATTCGAAATCTTTGTAGGATATGGTGTGAAGATTAGAACAATGGGGTACTAAATAAAAATTATTCTGGTATTGAAATCCTTTTTCGCGAAATGCTAACACATTCTAATACTGTGAGAGAATGTTTGTTACGAAGGCTATTGGTAAAGGACCTAGTAATATTGAATCAAGGTCAAGTAACTAGGATAGGGGTGGCCAACCCACGGCCCACCTTGAATAATTTTGCGGCCAGCGAGATTCTTTACAACTTTGGCAAATATGATTACTTTGTGCAATATCTTTGTTTTTAGAAAAGTTTTGTAGCAAATAAATCCCATACAGTGGGTGATCGGTTAACGAACATAATCCGTTCCAAGACTGTGTTCGCTATCCGAATTGTTCGTTAACCAATCATCCATTTACCATTTCTATGTGAAATCGATTAATTCGTTCTGGAGACCCTAAAAAAATGAAATCAAAACTGAAACTAATGGTCTAATTTGTATGAACATTCTATTGGAATTTTTTTTCAATAGAACTTTGAAGTTTAATAGGTAAGCAACATAATTCTGGAGAGATGAAAAACGATTTTTAGTCCGTTTCTCATATTTCACGTATTTTTACGGCGGTAGCGCGTCATCGGCACTTTTATATTTTATAGTCTGCACTGTTTGAAAAAATTGTGAATTCGCTTAATTTATTTGCCATGTCAGCAAATCCACTCGCCCATAACTTATCAGCTGTCAGAAAATATTGATATTCATATTGAAATTCAAGAGTAATCATAATAATAATTATTGAATAACCTTTAAATTCATTGTTAATTCAAGTTTCATTTAGTAGTTGTCAATACTAAGCATGCTTTAAACATTTCTCCTTTCAGTGAACTTATTTTTTATGTAAAATGATAATAAATGTTTAATATTAATTTTTTTCAGAGCCGAGAAGTGTTCGTTAGAATTCGTTTTGTTCATTATCCGAATATGTGTTCGTTAGAATTCGTTTTGTTCATTATTCAAATATGTGTTCGTTATCCGAATACAAAAATCTTTCGTGAAAGTGTTCGTTAAAACCGATCACCCACTGTATTTGTTTCAATTTAATCACGTTGCTCCTGTTTTATAAATATTTAGAAGTGGGCAGTATTGCATTGCAGCGATACCCTACGACCGGGGTAATCATTACCTCCATCGCGATCGACAGGTGGACCGCCAAGATATTTTCGAGGACCGCCTGAAGATGTGAGCAACTAGTTATTATGTATGGAAATATTCAAAATTGGCTGATTGTTAAGTAGACTAAATCTTCTGACTCTAACAACAAAAATTAACTTAAGATGAAAATGTTTTATTTTTTTTACTGTATTTGGAATTGCTTGATAATAAATGCATCATTTAATATTATAATATTTGTGGCTATTATTATTATTATTATTATTATTATTATTGTATCTTGCGTTTTGCTTTAAACGTAGTTTTAAAAGTGTTAGTTTTTTTATTTTAGTTCTGTAGGTAAAAGTACATATTCCGTATTTATTATTTAATTATAACAAATATTGCAGACCTTTTTCTTGCCTCGCGACACCTACGACACTGGGCAGTGGAGCACAGAAGAATTTTTTAAAAGGGGGAGAGGGGTAAAAATTCTATCAATATTGTATTATACCCCAAAACGCTGCCAAGTTTTTTTTTTTGCCGATTACCAGGAACAACAAACAAACAAACAAAAAAAACAGTAAAAAATAATAATTAGCATTAGTTAATAAAAAAACTATTAATAACAAATATTTAGTTAAATTTTACGTACTATATAGATGAAATTATAATCAATCGGGACAAAAATAAATGGCTATGGAGGAGGGTCCGTTGCTCTCGTGTTGCTTTTTTGCGTGACTTTAAAAAAATCCACTCTCAGTAGCACTAGGCTTTCTACAAGCCGGTCCCGACCATGACCCCTAGGTCCGATATATTAGAGGCAAGAACTGAATGTGAAATGAGCATTAATGAAAATACAATGAAATATAATAAGTGAAAAAAGAAAATTAATCCTAGATAATTTAATAATATAGTTGGTTATTGCAATATTCATTTGTTCATTATTTCTCTTCACACTTGCATTGAATCCAACCACAATTTTTGAACAGCTAAGCCGATTCAGCTTACGAATCACATCATCTTGCGTATTAATTAACTTCCGAATCAGCGGGAAATAAACTAGTTAATTTAATTATCATGATTAGGAAGAAAGCCCTTAAAATATAATTATTAGAATGGGGTTTTGTTGTAAACCACTCTAAAGTGATTACCTATTTCCTGTATCTCAACAAAGCTAACTGATTAAATATTGATAGATTAATGAAATCACTGAGGTGGCAGTAACACTAGGAATTCTAATTCACAGCGAAATATTCTAAAACAGGTGATATCTGGGGAAGGAAAAAAAAAGTGGAGGAAGTAGGAAACGTTTTGTAGGATGTGCGAATATATTTTTCATTTCCTACCGCGCAGGATATGAATGTCATTCTTTTCCCTTTCGTAATAATGTATTGGAGATAACTATTTTCTTTTTCGTGTAGTTCAAAAGATGCACGCCTCTGTGTGATTTATTGGCGATCTGAAACATTGGCGAAATGCGAATCTTTTATGTATATCGTTTTATTAATATTCACCATGGTGGACATTTACAAAAAATAGTTATATGCCAAATGTGACATGTGGCACCTTAAATTTTATGCCAAATACGATATTTGGCGCTTTAAATTTCATGCAAAGTATAGAAGCTTGTATCGGCTTACTATTTTAAACAAGAATTACATGCAATTAGTTAAAATTTAAAATTTGGGGCAGTTTTGACTGAAAAGATTTCAATTTGTAACTTTCCTTTTTGTTTTAGTCCTCTTTCTTTCTTGTTAACTATTTAATGTTATTTCTTGTTTTCAAATACATGATCCTATTTTTAATTCAATTAAAGTACGTCCAATTACTGTCTATATTGCTAAACAGAAAAAAATCTGACCATTGCCCACCAGAAACCAAAATAATGTTAAATATATTTTCATTATGTTTCTGATCTTTTTAAAAGAATTATTAATATTTTAACATGTTTACAACTGTTGTGATGACAATGGTATAAACAATGCATTAAATAGACTGCAAAATAACATAGAAAAATCATGCACGCACGAATTTTCGAGATTTTTTTCCATCCATAAAACAGTTTTCAAGATATTTACAATAAAGTCGTTGCCTTCACAACGACTTAAAATTCAAATTCCAGAAGTGTTCAAATAGCGTTAAACAGCGCTCCTTTCGTCAAATTTCGCACGAAATCTAAATTGAATTCGCTAAATTAACTATGGTTTCACAGTTCATTTGGTAATAAAATGAAAAATATAAAAATTTCTTCTCAGGATTTGCTTATAATAAGTACTTCATGAAATTCACATAAAGTGTTTTTGGAACAACTGTTTTCCATCTGGTAAAAACTTTTCAAAAATATTTACCATTCAACTTAATAATCTGTACACTGCCTATAAAATACAACACATCTGTTCCTATAAATATAAATTACTCGTGTACTTGTACAATTGTCTGTAATTTTTCACGCAATTCGTGTGATAAAAAGCTTTCTTTGTCAGTTAATCATTCTGAATTAAAAATAATTTTTAAATTGACGGTTTTCGTTAATCAGTAGTATCTGTTATATAACTGAAAAGATATATTTCTAAAACTAATGAGTTTCTATGTTTTTTTTTCAAGGCTATTTTTTGATGGAGCACCTGTTCTTAAGAAAACAAATCTTCAATAAAAACATCTGCCTCTGTATTTCTTAAAACAACCTTGTGATACTTTCCTTTGTGTAAAACTGTATTCCATTTTATTTTTCATAGTGTTTATAGCGGTAATCTATAATAAAGTAACATCTGTAAACAAACAATTAGTTTTTTATGTGGTCAGACTCTTATCTTAAAGAAATAAACCTTATATGAGAGTTGATAGATGTAATTAATAAGGTATTGTGTCATATGCTTCCTTAAAAAGCTCTGTTATTTCAGAAGCAACAAGATGACTGTTGGCGATTGAATTTTTCTCAGGTGCAGTCAAGTGATGAGGATGTTACGTGAACAGGTTCCTTACCATCCGCGTAATGGAGAATATTAGAGCCCCCTGCAAAGACAGATTTTGGGCCCCAAGACATATCTTTCAAAGGATTTCATAGGCTACGGGTCACTTAGAACCTTGAAACCCCACCGCAATGCGTGTATTGGGGGGGATGTACCTTACGCCACTGCTCCTTACCCTGAATTTTCGCGCCATGCAAACGAGAGGGTTTTGATTTGAATCCTGTAAGAAATGATGTGCCCCCGCTTCTTGAGGAATAGGTCTTTAATTAAAGTAGGATTTGCAACCCAGGGGGATAGTTACCAAAATTTCAGTTTTTGCAAACATGTGCACACACTTACGGTAGTGATCAATTTTCTGTAATATAACTTAGGACAATAAGTTACGCAATAAAAAAAATTGAAAAAAAATTGCTTTTTAGAAAATATGTTTTATTTTATATATAAAGTTGTCAATTGAAATTGTTTCACATAAATAGTACTTAACAGGTTCACCGAAATACATTGATTGATTTAGTTATGAGGGAATGTACATTAAGTTGCCCTATAAAGCAAGTAACACTAGGGCTATTGGTAACGGACCGCTTGACTTTTGAATCTTGGTCAAGTGCAAGGACTATACTTAGCTGGTACTTCCTCTCAAACTACCACACTAGCGGAACGGGAAAAACACAAATAAAGGGCACAAGCTCGTTACCACGACCACTATATCGCGGTCACATGAAAGATATGGAGCAGCAAGGATATTTTAAGATATTTTAAAAAACAAAACATTGAACACAGCAATCCTATTGCCATTTTTGTTATATAATCCTCAAAATATCGACTTAATGTAGTTTCATTCTAGGTATACGTAACCGTTTTTAAAAATCTGATGGACATAAAATAGGTTGAAATAAAACATAGGTACAATGAAAATAATTGGGTTTGCTTTCTGATTGACCATCAAACCCTCAAATAGTATTTATAATCAAGACAAAACTGAACCTTTTAAAGTGAAAACGGAAATTGTGTAAAACTTTTTTTTTTTTTAAAAAAGAGAGAGAGAGAGCAATTTAAAAGTGAAATCTTGAATGCATGTGTAGTTCTCTGTAGAATGTTTTTTTTAATCCCTATTACAAAAAATAAAGAATAACATGTTTTTAAAATTTTTGATATGGGTTTTTTGGAACAGTTTCAAAATGTTTGAACTGGATTTTAAAAGTGTTCGTTTTGGGTGGTGCAGTAAAAATCAAAGAGTGAAACAAGATCCCTGTTTGCATTTTCGTATATAAACATCTATAAAATATTTTAAAATACCAAAATAGACTAATAATGTATAATACCTTGAAAAAAATATCACATCTTTTACATGATTATACAACGTGATATCCTTTTGGGTATAAAAACCATTCCTAATACTTTTTTCAACAAACATAACCGCTCTAAAAATTTCACCACTCCAAAGGGAAAACCCCCAAAAAAAAATTTCCCCAAGACACCATTTCATTTTAATACATTTACCACCAGGGGGCGATGACGTTTCCGGAACAGATCTTACACCACTGTCTTCCTTACTCGCATTGGCCCTTATTGCTGTTACGCGGGTGATTTTGAAAAGATCTAATAAGAATTATGTCTCTCAATAATGGCTGGCGGCTCTTTCTTTTCTGGAAACATTTACGTGTTTCGTATCCCTCATTTCTCTGAGGTCGAATTCAAGGGAAAAAGAATATAGATATAAAAGAGGGGTGTTTTTGAGTGTTAGAAAATAAGGGGCTTTTAAGAAAGAACCATTTTAGGAGGAAATAGTAGCACTTATCGGTTGCGATTGCTATTAGTTCTGTGGCAAGTTCCGTGGTGAAACTCATAAAAAGGATGGTCAATTGCTGGTGATGTGATAGGTATCTTTATTTGATGAACTGTGGGCGTAGAAACTGAATGGATATTGCGGCTTTTGCGTTTCCTACTTTTTTAATGAAATTTGTTCCAGCGTTTATGAAGTATATATTAACTAATAATTGGTGTTTATATAAATTGTTGGAGCATAAATATTTTGAGATTTTACGTTCTTTTATTATTTTGAAATTCAAAACCCACAAGTCAGTTAAAATTACTGCTGTGATCCGTTTCTTAAGGGGGGGGGGACTTTGAAATTTATAAATAATTGGTCAGATTGTACAAATATGCTATTTAATGAAAATTTTCAACACAATTTTCTTAAAAAAAATGTTATATCTTTTTGCAATGAAATTGCTTCTTTGAAAAGACTAAAAGATAAAAGATTTTATTCGAATAAGATTTTCATAAATTATTATATCAGAATCATAAAACGAAAAATCCAGTTACGAAAGGGAAAAAGAAAATGCTGAAAAGCTCCTATTTGTGTTAAAAAAAAACTACTGAGTTATATTTTTAGTTTATAGATTTCTTTTTGTCCATTAGTTATTCATTATGTACGAAATATTTGATGATATCATTTAGAATTCTGAACTAAAATACATTAAAAATAAATTTCTCAAATTATTTAACTAATTATATTCTTAGCATTATTAAAAAGTAATATCAAAAGAAAGATATCGTTACAAAATTTATGCTAGTAACTTAAATGTGAAAATCGGTAGCTTCGTTGTAAGGATTGGGAGCTTCATGGATTGATGGATTTACTAGTTATTAATGTCACATTTTGAAGTAATCCAAGGGTTCATGGCAACGGATATCGTGAGCTTGAATCGTGGTCAGGGGACTAGAACAAACCTTAGATAGCATCACACTCTTTAAGTATCCATACTCCATCAACTTGAAGTTTTTGAACCTCGTCAGAGTTTGCTTCATCCCGGGGCCACTAAAGACATGCAGGTTTTTAGTGGCTCCATGATTGGAAACCTTGATTCCAAAGCTCTAGAATTTGAAATCAAAGTTCCAAAATTAGAAACCAATACTCCAAAGCTCCAGGATTTGAAACTAAGACTCAAAAGCTCCAGGATTCAAAATCACGACTCAAAGGCTTTAGGATTTGAAATCAAGACTCCAAGGTTTTAAGATTTGTAAGATTCCAAGGCTTCAGGATTTGGAACACTCCATGGCTCCAAGATTTGGAAAACTCCAAGACTCCAGGATTTGGAGCACTCCAAGGATCCAGGATTTGGAACAAGAAATATTATCGGCTACGAGTTCATGACCATTACCACTCTGCTACCGCTACCACCTGACAATGTTCAAGAAAAATCTTGAATTCTAGAGGATAGTTGTGCTAAATGGAATTTTGTGCGAAATGGAACTACGCATCTGAGTACTGCTCTGAATTGATTTGGAATTTTGAGGACAGAGATACAAATGAGGTCTACCCTTAGCAACAACCCTCATGTAATTTACGAAAAAATATCAATCAATTAAATCTGAAAATGTATGAAATATTTATTTGATTTGATTGGCTTGAACTATAAAACTGCTTTCAATATACCTGTCAATGTTTCGTTTTAAAAAATCGAAAAATCCATAAATATCTCTTTCATTTTGTTCACCATCCTTATTTTGGCATGAATGTTGTCAAACATAAGATCTCGCTATAATAGATTATTTAAAGGAATTCCTGAGTAAATGGAATGAGGTCAACGATAGAGCTGCTATTTCGATTCTTCGGATCCCCAATTATCTCCCGCAACATCATCACATTTGCTTTCAATTGTCTCCACTTTATATAGGACTCTATGATACGGACATATTGATATTCTGACCTAAAAAGTGCCTCTAATCTACCAGTTTCAATTGCTGTTCTGACCTTTCTTGCAATTTATCCAAACATAAGAATTTCAAACTGTCACACAGTTGCGGAAAACTTCTACTTACTTATGGTATTACAGACAAGCATCTATTGGAACCTTGGCGTCAAAGGAGATAGAGCCGTCTGAATCACTAATTGTAGACTTGCATGAGTACTTACTAGGATATGAAAAGATTCAGAATACATTTTTAACTTGCACTATAGATAATTCTGTGCATGCCTGTCCCTACCATCTTTTAAACTGTTTGAAACTTGATAAAGAAGATTTAATTAATACAGTTCCCTCTCATTTATGATTTCAAGAAAATTTTTGAATTTATGGACATCAATACAGATTTCATCTGGACCAGGTGGTCCTGGACTTTGTCACAAACAACATATTTAAAGCGAAATATAAAATTTAGTATCTATAAAAATCTGATAAAAAGTTAAACTTAACTTTTACAGTCGATTGATATCATTTAAAAGTAAGTTATTCACACTTGTAGCCATTTCACCTATTTGCAGATGTTTAGAAGTGCAGGTGTGTTATTTGTCCACAGGTGTTTGCCTGGCAGATGTTCAGCTCACTAACAATAAAAAATAATTTGAGAAATGTGAGTAGAAATCTGTCGATTTTGTATTCCAAAGGTATATTTATGTTATGACCTTTTCAATAGAAATAGAGTGATAAAAAGTGTGTAATGTGTAATATAAAATATAATAACTAGAAACAGTTCTTATGTATTAATTCTAAGTTCTGCCATGCTCTAGTGAAAAAAATAACCTTCAAAATACTTAAAATGAAATTATATGACCCTCTCACATACATATTAACAGGATTTTAACGGAACTCTGTTCGTGTCTTGAAAAAAATTAAGAAAAATAATGGATGTCGTTAAGGAAAATGCACCACTTAAAAAAGACTTTCTTTCCATTAAGTAATAAAGGGGAAGTTTCTTAAAAAATAATTATAAGCTAACTAATTAATTTTCCTTTTATGTTTTTATACGCAGTTTAGAAAAAATACATAACTTTCGAATATGTTTTTCGAGAGTATTAATTTACTAATTTGCAATTTATATTCTAAGTTTTGGGAAGAATTTTTTTAATATCAATAAATAAATATTTGAGTGATCTGATGAATTAGAAATGAAATTCCAATTTATAATTTGAATAGATAAATCCATTTATTCATAATAATAAGATGAAAGAATATCTGTGAAACATTAAAATTGTTTAAAAATACGTATAAATTAATAAAAATAAAGGAACACACAAAGAATTTTTATAAATAACTGATTTAGTACAATATTTAATGAAAAAATAATGGGAATTGAAAATGGTTACGCCACAGGCCCAGCACTGACTGACATGAAAATGATTCGAATATATGGTACAACGTTCGCGATATTCACATTCATACTTAGTTTAATTTATTAAATCTATCGTCTGGCCTTTTCGTATTTTTAGCCGGTGGGCGTACTTGATGGCGCAAATGGTACGTAAATACAGGCGCGAAATGGCGTGCGCAACAAACAAATAAATATCTGCCTGGAATTTTTAACGCAGCTTCAGGTCCGAATCAGTCCGCAAATATTGCCTTCCTATTTTCCATATCACAAAACGTTACAGAAATATATTTTCTAACTGTAACTTTTCATCTCTTATCTTTCAAGAGAAAGAAAGAATGGTGACTTCCAAATCTATTCTCACCTACCCGTTTAAATATTTATGTGTAGCGCTTCAATTTGAAGCTGGTTTTGTGTTTTTTTTTTCTACATAACATTTCGTGGTGTTCTTTGTTCTGCAGTTTTAGATTTGAGCTACTAAGAAATTTGAACCAATCTGTGTGATAAAATAGACACATTTCATTTAGCTTTTATTTCTAGTTCTTTTCAGCTCTTGGATTCCGGTTCCCTCTTCCTTCCATCCAAAACAATTGAATTCTTCGCCTTTTACATTTTTTTGTTTCGAATTTAATTTTGGGAAGAATGTCATGTACACTGTTTCTTTAGATGCGAAAAATGAGAAGAATGAAGTGAAATTTTATTACTTTTTTTCCATCAGTGCCTCTACATGTCTAGTATTTTGAAGTTCAGACACGTAATACAAATAAGGTGAGACAAGGTCTTAACCTTACAGTCAAATTCTTTTTTTTTTCTCTTTTAAGAAATTTCGACGCAGCTTTGGCAGGTTGAGGGAAAAACCGAGGAAAGGTTTTATGCTATTTATATATCGTGTAAGTCATTAAAATAATCTCAGTCCCAAGCCATATTTAGGAAATTTATATATATATATAGTGGTGTAATGGCAATATAACTTATACTGTTTCTGCCCTAAAGTTATAGATTGCTTTCAGTAAATAAATGTCAATGATCAAACATGAAATTTTACTGAGAGTTATATTAACGTCGCATTATAAAGCAACACAAGGCTTGCTGGTGATGGACCCCGTAATTGTGGGCTTTGGTCAAGTGACGAGGGGGTATTCCCTGTCTAAACTTCAACACCACACTTTTCTATTGAAATAACAAAAGGAATACAGTTCAATAATTTGAATTGTCATATTCTATATAAGCAAAATATCATTTTTTAGATATAGATAATATCTTATAAGCACATGTGGTTGCGCCGTCAAAAATTACATCGGTGAGCAGTGATATGAATTCACGCCCTGGGTTAAATGAATAGCCATGAGGAAGTCAGTTCAATAAATTTGTTCATCTCTTTGCTATAATTTAAAAATACATTTGATACGAGGCAATTATTTTCAATTTGAGCAAATGATTTTTTATGCACATTTATTAACAATTATTTGTTAAAATGCATTTCGGACGGGCGCGTAAATAAGGAAATAAATCTAAAGTCATTCCTCTAATTTTCCTTCAAAGATTTTGAATTCTAAAAAAAAAAGATAGCTATAAAAAAATAATCACATTTGATAGTGAAAGATGAATAAAGATCCTTTTTACAGAGACTATTATTGCATGAAAATGTTTTTTTATTTATAATGTATATATTCTCTAAACCATATCCAGCAAGTTGTGATACTTAAAATTAAACCTAAATGGGAATATAAATCTAGTTGTGGAGTAAATAAAGTAATTTATTTACGAATTGGTTTAAAATATGAAATATTAAATATATATGCTACCGTTACCACCGTATGTATGAATATAAGTAATTTCTAGTATGGTGTTAATTTTGCATCCAGATTTAAAGTATATTATAAATAAGAATTTGACCCTAAAAGATGAAAAGATTCAGTACATCTTTATTCTCATTTTATTCCTGTTGCCCTATATATCTTTTCCTCCTAGCTGGTTCTACCGATCTAATTATATCCATTGTCCGATCTTCACTGCGATATATTATACTAAAGATCACACAACTGAATCCTAAAATATAGCCATAAATTATTCTCTTCCTGATAAATACTCAGTAAATACAATTAATCTAAATCCAAGTTTTCGGAGGCGTGGAATAACATATCCAAGCTCATCTGCCTTCCTTCATCCATCAATACCTGTTACATATAATAGCGACCACGTTGTCTCCTCACTTGGCCTCCATTGAAGATCAGTGGTCGCTAGAGGGCGCTTCTGCTGTTTTAGGCTGCACTCACACGAATTAATAACAAAAGTGGTTACAAATCTACTAACTTGGATAAGAGTTGCTTTTTAAAGATGCAATTTATTGTTACCCAATAGATAAATTCATTTTAAAAAAATGACTTAGATATAAGATATTTTCCATGTCGACGTATATTCCAAAAGCAATCTGATTTTTCAATTCCTATGATGAAAAATGAAAATTTTTTCTGAACTTAAAAATGTATAGCACTTTATATATTTGTTGGGATAAACTAACCTAAAATATGAAAAGTAATTCGATAAAATGCAAACAAATCCCTTATAAACAAGCCTAGTTTTTCTACTTTTTTCCAAAGTCAATTTGTTTTAGGTTCGTTTAAAAAAAAAAGTATTGCAATTTTAGATGGTTCAAATTTTTATACTCTATACAGGATACATCTGTATATAGTGAACTCTATTTTTTTAGTCGAAGTATATAGTCTTTAAATAGCCTATATGAAAAGGAAATAAAAAATAAAAAAAATTTCAAAATTACAAAGTTTTATAATGTTTTTAAAGAAACTATCTAAATATTTTACTAAAGAAACAGATTTACTATATTTTGTGCATTGTTTTATACCTGCACAAAAAATATTTTACATGCTTAAGAAATACTTTTTTTAAAAAATTGCACTTAAACATGTATTATGAGATCGCAAAAATTATGTCCAACTTACATTAAACAGAAAAAAAAAATTTAACTAAAAAATTATTTTTGTATTTCCACAGAATGATTCAAATACCTTTATTAAGATCACAAAAATATCTGAGCTCTATTGGAAATTTTTAAAGATTTAGGTCTCATAAACAGTCTTAATTTTGCCCTTAAGCAAACCATGGATAAATCTCGAGAACAAAGGTACTGTAACCATTATATAATTTCATCTATAGGTATAAAAACTGAAAAAACAAACAAAAATGATAATTTTGACTATCCTAATGAATGACTTGTATCAATCAATTATATACAGCTGTAGAAAAAAAAATTACAATGCCAAATTCCATCTGATTTGGAAATTCCATTTTTTTTGTGCGTGAGTAAAGACAAATGTTTAATAAAGTCATTTTTTTCAGACTGTTAGCTCATCCTGCTACATTGTTAATATAATACGCATTGTCATAAGGTAGAATTGTGGAAAATCTATGCAATATGCTTTATTGTCTCGTAGTATATGGTAAATCAGTACTGATTTATCATTTCGCATTTTCATCACGTGGTTCGGTGCCAACATTTTCTCCCAGCGCGACCAAGGACCTCGTAAGTCTGGCGTTCCGTGAATTGAATATCTGGCTTTTTTCCCCAGTTAAGTATGTCGCAGCCGCATGATTAAGTTGAGGAAAAATAAAGGAAAAAAATATTGTATATATATTAGAGGATAAGGATAATTCAGTATAAAATGGATAGTCATCGCAGTGTACTGCAGTTTGTTGCAATGGGATGAAATAAATTATGCTAAAAATGCTCATTGCTGTTCCAAAATGTTGCATCGACTCCGTCAAAGTGGGGCTGATGAGATGAAATTTAGCGTAAGTATACAAGGGTTATTCTTGAAGGATGTTTAAAATTTTGCGGATTTAGAAACGATAAACGTGTTATAAAATTCAAAATAGTAATTAATTTTGTTCCTATACACTGTTTAAACTATTCTGAAGCAATGTAGAGAGGTCAAGCAAGTACCTAGATATGTGGGAGGTAGGGAAGAAACACTGGATATGATCCAATTAATCTATTTATTTATCACACAAATGAAAAGACACAATTTCAATCTAATACACAGAGAATGTTCTTAGCAAGCAACTACGAAAGTGAAAAATAACGATTTGCAAAATGAAACGATTAGGAGACTATCAAACTTAATCCTTACATTAATAAAGGATGTAACTTATCATCCGATTTAATCTAATATCAGTCCAGTCTCAGTGAACAATCGTAACTTTAAAACTCCTTTCTAATGAGTTCATAATCATAATAATTCAAATATGATACCTTCAGTAGTAATCTCATCTGATTCGAGTATATCTCTTCTAATTCTGTTATATTTGCTTAAGGAAAACTTTGACTGTATGTGAAAGTTTTAATTTAAATATCATAACTATCTTCTTCCGAAGGTTACGTGAATAACGCTGATTTATACTCCAAAGATTTCCTAAGAGGATTTCACCTGAAGGAACGCGTATAGATCCGCTCGCTATAGTGAGTGAACTTTTATTAACGTGGCATTATAAAGCAAATACTGAGGCCTGGCTGGGATGACCCTTGAAATTTTGTGTTGAAGAAGATATCGAGATGAAGGAGGACGACTCCTGAATGCGGCAACCTCTCCAAACGCACTTTGGGCAGAATTACAAGTAATTGAGTGACCTTTGAGCTTTGGGTAGATTTAATTACGCATCATCCTTCCTACGGGCAGGTTTTCAAAGTGTGGCATCAAAGAAAAGGGATCTAAAGTTTAAATTTTGTGCTTAAAAGGAAAATTCCTTTTGGCTTATGGCTTTTATTTCCTAAGCATTTTAAATTTTTAAATATTTTGTAATGTATTAAAAATAAATAACTTTTAAAAAAGTATTGTTTATGAAGAGTTGCATGAAATATGTCTGATATTTCTTGAAAACTATGTGATTTGGATCTTATAGCGCGTTCCTTCAATTAATCCTCTTGGGAAATTTTACTAATAATCTATGCTATTCATAAACTCCACTTTCGGAAGAATCGCGAGAATTAAATTAGGTCAGAAGTTTGAAGCCAAGTGAGAGAAGGTGAGAGGAGATATACTGAATCAGGTGAGATTGCTACTAGCTGTGCATCATATTTGAATTATTGTGATTAAGAACTATAGATATGTTTTAAAGCTTTTAAGTGATTGTCTACTGAGATTAAATTGATATTTGATTATATCGGATGATAAGTTAGGTCCTTTATTAAGGTAAGGATTAAGTTTAATAGTCTCCTATTCGTTCGTGTTTTACCGTCGTTGTTCCACTTTCGTGGTTAGTATTAAGACATTCTCCTGCTATTATTAGTAGAAATCGTGTCTTTTCATTGTGTGATAAGTAAATAGATTTTACGGATCATGCTGTGTGCGTCTCTACTTCTAAGACCCAGGTGCCTGAGAGAGGTGCGAGCCTCTCACAACTATGCTTATTGTTTATAAATTTTTTTAATAATATGCTCCTTCCGCCTACAAACCCCACGCTATCATAGCCACTTAATATTCTGCATTCAATAAAAATTAAATATGCGTTTCCTTAAAATTTAATTTTAATACCTTTTGAAAAATAAATTGTTTCAGAAGGTAAAAAGATGGATCGAGAGGTTCTGAACATCAAAATATATAGAAAACATCGAAACTGTGTTTATAAGACCTATCATGGAGTCAAAATATTCTCCTGGTGTAAAGTGACGTTTTAATAAGTGAGCTATAAGCAAAAATGTTGTGTTTCCGTTGATGAACATGGTTTGAAACTTCAAGGTATGGTTGCAAAATGAACACCTTAGTTATGTACTGAATTCAATGAAGCTGAACAAGCAATTGGAATCCATTTTGATATTTTGCTTAGGGTTTGTTTATCGTTGTTTACTTAATAATTTTTATTTTAAGTAGCATTAAAATTCAATGAGAAAATTAAATTAATTTCTTCAAGGAAATTTAGAACACTCTAATACCTTTAACGCGTGATAATTATTTTTATCGTTAAGGTGATGCCTGAACTGTGATTTTGCAAAAGCGTATAAATGAGCACATTTGCGATATTTAGTGTCACTTAGATTAAATGTATATAAAATTTTTTAAGAATATTATTATAATAAAATTATTTAAGCATAAATATCTTTGACAAAATGAAATCATAGAATGACCCCCTTTCAAAATATCTCCTTTGTGAATATAAATAATCACCTTTAAATATAATATCTTCATTTTTTCTGCCATAATATTTTGTCCTGTATAAGTAGCTTAGACCTGTTGTGTCAGAAATCTGAAGTATATAACTGTGAAGTGGATTCCCCGGTTACTTTTTTTCGTTATAAAAGCAATGTGAAATAATTCGAAAAATACCGATATCACAGTGTAAATTTTCACAGTACCCGAGCTACACTCGGGATGAAAATATGTTCATCAAAATGTAAGAAAGTGCTTTGATTTGGTTTTCTAAGCAAAAGCAATTCGGTATTTATGTATTACGTAATCGAGCCATATCGTTAAATCAAAAGACGTCGCCAAATGCCGCAATAAGCAGCCAATAGTGAAAATCATTTTTGAGCATGTTAGACCCAATAATAATAACGATGGCAGCATTTGGTGACGTCTTTTGATTTGGTGAAATTTGCGACAGTATAATACGTAAGTACTGGAAATTCAAATCAAATTACATAACCATTTCCGTCACCAATAGATCATTGTAGATGTTAAGTCTGATAAGATCCAAAACAAATGAAGTGAAATTTACGATTTTATATAAAAAAGGAATTTGAAAATTGTATAAAATAATATATTTGAATATAATTTAAGTATTATCCAATACTTTATAAATTATGTAAGAAAATGAAGGACATCCAATCGCGACATCGCAGAAATGCCTTCCTCTGTAAAAGGAAGCTGTATGAGTGAAATCATCTTATCAGATAGAATATGATTAGAAGATAATCTATTCTCTATAATATTCAGAGTAATGGAAATAAAAAATAACCTTATCGCTTAAAAATATGACCCGAAGTAAAAGCTGTCATTTATAAGCATATTGTAGCAAACAAAGTTAATGACTAAAATAAAAAAAATGATCAAGCGAGAAATTATTCACATGCAAAATTTTTTCACCCTATGACATCACAATGAGTTAAAATCAATGGTGAATCACAAGATTTTGTTTTTTAAAAAAACTTTTAAGTATATATATAACGCTACATTTAATCCCATGTTTCTATCCTAAAAATGCAATTGTAAACATTGTTATAACCTGGAAACAAGAAATGTTACGCTAAAACATTGTTTTACAAAATAAACTTAAGGCAAATTCTACTTTAAATCAGATAATTTTCCTTCTTTTTTAAGGGGAAAAGAGATGCCTCTTATCCTTAATCTTGGATACATTATTTCATAAAGTTTTCCTTTAAAAATTGCTTGATATAAAAAAAAAAACATTTTTTAGAAGTGCGTTCTGTGCATTTGTCTTCTTTCATTAAAGATGATGTATGCAAAAAAATTGCAAAACGCACAATTACAGACGCAGTTCGAAAAGCGTTAATTATGTTTCCGTCTATATTAGAAGCTGAGAATTTATGCATTTTCTTGCGCCAAGTATGCACGAAAGTAATAAACATAAATTACAGAAAGTAAAAAAGCCAGTGTATGATTAAAAAACACCATCAACTTTTTCTTAAAAAAAATAATATATGGATGTGACTTCAAACTTATCTTTTTTAAAAATGAATATTTTTTGCATTTTAATGCATCTTCAACTCTTGAATAATATATTTCACTACTTTTAAATTACTCAGTTTTCCTGCCTTTACTTTTATTACTTAGTTCGTATTTTTTTCATTTCATTTCACAAATAAATGATCAGGAATAACTAAATGGGCTTCATATCTATGTAAATTGACACTGAAAATATTGTTTTTTTCATGTTTCTTTAAGCTGCATTAAATCACATAGTAACCTACCATTTAAAATTTTCCTTGAAATGTTTCAAAATGTGTTTTTTAACTATAAAAAACTGATGTCATCGTCGAAAGCAAATTTCAGAAATTGTACGATATTTTATGATTATATTCCCATAAGATGATATGTGCTTATGGCAAAAATATTTTTGTAGAATATTCTGCCTATATGAACTATGTTTCCAAACAATTTTATTTTTTAAAAGAGAATAGTTGGTAAAGAATTTTTATTAACTTTATGATTTCATTTATTTAATGTATCTTGTTTTGGACGCGTTTAAATTACTTGTTTTTCTCACAGAAGGAGAGATTTAAAATAATATTTTTTTTGCTGTGCTGTTATATAGTTAGTGTTTATTAAAGTCTCACTTAAAGCTACTCGGAAGCTACTGGTGACGACTTCATGTTGTTGTTTCTTATGCCATCTGATCTAGACAGCGTCAGATCTAGGCCCACGAAATTCTTCATAGCAAGAGGATAGATGTACGCTTATCGTTAGACATAGCCTTAAGCACCATGTAGGTGACAATACAACTTATCTCGGTTCCATCCAAATTTTGAAAATGGGGCCCACCTCTCTTCCCCTTCCACCAACCTCATGAGAGGACTTGTGGCTCAACGGCTATTTAAAGTACCGCCATGACGCAAATGCACTATACATTTACAAACATCCATGTCTTCTTCGGGACTCGAACCCAGGCCCTACAGCACAGCAGTCAGCGTCGCTAACCACTATACTGGATGGGTGACGATGGACTTCATAATTGCTATTATAAAAATAGCCCCTTCTCTATTTACATCAAAAAAGGGGTTTGCAATTAAGAAATAATTTTGAATACTGTAACTCTTTTTAAAAGAAAAAGAAAGCAGAAATGCGATATGAAGCATTAAATTGTAAGTTTCAAATGAAATGAGAAGGGAAAAAAGAAAAAAACGAAAAAGACAAGAAATGGCATAACAATTTTAGATTAAAATTTAAAAATATACACGCTTAGAAACTTACATTCTGAATATTTTGGAATAGTTTTGTTATATCATCTTGTTGTGTGTTTTGTCACTGCTTATGTTTATCCAATTTTAAGGCATTGATCTCCAATAGGTTTGCATAGTTTGCGCATTTAAATAAGTTAACTCTTAAGTTTTTCTTGCCTTGAATGTCAAATTTCAACAAATACACCGAATTGTAGACTATATCTTCTTTCTTGCATTTCATAAAAACACTTCATGTTTATCAATTATAACGGAACTTACATGCATGCTTTAGAGTTATATCCAGTAAACCATATAAAAAACAATCAATACCAGTATGAATAGACCATAGATGAAATCTTCCTAATTGAATCCAGTGATATATAACCTATAATTTTTTAGCTCCTAACTTATCAAAAACATATTCGAACGAAAGCATTAAAAATAAATTCCAACATCATTTGGCCTATTTCAGCTTAGGAAGATACGAAAACATTATAAGATATTTATGCAAAATAAGGTCATATTCACCATTACGACAAAGTAATGGCTTCTAAACATATGGTGAAGGATTCGACTAAGGGATCTTTTTCATTTATCACATAGTAATGCTAAACGTTAAAAAGAGATTAACTATTGTTTACTACTACTTGAGCAATAGTGCATGTATGGTAAGCTTTCTGTGATCGCATTTGATATACATGTTAAGAACCTAGTTGAACCTAATATTTCATATATGTTTACAACAATGAATAATATAATTTATTTCCCCAAAAGTAGTTTAATAATATCCTACTATCAAAAACAATAATTAATCAACCAGGGAATTTTATTTATTACTAATTATTCTAAACGGATAAAAAAAGAAATTTGCACTTAAAATTATGCATTTTTTATTTAAAATAATGTTAACTGCCTTTATTAAATTTTGTTTAATTAATGAAAAGAAAAGTATGTAAAATAATTAAATGTCATTTAGTGTAACCGAAAAGCCTCTTCATTTTTATATATTTATATAGGAATTTTAACGTTATAACTTCGTTGAAATTTTATATATTGTTCTATATAATATTAGTTATATACTACTTACAAACGTCAGTCAGAAGGAAAAACAATTCTCACCTTCCTTATTTTAGTTTGATGAATAGACATATCACAGAAAATTGGCAGTAAAGTTTAATAATTTTCTAATGTATTTTAATAATGATTAATATAAAATTTCTGTTTTATTTTTTAAAAATAAAGTAGTTCTTTTTTGAATTTTTATAGAAATTTTATTTCTATTCTGTTTATTAACCAAACGATTAAGTATATAAATATCAAATTACTTTAGTAAATGATGAGAACCAAAAAAAAAAAGAAAAGTATTTTTTCAATGACTTTTATAATACATATAGCATTTTTTATATGTTAACTATTTGAAGTTTTTCTGAAAATTTTAATTGAATTTCGTAATTGTTATAATGTACATTTGCCACCATTTGAAGATAGAATTTAAAAAAATAAAGTATTCAAGTCCGTAGAGGTAAAAATTCGTACATCAATTTGATGTTTCCGAAATAAAAAAATACTATTCTACAGCTTTTTATAGAGAAATATGACATTGTATTTTGCACAATAGAACAATTCAGTGCATAAGCCAGGAAAATAATAAAAGTTGTAATAAATCTATAGTTATTGAGAATAGTGTCAACCGCTCAGAAAAAAGTTAAAAAAATGCAAGAACAGACTGTCTAGAATATCTTTGGATAAAATATTAAATTTTGCAAGCTACTTGATTTTGAGTACATTTTCAGCCTTTAAATTGACAAGAAGATTAAAAAACAAACATGTAACAAATTTAATATATTTTTAAAAATTTCAAAATGAAAAACAATTTTTTTAAATTAAAAAATTAGGCAATAAATTTTAAGAAAAAATATGCATTGTCATTTTTATATTCCAGGTAAATTTAACGAGCAATAGTTTTTTAGTTTTCTAATAAATTAGCATATTTAGTGTTTTTAAATAGGACAGTAATTAATATTATATAGTAATTAGTATAATAGTAATCTTTTTTGACCTCGGACTTTTCAAACCTTTTCTAAAATTTAAAATATGCATCTCTAAATAAAATTATCTAATTGTGACAAAAATGTCTTTTAAAAATATTTAGATTTTAAATTTTTATATCCAATAGTAAACAAAACTAACAAAAACTCTTAAGAAAATAAGAATTTAATTTAAATTCTAAATTCAAAACAATTTTCTAAGTTTTCTTTTATCAAATAAAAATTCTTTGATTAAAAACAAAATAGAATTTTTAAAAATTAATTCTTTATGACATTCAATGCTTAGTTTTTCAATAAATAAATTTTTTATTCATTACATTTCATTATGAAAATTTTACTTATGGTAGTTAAATGAAAATTCGAATTTTACTTAAGATGATTTTTATTTAAAAATCATAGTATTTCTTAAGAAATTTTTGTTTTGCAATTGATCGATGCATTAAAAATATTAAAACAAAAAAAAGTATTAAAATATAAAAACATTCGTTGATTGATAATAAAATAATTGTTATCGAAAAATTAAATTCGAATTAAAAAAGCGCGCCAAAGACTAAAACAAAGACGAAATTTTTTTAATAAAACACAAATTGAATTTTAAACCAAGTAATATTTATTTTCTTTCTTTATCTGAAAAAAAATTTAAACTTTCGCTCTTTTACTCAATTTTAAACGATGAACACGTATTTTTTCATCCATAGAACAAAGTGGAAAAACAAACATTTTTTTGAAAGTCATGAAATTTAAAATTTTAAAAAAAAAAACCCATAAATAAGCGTCGTGGAGAGTTTTCACATGATTTTAACACGAAGTTAAGGATACATTTCTTATAATATTTCTTCTGTAATTTTTCATAATAGGCAAAACTGGTTGCTTATTAATTAAAATTAACGAATAATGAAATAAAAATATTAAATAAAATTTCTTCTAATTTCTTATATCTTTTTAAGCATCCACTCTTTTTTCAAAAAAAATATAAGTAAAAATATATAAAAAAAGTTAATTAATGATAAAACTTTGTAACTGTTCCACTTCTGTCTCGCAATGTATTACTTAACTTAAGCCTTGATGATCATAATACTCAAATGATACGGGCAACCATTCGCTGCTAATCCACAACCGATTCCTGAAGGTAAGAGACAACTCAACCTTCTCTATCAGCTTCGAAACTGGGGTAATGGGACAGAGAATGTGTCCACAACAAAATGGCGGTGAGGGTCACTCTCTGACCTGAGGGTGACCAGAGAAATCAACCTGTTATGAGGCCGGAAGGAAGAAGATTTCTAAGTCAAGACCGTGGCTGATCAAGGTTGCTTTGTTGATCCGTTTGTGATTGGATTATTTTTTTCCCTAAGTTTTTGTTCGAGGCGGAAGTAGATGAAAGGAAGTTCTAGAAGATTTTTTTTTTAAAAAAAGAAAGAAAAATAGCGGGGTTGTGTTTAAAAGATGTGGGTCAAATATCGTTATGAAAAATGAATATAAATTATTTCTAAAGAGTTAAATCCGGCAATGCTTATTTTTTTATTGATATTGATTAGGAGGATTTCGATTCGTGCTTCGAAGAAGTTTTGTTTTTTGCGGAAGAGCTACCAGATAAAAATAATTAGTGTAGATAAATTTCAAGTAAAAATAGTTACAAAGGAACTAATATTAAAATTAAAAAAAGTTATTTTTTAAAACTATTTATATATATTAAGGCAAAAAGTGGGTCTTTAATTATTTAACATTAAATATGTTTAACTCATTCAATTTTTATTTGCATTTACAATATTCTGAGTAATTAATCAGTGGCGTGGCGTTACCCCCTCTCCCCGCAAACCTCGCATCGCGGGGGGGGGGCAGGATTCTAGGTGACCCAAAGTCTATGTTATGTTATGGTTTTGCAATCGTTTTTAAAATCCAGCTTGGGGCCCCAAACCTGACTTTGCAGGGGGGGGGCTAGTATTCTCCGTTACGCCACTGTCTGAAAGTGTGCGAGAGCTTGTATCACTGGCATAACGTACAACCCCACATTGCGGGGGCAATGACTATAGGGGGCCCAAAGCTTGACTGACGCTAAGAACATAGTTGGGTTTAGGGCCCAAAACCTGAGTTTGCAGAGGGGACCTAACGTTCTCCGTTACGCTACTAGTCGCAATATAATATATACATACATAAAAGAACAATAGATGATCAACCATACTACAAAAATTATCATTTATTTTAAAGTATATGCAAAGCGCAACTTAGATGTTTAATTGTTTGTGTGCAAAGGCTATATTTAACGAAAGTAGTATGAGAAAATATATAGAGTAAATTTCAAATATTTATTGTCTTAATGAGATTATATAAGAAAAAGTACTAATTACATTTGTTTAATAGTATGTTTGAAGTTTTATGTATAAATTTATCAATACATTGTGTATTATTTATTACTTTCCATATACATGAGATATATGCTTTCCATTAATTCATGTGAGTGCTAGGTAGTCAAATTATTAAAAATGACATTGTAATAATGAAAAAACATAGCGATAAAGATCAAGCATTTTATTACAATACATGACATACGAAATAGAAAAATATAGAAAAGTTAAAAGTCATTAATCTTTTTTTTCTATGAATATAATTCTTAAGGAAGAAAGTCCGTTTTTAACCATCTAATACCTATTTAATAAAGTTGTGTTGAGAAACAAAACATCAAATTAGTATAATAACGAACGAAATAAAATACAGTAATATCCCGTACTTACGCGATAGGTGGAACTGAGAGATAACCACACAAGTCGAATTCGCTTAAGTCGGGGTGTAATTTCGCATATACATTATTTTTAGTTGTGGGATCGGAGACTAACGAAAATAATAAATTAGAAAAATAAAGTTAAATAAAACCTCAAATGGCATAAATACAAAATAGCAAACCGAAGTTGTTGTTTTTTAAAGTAGAAGGTTTTATAAAATCTAACAAAGTAGTAACAAAGATTTCTTTTCTCCAGCAAAATTTTCTCGTAGCCTATTAATATTTTTTTTATTCCTTGTTTTATTGAAAAAATAAGCTCTTCGTTGGAGCTATATTTTCTAAAATTTGTAAACCCTTTTCAATGAAACTGAGGCCTTTTGTCAAGTTACCAAGCGTCATTCCATCTTCTGATTGAACTGGGTTTAAAGACTCAAGTTTTACAATGACTTGCTCTTGCTCATGCATTTCTATGAGCTCATCCATTGTCAGCACCTGATTGTGGGAATCCTGCAGTTCTTGAACGTCAGCACTGTCCATTTTTAAATTTATTTGCTTTGCAAGATCGACAACTTCTATAATAAAATTATTACCGTAAAATCCGGCGTATAACGCGCAATTTTAACACAAAAAATAAGATGGAAATTTAAGGGTGCGCGTTATACGCCGGGTATAAAAACGATAACTTTAAAAATAACAAAAGAGATGAACATAATTTTTTTCTTCTTCTATTTATATCGAAATATTGTTTATTTAAAAGAAATTTCTTGCTTTATGAACTAAAAGAGATATAGTTCTAGAAGTATACTATTTTTTTCAAAAATTTGGAACAATACCTCGAATAAATGACTTAAAAACATAAGAGCAATGTATACTAATGTTTCAGATTTCTTCGTAAAAAAGGGGGTGCGCGTTATACGGCGAATATACCTAAAAATTAAAAAATGCAGCTTGAAAATATGGGTGCACGTTATACGCCGGATTTTATGGTAATTTCATCAGGCTCTGTCACTAATTCCACCTAAGTTTCAGTGATTAAAAAAAAAGAAGACGAATTGACGAGATTTGCATAACTCCGAATACGTGTAAGTCAAGATATTACTGCATCTAAAAGCGTTCTATAAAGTTATTTAAAAATAAAATCTTTCGATATGTGGATTTTTAAATTTCTCACATTACTCCTAACAGAATAGAACAAATTAATTTGATTCAATTCAATTAGAACAACTCTTTGGACACATTTATCTACCTTAAAGGATTCGATGTAAGAATTTAAAAAATTTGATTGAAACAAATTAATATCGTCTTACATTTATGCAACAGCTATACGTACCATTGGCTAAACAGAAACTAAACAAGAGTTAATGGAGGCATTTTTATAAAGAGAGATGCCAGTTCAGATGTCTAACCGCCGATAAAAATTTCTTATATTAGCCATGGTTAATAGATCATTGCATGGGCAAAAATAGATATCCGGAAGCGTTTTCAATGCAAACTAACAACTATTAAATAGTTGAATTGAACTATAACAAAAGCGTTTTCATGTAAACAAAGAAAGTAATAACGAATAGTTAAATTTAGATTTCACAAACAGCGTAGAAAAATCAAGAAGATTGCTGTAAAAATAGTTACGGAAGAATAATATAAATTTTTTAAGACTATAAAACCACACAAATATCCCGAAACATAATTATAATTACAAATAGTATAAATTTCTAAAAGTAATTATAACGTTGTAATTCGAAAGAATAATCAAGTCTTTAATTATATTTATTTGGTGTTAGCTCAACTATCATAAAAATATTACTCCTTCCCAGAATTAAGTACTCGTAATTAACCGAAACGGCTCTTTTCTTGGCTTATATTTGGTTAATTTTATATTAACTGAAGGATCATAAGCATAAAAGTAATTCTCCTTTAGTTAAATTAATTAAACTTGGCTAGTTATAACGACAAGCTTTCTTTATCAATATAACGCAAAAGTTTTAACTTAATCGAAAATGATCTTAATTGAAACACTCATTAATTATTTTATTGATGAAAAACGAAATTGATTTGAAAATTTGATTTTCTCATTATAGTTCATGAAGAATTTTAGTTATAAACTAAGCTATACAATGGGGTGTTTTTGGATGAATTAAGTTTAATTATATTTTGATGCACACCATTATTCGTCGCTGTTGACTAAATATTGTCATCATATTAAATAGAAAACTCGCTATTGGCTCTGTTTGGCAAGAGTTTTTCACCGTCGCCAAAGATATGTGAGCTTAATTACGATCTTAATGAATTTCTCAATTCTAACAGTTAGATAAAAATTACTAAATTCATTAAACATCGGAAAATTTAGAGATTTTTTTGAATGTGCTATTATATATATCACACAAAACACGTCAAACATTTGAAAGTGATATTAAATTTCCAAAATTAGGTTTTACATCCACAAAATTATCAACTAATTATTGCTTCCTCCTTTATTCGCCGTGTAAAGGCGTGACACCCGTTAAATATGTCAGCCGATATACTCTAACAATTACATTGTTTAATGTTTAGAGAGCCCTTTACAGTAGCATTGTTCTTAAGTTGTACGCACGGTCATTACTCTTATAAAAACCCAGTGAAGTAACGTACACCCCCGCACCTCGGGGGAGGGGCAGGGTTCAGGGGGAGGCCCAAAGCCTGTCTGCCAACAAGTACCCGAGCTTTGTAAAATTCAACTTGGTGGCCCAAAACCTGACTTTACTGGGGGGTAGGGGAACCAAACGTTCTCCGTTACGCCACTGATAAAACCCTATTATTGATTTTAAAAATCAAACGATTAGATTCAATGCAAAAATTATTTATTAATATATAAATTGGTCATGGTCGTTTGATCATGGCTCAATATTAAAAGGTCCGTAGCCAAAAGCCCTCGAACTGTTTCGAAGTATGACATTAATAAAACAAATATTTGCTTTAAAAATGCATGTTTTACAAATCGAAATTAATACAATCTGAGAGTCATTTATATCAACCATTTTTTTTTTGTACATGGTTTATTTAATAGCGTTTAGTAAAATGAAGTATATAATCTTTTAGGTATTTTAGAGAACATAAGATTTATCGATTTTTATAGGCTGCTATATTTTTATTCACTAATGGAAAACAAATTGTAATATGGAGTAGTGAATCGTAAGATGAATAAATTATTATAACATTTGAAAACAGGCAGTAAAATTATTAAAAAGTTATACAGTTGAACCTGTTTTTGTGCGGTTGATAAAAACCGCATAAAAAATATTCAAAAATTTCATTAATTCTTACAAAAAACAAGCAAATTCGTTGAAATACTGCAGAAATTTTTTTTTATGCGGTCGCACAAAAATAAAATCGCATAAAAAAGAACCGCACAAAAACAATTTCTACAGTACTACATTTGAATTGGCAGTACAAAAATTTTATTTTACTTGTAAAAATCCTTCTCAATGTTTTAAATTTAAAAAGGGCTTAGAAATGCTGTATCCTGGAAAAGTAATTTTGCCTTAAACATTAAAGCAATAAAGATTAAGAGGGAAAATTAAAGTCATGGAAAGAATTACGTAAGTTTAAATGCATTTTTCTTCTCCACCATTTATAAATTTGCACCATTTTGTTAGAGACCATTTTACTATACTTGAAATCTTCTATTGATACGCTAAGTTGGAAAAGAAAAAAGAACAAACCAACAGGTATTTTGATTATATGATGTTCTTTGTAAAGAATGTGTAAACTACAGATCACATTTAATGTTGTCAATAAAACGCTTCTTATAATCTTTCGAAAGGAAAGCATTACAAACAAATAAAGTATGAAGATACATTTTTCAAGAGATGTAGCAATATGATATGAGGACAAAGTATGCATTGAATCCTTTCATTCAGTTAAGAAAGTTACACTGTTTCATTCGAAAACTGAAACCTTTGTCAAAGGTGTCATGGTATGGGATTTCGAAATCTGCACCGCTGTTTGATGTGTAAGATATGTTATGCAACGAAGTTCGTATAATAATTCGTTCCTAAATGACAGAAATTCATTCATCTTATTAGAATGTCTAGAGGTAACCAGCAATTTTATTTTTTTAAATCAATTAAATTTAAAGTAATACTTTCAATTTTTTTAGTCTCATGTGGATGACGAGAAACTTTTCAGACTATATCCTGAAGAAGTCTTATTAATAAGAAAATTTTATTTTTTATCCCGATTTTTTTTATTCGTTATTCATGCACGTTAGGGTTCCACAGTGTAAGAAGGTTTCTGTAAATATTTCTATTGACTTAAACTAGTTATTTAAAATTGATACATTAAGAGTAAAAATTATGACAGAAAAATCTACGTTTCTGAATCTAGTCCTCCGTTATTGTATTCCATTCCAAAGCTGCCGTGAACAGGGAGAAGAGTTCGAGGAATGATTTCTCCAATGAAAATATAGTCACATTGATTACAATTTGATAACTTGAACTGTCATTTAAATTCTTAAATGGCGTAGTAAAAAAAATTAGAAAAGAAGATACAAGTCCTTTTTTTCGTTTCGTTTAATTTTGCTAGAAATGCCTAAATGTTAATTATTACAATTTTTACTAAATATCAAAAAGCTGGTATCTAATGTGTGACGAAAGCAAGTAACGAAAACAATACCTGAGAGGGTACCCCTCGCCAAACTTCCATATCATACCAAAGAGACTATTTTAAGTCTCGACGTGCATCAGACCCTCTACGTCCGGGGTGGGCATTACGTCGATCGCGATCGACCGGTGGACATCCGAGACATTTTGGGATGACCGTCTGAAGATTTTAATAGTTGGTAATTATAAACGGAAATATTCAAGACTGGCTGAGGTATGTAGACTATATAAGTCTTCTACTGACTATAACAACGAAAACTAACTTTATATAAAAATATTTAGATAAAAACTAAGATAAACTTTAAATAAAAATGTCTTTTTTTTGTATTTTGAAATTTTTTGATATAAATTATCATTTTGATATTATTATAATTGTAGCTATTTTTTATATTTTTTTTTGAGTTTTGCTTTAAACACCCAATTTTAAAAAATGTTAGTTTTTTTTTTTTAGTTCTGTAAATAAAATTCCCTATTTATTATTTTTATTAAAAAAATTGGATCTTTTTTACTTCGCATACCCACGATACTGGGCATTTGGCGCTCAGAAGAATTTTTTTTAACGGGGGTCGAGGGGCGAAAATCTACTATTCTGGTGTCATACCCAAACTATTTTTTTTTTAATTTTGTAGATGTCGGAAAAAAAACGTAAAAATAAATTACTAAAAAATACTCAGCATTAAATAAAAAAAATTATTTAAAAACAATTCCAAGTTTATCGTACTGTATATATGGTTTAAAGCAATCGGTACAAAAATCAAGGGTTGTGGAGGGGGCGGTCTGGACCGTGCCCCCCTTTCCCTTTTTTGCGCCACTGACATTGGGGGGCACGATTGGAAAAAAAATTTGAAGAGTAGACCGTGCCCTGGAAAAGTCTGCCCACCTCTGCTCTACGTGGTGGGTCTTCAGTGGCTCTAGGGCTCGAACTTATGACACACCAGCTACGGGGTATGACTTTGCCACCAGTAAACCTGGACCAATATTGGTAATGACTCAGCAACTGAGGTCGCGCGTAGTAAAATATTGCACATAAGATTTATGTAGAGTTCAATGTATTCAGGAAATGACAAACATATTAGAACATTTTTCTCTCTAAAAATGTGCTTCTGGGTTTAAGCTATATTCTTAAATTTAAGAGCAGACTATCTTTTTAGACCAGTGCTTCTCAAATTTTAAATACTGGCGCCCCCCTTTTCAATCACACAATTTTTATCGCGCCCCCCTTATACATTAATAATATACTGAATCAATAATAATGTACTTTGACGCTAAAGCTACAATACGCGATCTTTTAATTATAAACCATACAAATTAACATAAGTATTAAATTTTGTATCGTTACTTTAACAAAAAAAAAAAGTAATAGGATAATTATTATGTTTTTTCCTTTCTCTAATTTTTTAAATTGAACATATTGAAAAACCAGTGGCTGCTTAGAAGACAAAATATGATATCGCTAAATATAGAAAAAAAACTCAGGGGGTCAATTTCTAATCATAAGCATTTCTTAAAAAAACAGCTTTGCAAGACAACCCCAATTCTTAATTTGGTATTAATTAATAAGTTATAAATATCTTGCAGCACACACACACGCTGATACATTAAAGTATACCGGCGGGAAGTTGCCGCTCTTTGCTCGAGTTCATTTATAAGAAAATAAAACACTATTGATATAATAGCTGAATTGTAAGGAGAGTAAGGCCAAGTGTGCGACAATGTTTGCAAAAATGTAAAATTATTTTTTTTAAATGATTGCTCAAATTATAATTAGTTTTAAGCGAATTGTAATTTTAAGCCTCACAGAATTAGCATTTATAACTGATGTTATATATATATATAAGTTATGAACAATAATATAAAATTCCGATGAAGAATAATTATATTATTTTTAATATTTAAAGCGAAAAGACTTTAACATGTTTTAAAGACTTTTACCCGGGAGCAGACATGCACTCGATACGGTCGAGCGGGGTTATTGAGTCACCCCAAACCTTTTTTTTTACAATTATTTTATTGTACACGATACAAATCGTGATTCCAGTGAATAATTTAATCAAGAGAAAGTAAACTTACCTACTTTCTAGTACTTTTCAATTTTTCTTTGGTAACAAATAAACAGTTTCGCCAGAATTAACTATTTCGTGATTTGTGTGTCCCGCGCGACCACTTCCGGGTAAAAAGTGTATTCATTATTTATATTACTGCTAAAAAACGTTTTTCGTTATGCTTTATATGTTTGAGAATACTCATAAAAATGAGTCTTGGCCAAGTAATCCTTCAAAGTGCTCTCCGTGGCTTTCCAAATATTATAAAACTCTTTTGCATGGAAAAGAGCGCAACAGAGAAATGCATTACTTACAACTTCCTTGAATGAGAAACAAACACATAAGAGAGGGGTCATAATTAACTGTACCAATAACTTAGAAGGTCAAACAGATTATCAGCAAACACAGATTATAGCTATAATGTGCAGTATTTCAAAAATAATCACAGTGTTGAATTTTTTATGTTCCTAAATTTTTTCGATTCTGGGTCTGGGATTTGTTTTTTCTCTGAAAGAGTAGTATGTCAGATTTAAAAAGAAAACTTAATAAGAAATCTCTCATCATGGGATTATAGCAAATCAAATAAAAGATTTTTTATTTGGTTATAGGATCAAAGATAGCTAATTAGGTATTGAAGAAGCTTTTATTTTTGAGAGAGAGATGACTAAATATCGCCTATAAATTATATCAGAGTAAAAGTGCATTTTTTATTATGTCTGAAAGTATTTTGTTTTAATTCATTCCAGAGTAAATTAATTATTTTTTTAAATCTTTTATTTTCGATGTGCTCGCGCCCCCCAGGGGGGCGCGCCCCTCAGTTTGAGAAACACTGTTTTAGACAGATCCAATATTATTTCGAAAATTCAATATTTTAGGTACTCAAAAAGTTTCAATATTTCGAGATTATAGATGGTCCATTGTGTGTGTGTAGCCGCAAAGTCTTTTATTGATAAGAATTTCTTTGAATTTATATTGTCTGATTTTAAGGGAATTCATTACACAAAACTCATGGACAATTCATATTGAAATAAAATTTCTCTTCATATGCATTAAATTAAATTGTTTCCATTCCTACACATACAATTTATTACTTATTGTTTTCCGTATCGCACACATTACTGAAATTTCAACTCTATCTCGTTACAAACTATTCAAAAAGTTAAAATTTTATGCAAAATACAGACATTAAATATTATTCGAACTGTTGATTTAAATTTATTTTCTAGACGTTCAGTCGGTGAGTTTAGAAAACCTGTTCTTTCGAAAGAAAATTTATATGGATGTGCAATATATACCGACACATATTTCCTCTAATCACGTTTATTCCTTTTGAAATATACGTGAAAGGAAACCTCTATTGTTTGCACACAGTGTCTGCGTAGTTGAAAGTACGAAAACGTGCTCTGATTTTCTATAATTCTTCGCATCTCTAATTGATCACCTGCGGCCTATAGAGTAATACAATGAGTTCAGATTGAGGACAAATATCGTATGTATAGACATTTTATAGGAATGTTTTTTTTTTTTTTGAAAATTTAAAAATATTTCTGCAAATATTATTTCAACATTCTTAATTAGTTTTGGAGGAAAAGAGTGTTCACACACATATATCATGTTTAAAATATCCATTTTATTGCTATATTAAAATGATGAATTAAAAAAAGTTTTTTTTTCATTATGATTTAAAACTAATTTATAATTATTTAAATTTTTGAATTTAAGTAATTATTTAATATTGTTGAAATTTAAATAAAATATTAATACGTATTTTTATAAACTTATTTAGTTATAAGATTAAAGTTCTAGAGAATTATTCGGAATTACTTCAAGAATTTTCGAAGGAAAATTAATTCGGTTCAACGATTACGTATATGAATCAAAATTTATTTTTAGGTGATGCATGTATACTCATGATTATACATTAATTTCACTCATTCAAATAAATATTGGTTCTCGAGAAAATGAAAGATTTTTAAAGTTCCATGAATTAGAATTGTATTTTTTTTTTTTTTTTTTGAAGATGTAAAAATATATATATTCTTACATCTAAATCTCTTTTTGCACATTAGACACTGCCTTCAAAAAGCTCTGTAAAAACATACCAAAAAGACAGATACATTCTACGTAATGGGAAAAGTTCATAAAATGAAATAACGAATGTTATTTAATTCGAAAAATATGTAAAATATGTAAGTTTTTATATATTTTTCAATGGTTTTTACGTATATTTCGAATTAAATAACACTAGTTATTAAACATATGTATTTAAATTTTTTTAAACATTTATACAGTTAAAAATATAAAATTTACACAGTTAGCATTAAATTCATACATGTTTTAATCAACTGTCACACTGCTGTGTTAAATTTTTATTGAAAATTTAGGTTCGTTCTAGGTTTGGAAAAATGTTTAAAAGTAATTTTCCAGACATGTGTGCCACGATTAAGGTTCTCACAAAGTAAACTTAGTTATATAGTTAACTGATGCCTTTAGTATATTTTTATCGGAACAATCAGCCATGTTAGAGTAAATTAGCCGTGTAGAAAAAGAAAAGTGGCTTTTTCATGAACTGTGAAACAAAAATTAAAAAAAAGAGTTTGGTTTATTCAACATTGTACGAATGTCTCGTTACACTATGTGGATGTATTTAAAATTCTTGAAAGTATAAAAAAATAATATATTCAAAATTTTAATAATGGCCTTCTTAAAATTCAAAACACATTCTTTTGTGAAGTTCTCAAGCCTTGAAAAAAAAACAAGAAAGAATACTGAAAAGAAAATTACCTATGTTTCACTTTTATAAAAGTAAGTCACACTTGAAGTACGTTACGATAAGTGCTTAAACAAACATTACGTAAGGGACAACAACATCTCTACTATTGTATATCTAAAACAAGAATAAAAATTAAATACTTATGTAAATGCGTCAGTCCTTTTCTGTTAACATTACCTCCTATTATCAATATGTTACTTGTATTACATTGTAACAATCTATGAGCATTATTTGCTTCTTTCTTATCATGTCACGGGTCAGAGACTCTGAAGGGAGTTAAATAAATTTAAAATTCCAACCTGCATAATAATATAACAATACAAGAAGAATTAAAGCTATATGAGAAAGAGTATTAGGGAAATGTATGCATTTACCAGTTAGAATTTTATGAGAAAATAAAGCGAAGTTTGACGAGCAACTTTATCGAATATGTTGATTTCAGGATTATTTTTAGAGATTTTTAATATATTTACTTTGATTCAATTTATATTTATTCAAATATCTATGCAGCTGCGAAGTAATTTTAGGAAAAATAAATGAAGACTTATAGATTTACTAATACCTACGACTAAAAAAGTGGTTAGTAAAAATACGTATGTTGAATAATTGAAATAGGTATTGATTTATAATTGCTTTTATCAGAATGCATCGATGAAAGTTTTATAAATTCTATTAACTTTCACAAATTAGAGGCATTTTGCATTCATAAGTATTGATTATTTTGATTTAATATTCAATATAATGGGCTAAAACCGATTTTGTAACAAATGCATCAGTTTTTATTTTTTAATTGAAAAATACATCTATGAAAAAATTAATTTTCTTCCCAATATAAACACCTTTGGGTATGTATTTATTAAAGTCACACTTCTCAGCAAAACGAGGGCTATTGGCAACGGACCTTGTAATTTTGAACCATGCTCAAGTGATGAAGATGACACCTAAGCTCTGACATTAAATTCTACAAACTTCTACACCACTCCAACGGGAGGACTTAACTGCATCAGTCTCTCTATACGGCACCAGGACTTCTTGACACACGGGTCATAAGTTCGGGACCATGACCATTGGGGTAACTGCGGCCCTTTATGGCTAGACAAATGTAGTAATTCATCAATCTTGAATGCGCATTTTTGTAACAAAAAATTAATTTACATTACACTAATAAAAATATTTAGAAAATCATGGATAGTAAAATGCATGGTGGCAGAAAAGTCATTAAAGATATGTCTGCACGTATTTTCGGGGTTCACTGTCAGTGCAAATGTGATCTAAGTCTGTAAAAATTACATGAATCGGATACAAAGCGAGCAATTATAAAGAAACTTTTTCTTGTATAAGAACTCTTAGTAGTTATCCATCATTAGATATAAAAATTATTATAATCAGACAGTTCTTAAGTCACTTAATTTTATTTGCATGCTTATGAACTTAACATCTTTCTCATAATTCTTTTTAACTCCACTCATTTTCTCAAAAATAATTTTTCCATTCCTTACGTACTTTTACAATTAAGTATCTAATTGAAAGTCACATTATTTTAAAAGCATTTTACTATTGTTTATTGAATGATACAGGACATTTTTAATTCTTTTTTTTCAAGCATTTTAAAATTTAATCTACTTAAAAAGTATTCGGGAGGTTTTGCAGAAAGTGAATTTTACGAAAAAATTCGAAATTCTATTTACGATTTTGTTAGCGGCTCATTTCTATAGCCCATAATATTGATTTAATCTTCCTGTGACTAAAAGTATGAATGGTAAAGTATTATGAAAACTTTATTTTAAAACCGAAATCACGAGGAATATTGAAACTCATAAAACATATGTGAAAGAACACCGTTGTAAAGTCTTTTTCACTGGAAAAAACTAAATATTTTTTTTAAAAAAGAGATTTTATAACTTTATGAGTCCCTTTTGACTGCTTAAAGTAAAAATACTTTCGGTAAAAATTGTTACATCAAATCATACGTATCGGAGGAAAGACACTGCATTCCATGCATATGTGTTCTATATACACCTACTTTAAACGGATTACTGCAGATTAAGATTTATAATCGTTAGTTCCACGGGCAGTCAGTTTTGTAGCTCTAAGCCGTATTGGGTGAGGTTGGTTCCTCTTGGGTGAAAAAAATATTCCCAAGTCACAATTCGAACTTTTCGAGGGAGAAGAAGACATCTAATAAAAATTCAAGTTCAATACAAAAACTACCTTTTTGAACGCGGAAGTAAGGTGGACATGTCTTGGTTCAAATGGTAAACAAATGACGTAGGAGAAAATGCCATGTACACGCCAACATGCATTCAAAGTATTTTCTTTTACAAAAACTTCGAGTGGAGGCTGTGTATTGTGTGGGTCTGCTTCAGTGCACCTAGGGTCAGTAGCCTCATCGTCATCATTAATAAAATTAGGAATCGTAGGATGGGCATAATTGCTTTGGGAAATATTCCAAGCACTCCATGAGAACAGTTCGAGTTTGCTTTTATTAATTCAAAACAAAACGAGAGAAAGATTTCTAGGCAGGTTTTTTTTATAATTAGCTACGGTACTGAGGTCCAGTTGTATGTCTACCGTTGGTCTAAGTTTTATTATCAAAAGAAGAGCACAGCATTACATATTACATGTAATATCGTATGTACATTGCATATAAAGTGCATTAATATTGCATATTATTTGTATAAATAAATATATATATATTCCATGCCTTTATCATCCAAAAACATCAACATTTCTAATATACATAGAAATACGCCATATATAAAACTGATTTACTAAACTACAGAAAATTTATGGCTATGTTTAAGATTTTGGAACTACACTAGATATACCTGAATAACTGGTTGAGCAACATAAACATATTTTTACGGGATATTTTTTGTCATTTAAATTTTTTTATTATATTTCTGGTGAGTGAATATTAACGTCGCGCACTGTTCAGCTGCATGAGGGCTTTTGGCGACGGACCACGTAATTTTGAACCATGGTCAAGTGACGTGGACGACACCTGAGCTGGCACCCCTCTCCTAACTACCACACCAATGGGAGACGTTTGAGCTCTCGACAGATTTAACGTGCATCCCTCCCCTATATGGCGGGTCTTTTGTGGTACTGGGCTCGAACTCACACGACATATCTACCATGATCCGATACCTTAACCACTGGGCTACCGTAGCCCTTTATTATATTTCTAAAACGGTATTATCAGCCCAGTGACTGAGTGATTAGTGCATTGCGCTTCCCCACCACAGGTCCGAGGTTCAAACCACGGGCTGGGCAAGGTTGACTCAAACTTTTATCCTATCAGTGGGTGGATAAATGAGTACTAAGCTTGCTTGGGAACTTAACACTGGAGGTTTTCGCTTCAGACTGACCACCTGCTCATGCATCTTAGGGCCCAATGTCACGTATACTGAATTGGGCACAGAAGGCCTTGGTCCTCATGGGCTGTTGCGCCACTAATTAAGTTATGAATGGTATCTGTTATTGCTTAAAGTCGAATAAAATTCAATTTAATAATTCGTCAAATATTTTCATGAATTTTTGCTGGAAATGTCATGGACTGAAACTTTGAAAAGAATGAATAAACCCGGGTATAGACTACCGTACTAATAACACTATCAGAAATAAATTGACATATTTGAAGTTATAGTGGATCGTTTTAAAAAGATAATTCTCTGGGTTTAAAACTTATCTTATTTATTTATGAAATTTCATCTTAACTATCCGTAAATTGAGTTTGCTGGGCATTGGTAGTGTTGTTGGTTATCAAATGCTAGTTTGTCACAAAATTCGTAGATTATGAATTAATTAAAAATCATATAATGATAAATTATAAATTTTAAATCCGTATCTGAAAGCATTTGTGTTACATATTAAAACTCTTCATTTCAAAAAACAAACTGTATCATAAGGTATAAAAACAAAAATATACTGAGCGAAAGAGTGTATGTTAAAGTCGCATTATATAACAACACGAGAACTATTGGCGACGGAACTCGTGATTTTGGTGAATGGTCAAGTGCTGTGGAAGACACCTAAGCTGGAACTCCTCTCTCCCAACTTTCACACTACGCCTTGGGAGATTTAGAGTCTCGACACATTTAACGTGTATTAGCCTATGTAGACGGGCAGAAACAAAGGGTTAGAAGATAGATCTATGAAAGGGAGTTTTTTCTACAAATTTGATGTCATGTATTTTATTTATGTGAAGAATATTATTTTTCTTCCTTGATATTTTTTAAACAAAAATATTTTTAACATATATACAACAAACTTTTTCTTTACACATTGAATGTTTATTAAAATAATAAATAAAGTATAACTACGAAATATGTATCATTTATCACACGGAATTTCTTATAATATTAATTAAAAATAAGAAAAAGCAAACAACTGCCATAAAACGAAAAAATGCCACAGCCATACTTCCTAGTAACGTCAAGATAAAAGTGTATACCCGTAGATGGTTTTAAAGAACTAATATTTCTATTTTTAATTAAAATGTAGCAAAAACACTGAATTTATTCTGAACACAGAGCTTATGTCCTTTAAAAATCTATTTACTTATCATTGAATCCATTAACTGACTTTTTTAGAATTCATTAAATAAAATGCGAAAATCATAAATACTAACCTTGATAATCTTTTTACACAGATATATCACAGCATCATTATAAATAACGACCAAGTAACAAAAACATTTTCGAGAACAAATTTTATCGACTTGTTTTCAACTAGTAAAACACGTACTATCACTTAAGACATGATAAGGTGCCCAAAAAGCAAAAATGTATACTTTTTTCAAATCCGCAACATTCACCAAAAGTAATATTCAAATAGTTATTCGTATACATCATTTTGAAAATCACATTTTTTTTCTCGATTTTAAAGATAATGCCTGTCTCTCGTTCCATTTCAAAAACAAACCTATAAAATTTTCTGGAAAAAATGTTATCATAAAGGAAGGTTAAGATGCAATATGATGTGCCTGTCCACCTATAGTGGGTATTTTTTTCTCTATACTTAATGATCTCGTTATTAAGCCTTATCGGTAGAACAAGTTGACGGGACACTTTCGTTCATTAGGCTGTGTATCTAAATAGGCTGTGTATTGTGCCTTAATTAGGTCACGAGTCAGCCTTGGAGATAGGTTTTATCAATCTGAAAGGTGTCTTTGGAGGATACCTTCGTGACGAAAGACGGTATTGAGAAAAGATGGTGGGAGATTTGCAATACCCCTTTCGCTCTCTCTCTAATTTTCTTTTTTAATGTTCATTTAGATAAGATAAAAACAAATCGATGAAAACACGTGCCTTCATTTTGGGTCAATGTTTTCAGTTACTTTCAGAACAAGTGAAATGTAATTACTCAAACCGAGTGATCCAAATCAATAAAAAAGGATAAGATCCAAAGAAATTTATCTATCGATTTCATCGATAAATGCAAAAACGAAATGTTTTTACTCTACTTATTTTATTTCTCATAAAGTGATATAAAATTGAGGAAACGTATGGTAAATTTTTAATTAATTTTATTTTATAAACTACAATGAAACGTAACATTGTGCATCATATATTTCTTAAATCACCAGGAAAACTGTTTTGAATATTTTATGGTTTACATAACTATTTAGACCTGAGATGTAATGAATTATAATAAATTTAAAACAATAATTGTTTTCAAAAGAAAACATCTAGAGAAAAGGTATTTTTTATAAGAAATATTTGAGTTTAATTGCAAACAATCCATTAAAAATGCATACATGCATTCAAAACTTTCAACTAAGTTTTTAATTCAATACTGTGTTAGTTAGAAATAAACATTTGGAATACGTAGACAGTATCAGAAATAAAAAAAAAGAATGCATGCGCTCCATAAGTTTAATAACCTTTTCTTAAAATTTAAAATAATTGCATAAAATGTTGATATATTAGTATGCACAATTGTTTCTATTTTACGCACAATAAAACTGGAATTTATTTTAATCTTTAAATAATAAATCTGATACGGTTCAAATGACCCTTTCTGACAATTTTGTCCGAAATTCTTAGAAATACTACAACTACTATGACATTTGAATTTACTACTTTTTATTGAAAATATATGAAATACATTTTTCTATATTCACCCCTCTCTTATTATTTTTATCAAGGAATATATGTAATTTGACTTATGCATATATATCCCAAGTCTGGTACCTTCTGCTCCTTAAACAGAGTAACTAAACCACTGTACCAAGATGATCACCGTAGTACGTAGGTTGTTAGTGGTTTATATAGATACCACCGCCACATATCTATCAAATAGGGTCATTTGATTCGTAGAAGCAGTTATATGAAATGCATATCTGGATTAATTTTTTTATATTGTGTACATATATGTTTGAAGAAAAATATTCATAAGTTTTAAAACCCTTTTGTTGTCTGAATTCATTATATTCTAAATTTAGATTAGCAGTTACATGTAAATAATTTGGGAAAGAAGCTCACTATAAACGTTTTAAAACATTAATGATAAAATAGATTGGTTGCAGCGTAGAAATAAGACTATCATAATAGAAAATTCACTGTTTCACGGGTTCTATTTGGGTACAACCAATAGTTCGCTATATTAAGGATTTATTGTATTAAATTGTATATTTTGTCTGATAGTAGATGTAATAGTTTTTATATCGACTATATATAGAATATATATATCGGTACATCTGCTACTTCAAGGTCAAGTAAGAAATCTGGTATGCCAAAAAAGTGTCAAATAAGGTATTTCAAAGAAAACAAACCTCGAAT
Source organism: Trichonephila inaurata madagascariensis (assembly GCA_019973955.1). Classification (NCBI taxonomy): domain Eukaryota; kingdom Metazoa; phylum Arthropoda; class Arachnida; order Araneae; family Nephilidae; genus Trichonephila; species Trichonephila inaurata. Next base: position 94,590 of record BMAV01012791.1, read on the forward strand.
ATTTGTTTTAAATGCAAAAAAACCATGTTTGAGGAAAATATATATACTAAGTCATATAACTTGTACAAATCCGGTGAACGTGAATAAATTATATATATTATTTATTTTGAAATTTAAGATTTTTTTATGTTTTTTTAAATTTAACAAATAAAAAGCTGGAAATGTTAGTTAGAACATGTTTTATTCATACACTAATTTGAACTAAATGGCGTATTCTTGCTAAACACATCTTAAAATATAAAATTATTTTTTAATCACGGGTCATTTGAATCCTTGGGGGTAGAAATAGTTAGATATGAAATGTCGTTAGGTTAAGTGCTAAATAACAAGATTTTACGTGAGTGCTTTTTAGGTTTAGTTTTTAAAATACATGTTTGATAAAGAAAATTTAAAAAAAATAAGATAAAAAGTTCGTTAAACTACGTGCAAAATACCATGAATACTTCATTTAAAATAATTTAAAATAATATCTCTTGGATCTTTTTTTTTAACTCCGTAGGTGTTTCTTTAATCGCCTTATGTGGCTTTTTTATGACTGAACGACTGCTATACGAATACAATAAAAAGTAGGCACATACAAAACTAACTTGATTCGAATCTGAATTTAGATCAGACGATTTTTCAAGACAAACAACAGTCCTACGCATAGTTTTCGTCTGCTTTTTATTAACAACTGAAGCGATGTTTTCGACAAAAATAGCTGAGGGCAATTCTCCTTGATCTGCAGTTTTTTTTTCAATCCCTATCACGCGCGTAAGTCTAGCTTTTATAATCAAGCGTAATAACTGACGTTAGATATGATTATAAAGTTGAACGGCTACTTTTGGGCTCTTCGAAAGAAGATACATTGTAATACTTTTAGCTATTAACCTTTTTTTAAATTCGAATTCGGTCGATAAATATAGGCTTTGTTCTCTTCAATTTACTTTATTTAAAAAAGCTTGATATGTATTTTTTTGTTATTTCAGTCATGAAAGAGTATTAACCGAAATCGTTTAGTTCAGTAAGTAAATAAAATAATAATAAATAAATAAACAGATGAAAAGTTGTACTTATTTCTTCAATAATGGAGCAGGATATTAATAATTTGTTTGTTGCTGGGATAAACATATTCAAATGCACATTGGTGGAAATAAAATCAGCTTCCTCAAATAAAAGTGTACTAGTTTTTTTTAATGTGAACTACCTTTTTTTGCGCATTATCAAAGGAATGCTCAAGGGATGTTGTTTGCAAGTATAGAAACGATTTTTGAAATTATTTTTCTAAAAAGAAACCAATACTTGGAAGTAATAGATTAAAACTGATTTATATTGTTTTTGCTCTAAGCTAAGTTTGATATGGATAACACGTATCGCTTTTTGAATTCAATTAGGTGACCAGGATTACATACAAACTGATCAAACTCTTAATATTATACTACTCGTAACTACTTTATAATCATTTGTATTTAATGTGGAACTAGTTTCTATGAATATAAAAGAGTATTTTTGATTTCCAAGATGGATGTTATCATTTTAATAGTTTGTAAGAGCTTTAAAAATTCCACCTTTGGGTGATGCTAAACACAAATTAATGAATAATAATTTTTTAAATTAAAAAGAAATAGAGAACGTAAGATAATTACTTTCAAATTTACTTAATATTTAATGATTCTTTCTTTCTTTGTAAATATCGATTTGAATGAAATATCGAATAAAAGAGATAAAAATATATCAGTTTATCGAAAAGATGATGGAATCTAAAATTGCATTATGGATATATATAATTCTGTTTTTTCCACATTTCCGTAGTAGTTTTATGAAAAAAAATATTTTCTGCAATAATCCCAGTCTTTCTAGATAATTTAGATTGAACTTGAATGCGATAATTTAATCAAATAATTAATACAACCACACGGAATTTATTTTTACACTTCGCCACATAATGGTTTTCCCCAAAGCAATAATAAGAAAACATTAAAAGCTCTGCAATCGCGTGTAATAAGATAAATTTTTATATTTGTCAACGTCACTAAAAAAAGATGATTTGTATATTTTATAACATGCATTTTTTTTTTTGGAGATGAGAATTATTTAATGAGCCAAACAAAATATCACAAAAGTTATTTTTATTTTAAATTTAGAAAAATTATTAATTAGCTAATAAGTCATTTTGGGGATTAAAAAATGCACAGAACATAAGAGAAGCAGAAATTACGCAATTTTTTTAACTGAAAAGATGCCGTTTGCTGTTATTTGTCAATAACTAAGAAATTATTTCAAATCGAATACATTTTCAGACATTTTTAATGTTTTTCTTGGTAAGGGACTTTGTGACTCGATTCAAATAAATTTTTTTTTAACAAAATGAAATTTCTGTGTTTTGGTCCTTGTAGTTGAGATTTTGGTAGAATTATATTCAATTTTTTACTATAAAATAAAAGTATACATGTAACTTTTTGATTATTTTCAGAATTAATTAAAAATTTTATGATTAAAAAAACCATTTGGTGATCTTATTTGAATAAAATATATTGCAATGTTTATATTTTTTTCCTTCTCGGTTGATATTCAATTTAAAATCCAAAATGACTTATTTTTATACAATGGTATTATTTTAAATATTCATTTCAAAAGAGCAAATACTTCTAAAACCAATTAATAATTCAATTATCTTAAATGTATTTTCTATAATGTGTAAACATATATTATAAAAATCGTCTGCATTGACTTTCATAAAAATCTAAAAAGGTAAAATATTTTTTTAAAATTTTGAATATAATTTCATGTCCTTGTAAGTAAACATTCTATGAAGGTGAAAATATTTTTGTAAAAAGGTGTAAGGACCTTTAATTTATAAGCAATGTCATGGACCTTTAATTAAACACAAGGACCTTTATTTAAGTCTGGATGTAGCTTTAATTAAAAGCTTAGGGTTGAACCTAGAAACACTTAAACTCATCTAGGCATGGTTAAATATTTTTTCTTTTGCTTCAAAAAGGAATGAAAATACATTTTCAGTTTCTAAACCAGAAAGCTAACAATTTATTAAAGTAAACATAAATTGTTGTAGAAAAGTAGTTTGTTATTATTTGTCACGGAAGAAGATATAAATCAGTTCCACTTTACCCAGCTTAGAGACCTGTTTGTAGAAAGTATTTGAATGAATGAGATAGTGAATTTTTTCCCCCTCTTCTATCTTCTCGAGCGGAACTACTCCAAACAACAGTTAATTTCGTGTGGTTCCTGCAACAAATAAGAAGAAAAAAACCCTCGCAGATTTTTACACATTGTTGTGATTCGGGTCATACTCTAGTCACGGTAGTTTCATATGCCCACTGTAAACAATTGAGTGAGTAGGCATTCCAGTTCCATAAAGTCAAACTATTTTAAAGGCATCTTGGAAGAACACTATTTGAAGATATTTTTGTTTGTTGATGGGTTTTGTAGGTTGCGGGGTATGTTGGTTATATAACATCTTTTATTAAAATGAAGTCAAGGATTTTGGTATTGAAGGGTGTTAATAAAAACAATTCCTCTATTTAAAACCGTTTGAGGGTGAAATTTTGGGAATGTTGAAATTAAACTGTAACTGTTTTATCAAATCTCAGCGAGAGAGAGTCATATTAACGTGTCAACCTATAAAGCAACACGAAAGCTATTGGCTCTGGACATCGTAATTTTGAATCTGAGACTTTGATATAGACGCCAGAGCTGGAACCTTCTTCATCTAACTATAACACTAACGGGAGAACATTGCGCCTCGATAGATTTAACAAGCATCGACCCACTCTACACGACGGGTACTCAGCAGTACTAAGCTCGAACTTATGACATGCCGATTATGAGCTCGTGACCATAACCAGTAGGCTACCGCGGTCATTCGAATTGGAGCGAAAACTACTAGTAACAAATATTTATCGAATTCAATTTATTTAAAATCGACTAATTGCTAAATTTATGATGTACGATTTTTATAGTAGTATAACAATATAACTGAGACTATTTTTACAGCTATTGTATAGCTGTGTGTGCGTGATATCAAATTTATACAGGTTAGTATAATTATGATATGAATTTACAAAAAGTTTAGCAACATTTAAAGTTACATTTTACGTTACGAGAATCGTTTTTAAAAGTTATTTTTTTTTGAAGTTCTGACTGTACTATTCGGTGTTGTACAATTTCGCGATGACATTTATTCCTTTAAATATATATATACATATATAATCAATAATAATACATACTGAATAGCTATAATTCTTAATAAGCAAAGCATAAATAGAAGAAATAAGTAGTATAGTAAGTATAGGTAAGCAGTATAGGTAAGAAATAAGTAGTACAATAGTAAAATGTTAGGAAAAGATTGCAGGTTTAAACATTGTTTTAATATATTTATTTAAAATTCTGTGTGTGTGTGTGTTGTTTTTCTTGAAAATACTTTTGTGAGAATTACTATTTCTTTGTAAATTTTTCTTTGATAACCACTATGCTATCGTATTTTTAATAAACGCTATACACACGCGTATTATGTATCTAAAGTAAGGAGAAATTAAACTTTAAAAACATGAAAAATAAATGAAAATGAATTTTAAGTAACTTATGATGCATGTAAAAGTAATTCTTGCGTGATTGCCAGGTAATCTACATAAGGAAGATAACGATTAGGCAAGTTTGACTTATATGCGTGATAAAAGAAATTATGCGTGTAGATTTAAAAATGCGCATAATCAAAGGCGTTGACACTAATAGCTAAGTAATAGTTTTCATACAAAGTCAGACATTTATGTTAAGAACATTCAGTTGAACAGAATTTTTGTCGTTCTGAGTTTCGTCTGACTATCAGCTTCTGTTATTCAACTCGTGAAAAAAATATTGAAAAAATTGAAGATAGTAGTTATTTTAAAACACACGACTCAATGATAAAATTATCTTCAAATCTTTCGTATTAATTTCATAAGAAGTTCAGCTAATTTTTGCTGAATTTTTAAATTTGAAAGAGTTTCCATATCGCTTTTTATTATGAAACAAATTATCATTATTCTTGATAATGTTAATTTAAATTCCCGAAAAAAAAGTACGAAACAATTTCGTTTTTCCCATAAAAAAAGTTGAGAAAATTTACTGAGAAATAAATTTAATTTGTTATGAATTGAATAAAATTGCGGAGAATAAGCTCAAATATGTGAAAAATATGCAAATATTTCTAATTCTTGATGCTCAGACCGTAAATCAAATAAAAGTTACCGAGTTAAAGCAAAGGTTTATCACTTTAAAAAGAAGATAAATATCAAGAGATTACGTATGTAAATCAAAAATTATGTTTCCAAGGCTTCACGTTAAATTACAGAGAAGGAAAAAGAAAAGGTTAATTTATTTAAATAACGTCGGCTTTCAATAATTCATTGAATATATTTTTGGATTTAAAAATAACACATATATGGATAAATTTGGACGGAAAAAGAAGACAACAACGACTTCGAAGCCAAAAATTGAAACTATCGAACTAAACACGAAAGTGGTGGAGTCGAGAATCCTTTGTAAAAAGATTCTGGAGTTCCATTTGTCAATATTGAGATTCACATAAATGATATGCATATGAAACGTGCATGTTTGAATTTTCTTCTTTGAGGAAGAATATATGCCTCGAATTTTTATTTTTAATTCTTCGTTGCATATCTTTGAAACATAGAGTTTAAAATCATTTAAAAGTTTTATTTAAAAAAACCATTTTATAATTTTGCAATAAATATCACAATAAAAATGTGTTTTAATGCCATAAAGTTTGATTATATAAAAATAATGTAGAGATTAAAATGATTTTCAGCAGTATGATTGTCTCTCATTCAGGAATTGAATATTTAAATAGGTGATATTAATAATTTAAAATAATGGGGGATATTAATACGAAGAGCCCCAAATTTAAAATTGTTTTTTCCAGTAAAAAATAAGCGTAAAATATTTTCTAAATATTATATGGGGATACTAAATTAACTATTCCATTTAATGATATTAATAAAAACAATGCTAAATCATGCAATATGGTGACATCATACAAAAACATTTTTTATATCATGTTATGTCATAAAAAGTAAGACTATAGCGCAACTTTAAGAAAGAAACAAGTTAATGAGGTTATAAAAATGCATTGCAATATTTCTTGGTAATATAGATAAACGATAAGGTTTTGAAATGTTCTTAAGCGATGCCACATAAACTACAATATTTTTACATAATGTTATGTCATTAGAATTAATGAATATAAAATAAAATTGCAAATGTTTTTAGAAAATGATATTTTGTTAATGATATTCGAATAATCTGATTGAAACTGTATATTTTTCTTTCAAAAATATTGCAAACTTAAAAGTAATAAATATAATTATCCGAATGAGATATAATTAAAGTATTTTTTTCCTTGTGCTTTCATCTCAGGCTGATATTGAGGGAGGGGAGAGAACGACACTCGAAAATAACATATCTAATTCCCCGCCATCACTTTATTCTACGTTCTAATAATATGTACTTAGAAAGTATAAAACAAGAAGTCGGCTTACCTGCATGTTCCTCCATTTTGACACATATTCCTACTGGCATCAGGTCCACACTCCACATCGTACTGGCACTCTTCACCGAAATATTTGGAAAAACAGCTGCAATAGTACTTATCATATCCTGGACTAGCATAGCAGTTACCGGTAAATGAACAGTGATGATATAGACATGCGTCCTTACGCACACTTTCGTTTTTGGACAAAAACTCGTATGTAATATTGAATCCAAACACGTCCAGAAGGTACTCCCGCACCCTCATATGAATGTTTGCCACCTCACGGACATAGAAATCCAGCACAAGAACTGGTTTATTACTAACCAGATAGGTAGGTTCACGTTCTGAATTGATGGTACCAAATTCAACTTTGCCCATTTTCACATTAGGCGAGTAGTAGGCGTATTCCGTGGCTCTGAGACCTTCTCTCATGTAGAACTGGGTGAAATAGATAGCAATAACTTTGTCTGAAGGGGCCTCGATTACCCACTGGCAATTGATGGGGACAGGATAAGGGTCAGGAAGTTTGGTGTGGTGATGACACCCTTAGGTTCTTTCATGGTCATTCGGCAATTGGTGGTGGAAGATCAGTGGTCAAGCTTTGCGTGGAAAAAATCCACAAGTAGATAATGATCCACCACATTTTTTAGAATGCCGGTTTGTTGTCAAAGCATCAACCACTTCATTTCAGCGAAGAATTAATTGCTGTTGGAGCGATCAAGGTGAAAGACCGTCTTGCTCCAAGCGATCACTGAGACTGAGGGAGAATCTTCCATTCTCTTCCGCTATATCACTCTGGAAAAGGTACAATGTATCGTTTTTTCCCCCGTTCCGTGTTTCGAATCAGTTATTTTTCAACCTGTGACGTTACCTCAATCTGTGTCCAATGGCAGCGCGTGACGTCAGCAAGCGTGCCGGTTCTTCCAAAGCATGATGATTTGCGTTTCGCTTCTTCTTTCTACTTACTAGAAGTTTTCTTTCTATCACGCCAGACGATTTTTTTTTTCGATTATTTATTTTTTTTTCTTTTGTTCTTTTTTCACTTTATTATTCTTTTTTTTTATTATTCTGTTTCTCGCTCCTCTTTTTCTTTTTAACTTTTTTCCCACGTGACACCTGTTACTACAGTAGCAGCAGCAGCAGCGAAAATAAGGAAATTTATTCTAAATATCGGTACGGTATTGCTTTTGGGGTTCATTATCGTATTTCAGAACGCTCTCTTTTGTTTTCGAAATTGTCGTTCGGTCTGTATCTAGTTCTGGAATAGTAATTGTCCTTTCCACACACCAGTGAACTCTATGGGGAATGTCTGGAAAAAAAAAGAAATCACGTTAGTCATTTGTGACGATTGAGTTGACATACATAGGTAGGAGTCGAACCCTCTCGAACTTATTTCGGAATATAAATATTTTGTTTTCAAAACCATCATTCTGTTGCCATTTTATTATTTAAAATATAGATGCCAGTTGTCTTATTTTCGACGTATCTGAACCGTAACTGTTTCAATCTGTCTTTAGGTTGAAAAGGAACCTTTAAGAATTCTGTTGAACTACACGAAAACACTGTTTTTTCTTCAAAAATGAAGACGTAAAACTCAGTAAAAAATATTTTATTACAGTATTATATTCATACTCTTCGGTCCTAGCATAAGATTTTTATGTTGTTTGAATTAAATTGAGGATTTCCATTGCTAAAAACAAATGCTCACGTTGCTGAACGGCTGTGTCGTTACATAAAATTTGCTTACTTATAGGGTTCTGAAAGCTTTTGCTATAAATATATATTTCAGATAACAGAGTACAGTTTGTAGATTAAAGCTGCTTTTAATAAAAAGGTAAATTTATGTAAGCAAAGGAAAGATAACTTTTTATAAAGCTTTATTAAGAAATAATGAAAGTGTTCACCAGTTTTCAATTATAAGAGATATGTTAGCAAATTTCCATATGTTGAATTTTTTAAATAAATCCAATTCAGTGTTTCCTTAAAATTATCAATCATTTTTTTTAAGAAGATAATTTATTAGAAGAGTTAGGTACAGTAAAATTTATGGTTAAGTATATAACAGGGAATAAATTTTATTTTGTTATGCCACGTGGAGTTAAAAAATATTTATTGCAAAATGTTCTGTGAAAAAAACGAGATAGTATTAGCTCTATATGTGTGTGAAATATATTATCAAATTAAAAACATTTAAATACTTATGAGGGTTTTTTATACACTTTTAATTTCAAAATTCATAAATTAATTAAGGTCCGTGTAAAGTGGTAATAACAAAAAATATTATAAAATATTTCACTTTATTTTCATTAAACTCGAATTAATTTTACGAATAAAAAATTCAAAGATAGTCTATTAAAATTCATTTGTGAAGATAATATCATTAGTAGTAAATACAAGTATATACCGTAAAATCCGGCGTATTACGCGCACCTATACTTTAAAGCTGCATTTTTTTAATTTTAAGGTATATTCGCCGAATAACGCGCAACCCCTTTTTTGTGAAGAAACCTGAAATGTATGCATTCAATGCTCTTATGTTTTGAATATATTTAGAACGAATTTGAAAACCCGCGAGTATGCTACAATTTTTTTTTTCATTCTTTTGACGGACAAAATCTCTCTATATATACAGATTATTATTATTATAATTCCTATAAATTTACGCTTATTGGAAAATATAATGCTATTAAATTTTTGAATTCATTCCGTCATATTTATTGAAAAAACCTAAAGCATATATTTATATGATTCAAAACATTTTTGTTAAGCTACTTATCCTGTACAATCAAAAGTAGGTTTTATAAGATTTCTGATTTAAGTTAATTATCCTTCATAACAAAAGTAAGTTTCTTTGAGATTTTTATTTAAATTAATTATCCTTTATAAAGAAATAAATTATAAAAAGTCTTCGTAATATTTTACACCCTTCGCTATTCATAAATTATAATTGTTTAACCTGAAAATAAAAAGTATTTTCTTAATTAAAATAAATGGTTGAGGAAAAGGAAAAAATATCAAGCTCTGAAATAAAGCAGATTGTTTTAAGACAATATATTAAAACATTCTAATATTTAATATAAATAAAAGTTTATAAATATTCTTATTTCAATTATTGTAAATTTAACTTTTTTTACTCTTTGCTTAGTAGGCAAGTGAAAAGTCATCACATTATGCTTAATTCTTTTTATTTATGCGTTTAATGAAAGTTCTACATTAAGTGCAACGTCAGTTCTCAAAAACGTGTTACGCTGTCACAGTTTTGTCGTGAATTGACGCGATAATGCGACATCCAAAGGATCTAAACACTAAAGCAAAATTTAAATCACGTAATTTTAGAAGATTCTAGAAATTTAGAACGCTTCCATAAGCTGTTGGATCAAGGATTCAGATGGCTGCTCCTCTTAACTTCACGCTACAGTTTCAATGTTTTGAGTGATGTATTTTCTTTCAAATATCATTAACAAAAAGGTCGAAATGAATGTGTATTCAACAGTTCTATCACAAAAGAAACTACAAATTTTCAATTACTACATATATGTGTTATATATGAACGTATACGTATGATATATATATATATATATCTTTGATATTTATCCAGGAGGGAACAGTTATATTAATGTAACGTTGCATTGTAAAGCTGCACGAGGGCCACTGGCAACGGACCTCGTAAGTTTAAACCATGGTCAAGTGACAAGGACGATACCTGATCCAGCATCCTCCTCTCCAAACATCTTTTCCTCACCAACGGGAGGACGTATGAGCCTCGACAAATTTCACGTGTAGTGGCCCCCTCTACATGTCGGGTCTTCAGCGGCACTGGACTGGAACTCCTACCACGCCAGCCACGAGTTCGCGATCTTGACCACTTGGCTTCCGCGGCCATACACACACACCGTATTTATTCAAATCTAATCGGTTATAGATTCTAGGCCACACACTAAATTCTCTACTAGTTTTTGTGAAAAATGAAAAATAGTGTGTGAAATGGTTTATCAATATCCAATTTTATGAAATTAAAATAAGTTTAAAATGCAAACTCATAAGAAGGGAATAATTAGTTATATTTTATCAGGAATATAAAGTTTTAAATACATACATGAACCTGTAATTGCTATAGTTATCCCATCCAACGATTTTTTCCCTTTGATTCTAAGCAGCACCCAATTTTCAGTAGCATTAACATTGGAAAAAAAGCGCGGCTTAGATTTGAATAAATACGGTATAAAATGTATGATTGCATGAAATGACGAAAAGGATTTTAACACAATAAGTTTTGCGTTCAAACATAGAGTAAAACCAAAGCATTCTATTTCATTTAAGCGTGCTATTACTTTGTTTATCCGCGTATGTAGTTCCTCCTGCCAGGTAATAATTATGCAAAATACGTAGATAAAATTAACTCTAACTCATTTGCTACATACTTATCTAAGGTACTCAGAACAATAACTACTGTAGAGTTTTACGAGTTAAATGTTTTGTTTATCCGCGTTGCAAACACTAATAAAAAATGATACATCTTGTCGATAGGTATCCAGTATGAATATTAAAACATGATATCTGCCTTGTATTTGAAGATATGAAATCCAGAAAATTTATTTAAATGGTTATAATCCATTTATATATATATAAAATGAGTAATTTACTTTGTATGCTATTTTTCCATCGACGGGGTGAGTGTATTTCAGTGGCAAATTCTACACACATACTAATTTATTTGATGCTAACTTGTCCGAAGTTATTTCGATGTTTCTGTCAGTACAATTTTGACGTAATATTTTCTTCCAGATAGACTATAGCATTCAGTTTATTTACATCATTACTCTTCACTTTGAAGTGTTCATAGGTAGATAAACTTCAATAAAACACTCGGTTTCCGCAAATGAAACGAACGGGAAGGGGTTATGCCACGCCTTGCTAAAGGTAGGTTACATCGCTCAAACTCAAAGATTATAGGCACAATGAAGTCAGCAGACACGCCTTATTAAACAGAGGAAGAAAAAAAGTGCAAGAAATGGTGGCTTCACATGACAACAATAGAATTTCCACCGTAATGATAGCAAGCAAGATCATGCAACCTTAGAGTCTTGATGATTCTGAATCGTGAAAAAGGGTTATTTGCTTACACAATCGCGGAACAGAGTTTTCTCACAGCAAGTGAAGGAACTAACATCAAATATGTTGCAAAATTTCGTTATAAAAAATCGAACTTTCTTTTTAAGGACAAACAAAAGATAGTGATTGAAACTCATTTTAAAAATGTAGTTTATATATGAAATCGTTATAATGGTGTTAAGGATGCCTACTCCAAAAATCAAAGAAAATGCGCCATTTTTTTCTGTAACATGTAACGTAAATAACTCATTTAGCATTAAAGTATAGGAAACAAAATATAGAACACATTTTACATCAGAAAAAATAGAGTTATACATGAATAAATGATTATATCAATAAGATAGAGGTCATAAAATATAATTAATGTGCTAGCATTTTTCTATAAGAGTCTGATTTGGAGTACTATATTCTTTGATGTTACTCAAAGACGTATTAAATACAATAAAATTTGAAGTGTTTCAGATAATAAACAACATTTATTTCCTGATTAATGATTTTTATTCATACGTATGTGGAGTAGCTATTGAAGATATATGCAAATGAAATTTATAATTACAAACAGTACATTTTTGTATGATTTGCGGTATTCAATAGTATTTACGCAATGAGAGAGAAATTCTTATAAAATTTGAACTGTCATTTAAGTTTTATTTGTTAATTGCTAAATAATTTTTTACATGTGTATTAATTATAAAACATTTAAATTGGTAAAATAATTTATTGGTATTGATGTATTATCGCAACCATATTGGCGACATTATATGAAATGAAGCAAGCACACGATTGCCAATTCAGCCCGTACGACACATGCGAAGTCACGATTGCCAGCTTGGTGAGATATCTTGAACGTTGACATAGTTGCGGTAGTATGTAAGTACCTTTTTTTGTCTGCATTATATATTAGAAATCAAATTTCTTTTTTAAAAAATTTATAATGGGAAGAAATACAGCTGAACGACAGAACCTATTTCAATTTCTTTTACTGCCTAAGGTATTAACATTTAATAATTGTTGTTCTTTTAAATTTCCTAAATATTTAATCAATTTTACCTTGAGATTACATAATTTTATTTATAGTCTTCTTTCAATATACCAAATTAAAAAATGGAACCGCCGAAAATTTGATTTTCTTACATGAAATTCATCTTGCTATGTACAATTGATACCTCGTGCTGTTAATCGCTTTAGCAGCAACATTTTTAATTTCACTATAAAAATTTGTGGACCTTTTTTCACACACACACACACACACACACACACACACACACACACACACACACACACACACACACACACACACACACACACACACACACACACACACACACACACACACACACACACACACACACACACACACACACACACACACACACACACACACACACACACACACACACACACACAAGTTAAACCTTGAAAACCTAATAAAAAACACGAATATTATGTACATATGCATTAAAAAGCACATTGAGAATTATTTTGGGTCAATTTATCTTCAGTCATTTGTTAATGGCATATAAATAAAGAACAGCTAATTGAAGGTATCAAAATGACATTAGAAAGTAAATAAATTTTCAAGTACAAAAAATCACTGATAAAAGTTCTATAAAATACAAAAGTATGTATTACTGAAATTCAAGGAACATGTTCTAAACAGTTAATGTTTCTATAAAAGTATTTTATTGCATGTACATATGAAAAATGATCGAAATATATTGTTAACTATAACTTAAAAAATTATTTTACTTTTCAGAAGATAAATAAAACTTTAAATCACACACACACACACACACACACACACACACACACACACACACACACACACACACACACACACACACACACACACACACACACACACACACACACACACACACACACACACACACACAACACACACACACACACACACACACACACACACACACACACACACACACACACACACACACACACACACAAAACCCAACACACACACACACAACACACACAACAGACAAAGACATATTTTACATATGCATTAAAACACATTGAGAATTATTTTGGGTCAATTTATCTTCAGTCATTTGTTAATGTATAAATAAGAACAGTAATTGAAAGGTATCAAATGACATTAGAAAAGTAAAATAAATTTTTCAAGTACAAAATCACTGATAAAAGTTCTATAAAATACAAAGTATGTATTACTGAAATTCAAGAACATGTTCTAAACAGTTAATGTTTCTATAAAAGTATTTTATATGCATGTAAACTATATGAAAATGATCGAAATATACTTGTTAACTATAACTTAAAAATATTTTACTTTTCAGAAGATAAATAAAACTTTAAATCACACACACACAACACACACACACACACACACACACCCACACACACACACACACACACACACACACACACACACACACACACACACACACACACACACACACACACACACACACACACACACACACACACACACACACACACACACACACACACACACACACACACACACACATGAATCTTGCTCGAACCTTTTTTTTGTATTAAATGTATCTAATCAGTGTAATAATAACAGGTCATTACGTATCGATATGTATGCATTACATAAGTATTACATAAGTATTTTTTTTATCATGCTAATTTTATCTAATAAAACTGAGTAATAAAAATTTTATTAGCATTTTTTTCATGCATATATATACGCTATTTATACAGGGAAGATATCATTTCCCAATTATTGGCAAGAAAACTTATGATAAGTTTAATCAATCTATGCCTTACATCAACATCTAATTTCCACACCTCTAAAATCAATCGATATTTCAACCCCCTCCCTTCCAAGATATATTTCCCTAATCATTCCTCTAACCCACATAATATCCAGTGACAACCCAGAACCCGGGCGAAACTTTTGATCATTGACATCTCCAGCAAAGTAAAAACGGCACCGTATCGAAAATCTCTTTGTTTACTTGCACAGTAAAAACGAGAATCATGTTCCCATACGCTCCGGTACTAATACTCTATCCTTTCTGCCTGTTATTGCCACAGCCATGATAAATCACAAAAGGATCCTTTTAACAATGGACAGAAAACAACACTCACTCCGCCATCCGCGCTTTGGGACTATCCAGCAGCTCGATATGGTTCTTATCTCCTTCCATTAGCAATATTGAAGGAAGGGAAATATTGGAAGAAGGGCTTTTTCCCAATTTTTGCTGAAGCCATGCAATTTATCGGTCTTTAACGCAGGTTTGAATCTTTGCCGGTTAGATAAAGGTCTCAAGTGACCCTGGAACGCATTATTGGTATAAAGTTGGGGCGGAAGGTAAATGAAAAGCTTTGCAAAGGCGGCCTATCTTTTGTTTTGTTGTTCGGCCGGAGAAGAAATTTGGGTTCGCCTGAAAATGTGTGATGAGGTAGATGGATGCGGATGCCTATCCCTTTTGGAGAGATGTTATTAAGAAGTAAATAGGCTAAGATGAGGATATAGAGGATAGAATTGAATGGTTGTTCACTCCTATCCTTTGAAGTGATTTTTCGGTGGAAGAAAAGAGTTTTGGATCTTTAAAGTTGGGTGAAAGTATTTACGGAAAAAGGGCAGTTATTTATTTTCCAATGCTTTATTTTTAACTTGATCTACGTAAATTATTTCATTTAAGTTGCTATTATTTAAATGATCCTGGGCAGATCTGGTTAGAATAACATTGTGTCAACATAAAATAAAAGCATTGAGATCGACTTTTGAGTGCATAGAAAATCTTTAAAAAATTTGCAAATGTGCTATTTCTTTTTTGCATTTTAAATTTAAGGTATCCGACCACCTTAAAATCACGATTTTTTTCAAAAATTGACAAATTTGTTTTATGATTTTATTTTATAGACCATCTTATTAGCTTAATAAAAATACCAAGCTTTTTATTTTCTATTCACTAGAACAAAAACTACAAGTGTTTTAATAAAAGAAGATTCCATAACTTTACACAAGATGTCAAACATTAAAATGCGTTTTACTCGAAATGAGTTTTTTTTCGAAAAACTCAAACGGGGACAGCGATTTCTAAAAAAGTTTTGAAACTAATTTGCTGAAATTTTTTATGAATGTTTCGTATAACAGTAGAAGTGTTTTGACCTTCAGATTTATCAATAATTGTTTTATTTTAAAATTTTCAGTCCTTTATGTGAATATAATCACTGTTTTTTGAAGCAATTTCGTGTAACAACTAAGATAGAGTTGCTCTAGGTTTTGTAAAAATTAAAATATCTATTATCCTAAAGGTCATTTCAAACATGAATAACAATGTAGCACATTAAAATTTAAAAATTGAGAATTTGTTCAAAACATTTTTGTACAGAGCGGGCCCCGTTTATGTAATTTTTTGTACATTTTCGCCAGGTTTTTTTCCATTTTAATAGCTATAAATTTTTTTTCTGTTTTCAATTTTACGATTTTTTCCTTTAAATATGTTAAATAAATCTAAAAATCAAAAAAAAATCCCTATATCTCCATTTTTTCAAAAACAAGTTGTCGCAAGTAGTCGGATACCTTAATATTGATCTAAGAAAGCGTTAAATTTTGAGTCCAAAAAGATACCTAAAAATTATATAACATTTATGAGAAGTGTTTGATTTTTGTACTGATTGACTAAAGAAATATAAGCGCAAATTACAACGTAGGAAAATACATGAACGCAAAAAACCACCTTAAAATGTTTTTAAAATATTTTTTATGAGATGATTTAGCATATGAGTAAATAACATTTTTGATTAGTATTTAACATTTTCTCAGCAGATTTACTAAAAAAAAAATAATTGAATTCTTTTATAAGGGAAAAGAAAGAGCGTTGTAATATATCCCATCATTCTTTTGCCCTGTGCACATGAGGTAATTATTCTCCACTGGGATCGTTATCATCCATAGTTGTCAGAAATTACCAGTATATAAATATTTATAATGTGCTTAACATGTAAATAAAACTCTAAATTTTAACTACAATGTTATATATATATATATATATATATATATATATATATATATATATATATATATATATATATATATAGTAACATGAGATCCAAAGAATAATTTTAACGAAAAGTTTTCTTTGTTGAAATTATTACAGAAATTTACCGAAAAAATGTTTTGAACATTAAACGAAGCTGTATTTCTAGATGACTGGAACTTGGTATCCCTCTTTTAGTCCTCATACATAAATACAAATTATCTCATTGTAACACTTTATTGAACAAATGAGAAAACATGAAAAAAGTTGGGATGAATTTTTAAGTTTAATGATTTTCAGAAACATTTAAATACGTGTTTTTATTTTTCATCCTTTCTTTTATTGTTTTTTATTTTATTTTTCGGTCAAGTAAATTGTAAATGATTTATTTACGATTTTTCCACTCCTTAATAATTAGAAAAAAAAAACGATGAATTCCCTTAATTCATATAATTGCTGAACATATGCTGATTAAAATGATATAATAATCAATAAAATGAATCATTTTGCAGATAATTTTACAAGTAAAATATTGTTTTTATGTTAGATCTGAAATAAAAACATGCTTAGACGAATTGACTTTGCAGAACGCATTTAAAATCTTGGATAGAAACACAAAAAATACTACGAATTGGATCAAAATTGGAATAAAATCACTTATGTAATTCTAGGTTTCTTACAATTTCTTACTAAAACAAAGTGAATAGGATTTTTAAATTAAAATTATTTTAAAGAAAAAAAAATATTCTTAGGATTAAAATTTTCTAATTTCAGAAGATTTTTATTCAAGTCTTAGAGGAAAATGTAATGTGCATACATACACTTCTTAAGTAAATCTTTATCTTTAATATTTCTGATATTTTAAAGTTCTAATCAGAATAAAAAACTTAAAAATAAACGAATTATAAAAACACCATTTTATGATGCAGTTTGTAAATTAAATCAATGCTTAATCTACTTAAATAAATGATATAAGAAAAAGTATTCATCAAAACGTCAAAATATTTTGTTACTCTAATAGAAATGTAACAATTAATAGCTATTCAGGTCAATAAAAAAATGAAACAAACTTTTAATTATAAAATTTTCATCTTTGTAATGACTTACAAAATGTTTTTTTATTAAAACATTTTTTCATGAAACTGGCAACAAAATAAAAACTCAAAATAATAATAATAATATCCTACTTGGGTGGTAGATTTGGTAATCTTCGTTTCGTGAGTGCCAAAATGTACATTTAAAATACTTCGATAAGGGGGAAGCGAGATGAAGTGAAGACAAAATTTACTTCCTTCGCGAATGATAAGCTAAAAATGGTAACTGATGGTATTCATTTTCAAAATAGAACGAGAATGAAATGCATTAAAGAGTTAAAACAAACCTGATAAACACCAGAATAATATAGGTTTTTTTTCATAGCATTTAATTTTAATATTCTTTGTCTGTAAATGTTATTTAAAAGAGAATAAAAAAATTTATTGTGCTTCACAACGGTTCTTTGTGATATTGCGTTATTTAAAACAGCACGAAATAGCAATATAATTATAACAACCCTTTGAGTTGTTGCTACGTGCAGGCATTGAAACAACCCTTCGGATTATTGTCGGCAAAGTTAATGAACAACTAGACGGAATGAATGTGCTGGGAAAAAGATTTTTTTCGATATAGTTTTAGAGCATTTTGGTGCCGCCGAATACCAAAAACGATTTGATTAGATCGGGAAACATGTAATCAAAACTGAGAATTAATATTGTTTATTATTTCTTAGGATTTGAAACTATTAACTAAAGATTATAGCACAAATATAAACTTTTCTAGTAGAAATCTAACAATAAAAACAAAATGTGTAATAAATGTGTGTTTACCGTTAAACTTTAAAGACGTTTTTAGAGATAATCTCGTAAAAATTTAATGAAAAGAAAATGAGATTTTTGTATTTTTTTTTCTTTTCATCTAGAATTTGGCACAGCTTTCCCATTATATTTGAATGCCTAAGAATTGAAAGTATTAATGTGTTAGAATACTTTTTTTATTATAAATAAAAATGACAAAATAGAGCTCACACACACACACACACACACACACACACACACACACACACACACACACACACACACACACACACACACACACACACACACACACACACACACACACACACACACACACACACACACACACACACACACACACACACACACACACACACACACACACACACACACACACACACACACACACACACACACACACACACACACACACACACACACACACACACACACACACACACACACACGCACACACACACACACACACACACACACACACACACACACACACACACACCTTACATTTTTAATAGTAACCAAAATTCATTTATTTTCATTATTATTGATATTTCAAACTAGCCATTATCTTCAATAATACTTTTGTTTAGTATTATAAACAAAAAGGAGAGATTAACTAGCAATAAAACTCATTAAACTCAACTTTTGTATAAAATTAATAGCTGCTCAGTTAGCATTGTTTATACTAGTGTTGCATCCACCTTTTTAAGTTTCCAGTATCTATTACAGGGGTTGGCAACCTTTTTTACTTGAGGCGTGCCAAACCAATCTACCAATATGATTCAGCATGTCACTCAGTAGGATATTTTTAAGCAATTCGATTCCCGTGATAACGCATGCTGAATTAGAGAATAGATGTCGATAATTTAGATGTAGTTTTATTATATATTAATTTTATAACTCATTTAAAAATATTTCTTAACATAAAAATAAACAGCATAAAATTCCACGATTACTTCAACAACAACAACAAAAAAAAATTATACATATATTATATATATTTAAACATATTTATTAAAATAACAAAGATACAACGTAAAATATAAGCGTTTTCCTTCATTACAGTTAAATAAAAGGATAAATAAAAATTTTAAAGCAATCCCTGTGCTTGAACTGTTCTACTTTCATATCGCAAAATCGGGGGTATAATGGGTGACTTTCAATCAGGCACGATTCTGAGCATTAAGTTGTCAGACAATTTCTTTGCGGGCTCAAAATATTTTTCATATGTGGAAAGATTTTAAACTTTGATATGTAGAACCAAAAGCGGAAAGCAGACTACATGGAATTTTCTCTCTTCAAACAATTAAATCTCTCTTTCGATGACATTCAACAATTTACAAAATAGCTGTAAGTTCTTTCAGAGCTTACCTTAATTCCGTAAATGTCCATAATTCTGAAGATGTTTTTTCAAATAAGGTCAATTATAAATTTATCAACGTCTATCTACTCCAAAGTTGACAAATTTGTTGAGTAGTGCAGAGTGCCACTGAGAATTGTACCGCGTGTCACATGTGGCTCATTAAAATTTTGGGATGCGATGTAAATTTTTTATACAGGGAACCTATTCAACTAGGAAAGATTTTACAAACTTAATTAAACAATTTTTGTTGTTTTAAATTGTTAAACAAAAATTAAATCATAAGTGGAATTATGCCATAATATTTCAAATTGCATTATTTTAAAATTCGAAATAAAACCTTTCAGCACATATGTGTGTGAAAAAAAAAAATCACCTTTTAGGAGGATAAAAAAAAAAATTAAATTTCTTTCTGTAGAACAATTATTCTTTGTAAACATTTAGAAATTCTGTGAGGACAAATTTCTAAAATATACCTCGATTTTTTTTAAAACGATATACGCACAACACCAAAAAAATTTGAATTTAAAAGAAATCATGAAATGTTAAATCTTAACTGCAGCGTTAAACAATTACCTAACGAAGCATAAGCGCCTTCAGACTTGATATTTGACACGGTTATCACTTTACTAATGCATCACTTCTAGACATTTTTCTCATTAATCACTTCTCCCGACTCACCATGAGAGAATTGACCTTCAAACACTTATCAGCAAGGTGTTATATGTGTTGTTAACTCGGGCGAAGTCACGCGCTAAGAAGCAACATTAAACGATCGTGCGAAGTGATCTGGGCAACCCGGCCTTCTTCGCATGGTTTTCTCCAACTTAACCGGTTATATATATCATTATAAAATAGATAATTAAAATGCTCAAGCTTTTTTTGACAATGTTCTTTTAAACGTCAGGCCAATTCTAAATAGATTTTTCGAGGTTCATGAAATGAATCTCACGGCTTTCTGGAATACAAAAGGACCGCGGTAGTTTGGTTGGTACAGTAGTGGGCTCATTAACCAGTTTGTAATAGGTTCAAATTTTGTTTTTCAAGCATCTTAGTGTAGCGGTCTACTTCCTGTCAAAGTTTTCACATGGGTGGGATATTGTTGAAGCTAATACTGTGGAAGCCAGCTCTCATATCATCCTCATCGTTTGACCTTGAAATTTACAAGATCTACTTGCAAGTAAGCCTTGCATTGTGTCGTGCAACGTTAATAAATTTTCAATACATGGAATTTAAAGTGACATACACAGATTTCTTTCATGAGAGGGGGTACATTATTAAAAATTTTTAGACGGAACATTTATTTATACAAAATCGAAAGCTTGTTGGTCCATGGGTGGGGTTTGAATCCCCAAAACCTATCATTGTGTACTTCACTGAGTTTAAATATGAGGTAGTTTTATTAATTTTTTTCAGTGAATTCAAAATTTACTCTTTCATTACTGTTCTCACAATAGTTATCTTAAAGTAATAATTCTTTTGTTGAGTCAAAGCTAGCATAGCATGTTAGTAGCCTATTACTAATCGTTCTCAAGCAGCGGATGGAAACTAAGATGTAAGGTACCTTCAAAATAGAAAATTCATGTTTAATATAGAAAGATATTATTATTTAAGAGAATAAACAATATATATATATATATATATATATATATATATATATATATATATATATATATATATATATATATATATATATATATATATATATATATATATATCAGAAAGCAAAGTGTTTTTTTCCCATTTATTTGAATTTTTAAGTACAAGAAAAATTCAAACTATAAAATTATACAGATAACGAGAGGAAAATTTTACGTATTGTTTAATTTTCAAAAACTTTCATGAGTGTGATTTAGTTGATTACATTTTCCAAGTGTCATTCAAAAAAAAAAACACAATTTTTGTGACTGATTAGTTTTTTAATTCCTCTTTTAAGAAACAAATGCCGATGCTATTACTATCCAAAATTAACTTTCCCTCTTCAACGTCTAATAAAAGCTTTATTTTGCACAACTGCTGAAGTTAAACTACCTCACACTCATAAAACACTCTCACAAACTTTTCTCGCACTCTATCATATCTCCTGTTTTAGACACCACTCGGAGGAAACAACTGCCGGACAACGCTTGTGGTGACTTGCACCACAGTAATCCCTAAAGGGAAATTTTGCGTGAAACTTTTTTAACTGATGGGGAATTCAATCAGTCTATAAATAACTTTTTCCGATAGCGGAGCCCTGGAATTGGTGGGGTGTCTACCTACAAGATAGAGATTTTATGAATAAGTAATTTTTTGTGTGTGATCGTGTCGTAACGTATCGTAAGAATAAATATTTTAAAACTGAAAAAAGGACTGATATTTGAATTGTGAATCGCGACATCACTTTTGAATTACTAAGGGTTAAGTAAACTTTCCTAAGCAATAAGTATGGATACTGGTTGAGTTATTGTAAAAGTTGCTGCATTTTTCTATTGAATCACTAGTGACAGTTTCAACATTTTACTCCATCAAAATAGTTATTAGTGCAATTAGAAAAAAAATAGCTAAAAGTCTCATGCACTAATCCACCATTTTGTTTACCATTTAGTATATTTTGAGTAAATTTTAAATTCCTTTAAAATCTTGGTTAAGGTATCCGACTATGTTCGGAATCGGGATTTTGGAAAAGCGTATAAATGGATATATTTATGATATTACTGTCACTCAGATTACAAAATGTATATAAAATTGTTTTAAGAATAGTGTTACAATAAAAAATTATTTAAGTACAATATTTTGACAAAAAATGAACATGAACCCATTTTCAAAATATTCTCCTTTTGTGAAAAATGCTTTTATTATAAAATATTTTTCCTGTATATAGCTCAGACCTCTGTATAGAGGCTCAATTAGAATTTTTGAAATATATAACTTAGAAGTGGGTTTATCCATGTTTTATGACAACAGAGGGGAGAAATTTTAAGAAAAAAACATCGATAACTATTTCAATGGATTGTAGCTCTGAAAATAATGTGAATTTTCAAAAATCATAGTTGAGCCTATGTACAGAGGTCTGAGCTATATACAGGCCAAATATTGTTATAATAGAAGCATTTTTCGCAAAAAGAGAACATTTTGAAAAAATAATATTTTAAGTTAATTTTTTTCGAATTATTGTATTTAAATAATATTTTTTTGTCATAATGTCCTTAAAACAATTTTATACATGTATTCTAATCTAAGTGACACTAAATATCATTAAAATTATCCATTTATGCGCTTTTTTAAAATTACGGTTCCGAACGTAGTCGGATACCTTAATGAACAATTGAGAATTAAATTCTAGGAAATAAACAACATGCAGTACTAATTAACACATATTCCAGCTATATTTAAAAAAAAAACTGAAATTGAATTTATAGTTAGTTTATAATAATTTACATTTGAAATCACTTACAGAATGTATGATGTAATATTGAGTGGGAAAGAGAGAACTGAAATTATTCTTATTTGAAAAATAATAATAAAAAAATACTATTCACGCTATTTTTTTAGATATTTATTTCAAATTTTTGTCCAGAAAGGAGAGGAGGGTAATATTCAACCAGAAGATAATATACGGAGTTTTTCAAAAGCCATCTTGCTGGTAGTATTCAGCTTAGGAGAGAAGTCAGCCATTTGATTACTTTTGATCATTACACGAAAAAAAATGCAATTAGTTGGATACACAACATCCATTTCGGCCACAGAAAAACATGCAAATTATCTTAGTCAATAATCACTTTTAGCTATTGAAACGTATCTCCTATCACATTCTCAGGCCGTTATCATTCTCGTATCACGCATTGCTCGTTTTCTTAGAAATAATTAGAAATGGTTATTTCCTGTTTCCTTTCCAATAATAATAATAAATGGTGTATTTAGTCATCATTTTCTCATATTGTGTGGTTTTCATTTATAAATGAACAAGGGTAGAATATTTTTAGAGATTTTCGGCGCTTTTTCTTTTTTCAATCAGGAAATCTTTCCTGCCTTGCAGATGCGCATGCTAGAGAGTGTGGATCTGATTTATTGTATGTTATGGGTGAGTAAAGGAATGTTTATTATCGTCGCATTCTAAAGTAGCACGAGGGCTTGTGACGGGCTCACGCGTCTTTTCTTTAACATAACCTCTGGGTTCGTTGGTGGCCAAGATTATTGGCAACTCTTTTCCAACCAAAACCCAAGAAGCGAAGTGTGAACAAGAAATGCAAATAAGATAGCTTTTAAAAGAACAGAAGTTTCAGTAAGCAAGACGGAAATTTGGGGAATGTTATGTGTGAAAAAGACTAGAGGGAATTGACAGCCAATCGTGAAGTAACCTGGAAAGGAAGCCATTATACAAGGTGCATACCACTGCACGCGCGTCCAGACGTTTCCACATAAAGATTGACTCTAAGTTTGGATTAAGGTAGGACTGATTATTTGACATTAGAACTTGTAATATTATTAGAAGTGAGAGTAGGCGGATAAAATAATTATTTAGAGAAAGTGGTCTAAATTACGCGATTCGGTTTAACTAGTACTGTGTGTTTGTTCATTATAGATTCTCACTTATTTAAATTTATCTAAATTGTTAGACATTTAAGTTCTATTCTTAATAAAGTCATATTAAGAATTAAAAATGTGTATTCCTTTTGCAAATCCTACACCTCTAGCTCATGCTGACAATCAAAGATACGGTCGCCAAAGGAGGGGGGGTGGTATCACAGGCTATAGTAGACGGTTCTCGTAATTTTGAACCACGTTCAAATGACGACACCTGAACCGGAATTTCCCTCTTCTAACTTCCCCACCATGCCAACAGGAGGACTTTGAACCACGACAGATTTAACATGCATCAGTCACTCTGCACGACGGGTTTTCAGTGGTATTAGGAATCTAACCCTTGACTCGACAAACAGGCCGCGTGTTCGTGAGCATGCTGAATAGCAGTGGAGTAACAGAGAATGTTAGGGCCCCCCTGCAAAGTCAGATTTTGGGCCCCAAGCCCAAACTACGTACTTGGTGTCAGTCAAGGTTTGGGGCCCCATAGATTCCATGCTTTCCCCTGAAATGTAGTGGATGCGGGGTGTACGTTACGCCTACTGGTTACCCAGGGCATTGTATGATTTTGGAAGATTTAGATCAAGGATTGGCAAATTTCGGCTCTTTTTACATATAATTGCGGCTCGTCAGATTTCTAGCTATATAAACTTTTAAAAATTATTTTTTTCTCTTTCACTTTTTTTTAATATCCATTGAAAAGATTTACCTTATTCGCGTTCTATAATTAAGCATTTAACTGGCTAAGAACAGTGCAATAAATTGTTCGTTATTGACAATGTTTATTGAGAATTATTGAAAACATTAAGACTAATTCCAAAACAGTACATGTCCAATTTATTGGTAGAAATGACGTCATGAGAAGACATTTCTAAGTGATTTTCAGCTGAGTTAGGGAGAATTCTCGAATATTGAGCAAGAGATACATAGCAGCAACAGAAGTAACAAAAACACATTCTGTATTTTGTGACATGTTAAAGGTTCATTAAAAAGAGTTGAAATGACAGTTATACGCAGTAACAATTAAAACTGGTTTTAGTTTTTGGTGTAAACATGAAATTTCAAAATAAAATTCTAACAGTATTATTCGTAGGAACATTTTATTCACGACCCTTAGAATCATTACAGCAACATTATGATATTTTGATATTGGTTGTTCCTGCATAGAGCCGCAGAAATATAAAAATATCTTCGAAAATTCTTCATCTTGGTAGGAATGGAAAATATTACTTTATGTAAAAAAAAAGCGTTATTAAAAATTATTTATTACATTATAAAAGAAAATCTTAACTGAAGTGAAACATATCTTGATTGCGACCACTATTGAAGGCCCGCCTTCCCCTCCAGAGCATGCGTATGTGAATGGCTCTTTGTATAAATAGCTCTTTGCGCGTAAATGATTCTTTGATACCTTAGTTATCTTGTTTTCCTTACAATTTGGCTTTTCTCTCCAAAAGTGTGCTAATCACTGATTTAGACAAAAGTGTTTCGTGATGAAACGTGACATAATTAGAATATATTATCGTATTTCAAACTTTAAATAGGAAATATTTTAACGTTAAATTTTTTCTGGAATGGGCTCCATTCTGAGTTTAATTCTGATTGAGTATTTGAGATGATAAAAAAGTATTTCCTAAATTTCATTAAATTACTTTTCCATCGTTATTGAATCCCATTAAAACCTGTGAGAATTTTCTAGGAATCATTACTGAAATCTAAGAAACACTATTTGACATGATTCTAATTTGTACCAAGAATCATAATTTTGGAGTTGTCTGGTTCACAAGTGATTAAGATATTCGATAAGTCATAGAAATGAGAATAATTCAGTGCTTCTCAAAGTTTGAACGTTTGCGGCCCAATATTCAATCATAACTGTCATCGCGCACCCCTCCATACAATAACATTGCATTTAATTCAATAATATTATACTTTGACACTAAAGCTACAATACGACTTTAACCTCTTAAATGCCACCGGTGTATATAAAGGTCTCACTCAGACAAAGTGGTAATTGTCTTAACGTATATATACGTCCTTCCAAAGTACGATGTTTTATGTACACTGCTATCCAGAAAATTATTGCAAAGGCTTTTGAATGCAAAAAAAGGACCTTGACAGTGTTTGCCAAGGATTTACTTTTTTCCCGGGTTTTTCTTTTATTCCTTTCCTTGGCATTGGGGAGCAATCGGGCAATTTTTAATCGGCGTTAAAGGTTAATTATCGAAAAAGTGTTACAAATTATCAAGATAAGAGGGTTAATTTTTTGTATA
Organism: Trichonephila inaurata madagascariensis; assembly: GCA_019973955.1. Lineage (NCBI taxonomy): Eukaryota > Metazoa > Arthropoda > Arachnida > Araneae > Nephilidae > Trichonephila > Trichonephila inaurata. The sequence continues at coordinate 121,274 of BMAV01012791.1, forward strand.
AAATTTTTAATTTTGACAAGCGCGGGTTTGGTAAATATTAATGTTGTTCTTAACTTCGTAGTGTCAAATTAATCATAAAATACATTGTGAAGTACTGATACATTTATAAGTGTAAATGCGTGTATTATTTTTTATTATGTCAGAATGTATTTTGTTTTTTTACTTTCAGTAAATTAAAAAATTTTTTAAAAATAATCTTCCGTTTTCGACTTTTCAATATTCTTGTGCCCCCTTGTAGAGTTATCACGCCCCCTAGGGGGTGCTCGCCCCACAGTTTGAGAAACGCGGGAATAATTCCAATAGCTGTGCAATCAATAATCCATAAGGCCAATGCATTTGACTTCGAGTTATGCCTAGCACATCAGTATAAATTTCTAAAATTATCCTTATTTTAGCTTCAGCGGTCTTCGTCACAGCATTATCTTCAGAACAAGTTTAGGATCGTCTAATGTATAAATTTCTGTATGTGTCAAAGTAAACGCAAAGGTTTTGGAGGGAAAATACATCCTTTCCTCCTTTGTTTTTTGTTCATCAAAAATCATTATCCTGTAATTTTTCCAGAATCGAAATTGAGATCACGAAGGTAAGGAAATTTCGTTATTAAGAATAAAACTGCAGGATTTAGAGTACCAACAACAACAAAAGAAATGTTTGTTAGTATTTGAGTGTTAACTAAGGTTGTAATTAGAGATTGCAATATCGGACCAAAAAATTTAATCCGGGGGATTTGGTATTTTTAGATCTTATACTGGGATACCGGTTTTAATACCGGTAGTAGAAATTTAGAAAAAGAAAGAAAATAAAGGGGTTTCTTTGTTTTTTGGGTAGTTTTATTAGAGAGGAAAATCATAAAAATTATTTGTAACTTATAAATTATAACAGTATATAAAGAATCACAAAAAGTAAAAAAAAAAAAAGGAACATCTTATTTATTTAAATCACATAAAAACATAAATATCACTATTCAGTTTCTGGAACAATTATAAATTTTTGAAATGTGATCTTAAAAAACATAATGCATGTATGGTCCCGTATGATTGCAAATACTCACCACTTTAAAAAAATATCGAAATATTGCGCACTTTCATCGCAACTACAGCCTTGTTTTTATAGATACAAATATCAGACTACGAATCTTGCGCGTGTGCAGGTGTAATCGGATAGTTTTGGCCTGCCTCCTAGGATGCCTCCACTTCTCTTTATTGTACGACGTAATTTTATATTCACAGTCTGATTTATTTTGCCCGTTAGGGTGACATAAAAACAAAAAACGTATGCTATTTTACTATGTTGGCGATCTTTGAACATATAATGAAGACAATTTTAAAATTTCTTGTAAATACCGAAAAAACGGTATTTAAACTTGGGAATACGGGTATTACAAAATTGTACAAATGGCTCGAAATACCGGTAATCGGTATCCCGGTATTGCAATCCCTGGTTGAAATACAAGGCAACACGAGGGCTATTGGAGATAAACCTTGTAATTTTGAGTCATGACTAAGTGACGAGGACGGCTTCTTTGTTAGCAACTTCTTTCCGAACTTCCACACCGACGGTTGAATTTAAACCTTAACAATTTAACATGCCAATCCTTCTACATGACCTGTATTAGGCTGAACTAGACTTGAACAGGTCACCAGGACCACTAGGACACTATCGGTGTTTGAAAGTCATAAGAAAATACTTGATATGAGCATACATTCACATTTGAAGAGCACAATTAAGAAAATTAAAAAAGTTAAATGATTAAAATTAATATTTTATTGGTAAAAATTTTTTTGTTGTGAAATAACTGAAGTTCTCATATAATGTTTAATTATAAAAAAAACTTTTAAAAAAAGCAGCTTTTTAAAAATTATTTTTGAAAATGTCCTAAAATATTTAAATGCTAAAGGGAATTAATCATGGAGAAAAAAAACCCAAGATGATCGTTAGAAAAAAAGCATCGACACTTATAAAATAATCTTATCACTTAGAAAACCTAATTACATTTAAGATTTAATCATTTCCTAACCAAAATGTGTAAAATCTCTTTAAATATTTCGACACTGGATTGTTTGCTCCTCCATTAAAAAAATTAGACTAAAAATCCCTTTAAGTAGTACACCTGAATAATCACACGTGCTTTTTTTTGTCTCGATCAAACTCATATTCTAAAACTACTTAGAGTTTTTATACCGACGTTAAATTTAATTTTAAATAATATGAGCTGTTGATAAATCTTAACTGGATAAAAAAGAAATATATAAAATTTTAAAACATTCTTGTAATCTAACATGCTTACTTCAACTGTGTGTTTTCTCCAGTTATTTTAAGAATAAAACATCATAGAGTGGACTAAACTCATGTGACATAATTATCACATGATAACAGTAATCTCGTTTTTCAGCCAATCAATTGATCAGTTCACGTGACGTTACAATCACAACAATCAGTTCATGATCTTCGTTGTTGCCAAAATGTTTGCTTTGTGCCGAAACTTTCTTAACAATACAACAATAGGAAAGAAACATTTTGCTTTGGTATTTTATTTAAAAGTATACGAACAAGAATTTTTCATACTTTCCATTTCGCCGGCTGAAATCTCGCTAAGCAGGCTATATTAGCGACAACACACAATAAAAACCTACAAAATGTTAGTTCTTGTCTGTTTTAAAATGAATTGAAAATATGGTGGTAAAAGGTTACAAGCGGGAATATTCCGTTTGGCGTCGGTTTTATCATTTTTGGCGATTTTTTTGCCTGCGTCGGTAGAACGGATAAGTACTAAATTTTTTAGAACTTTTGAAGAATTTTAATACGAATATGTTTACCCACAACTATCAAATTTGAAATTTTATCTAAATTTGGCAGATAAAACAAGTACGAGTTAGTTTAATGCCAGTTAAGAATTCAATGGAGAACACGTGATAGCATTTATCATATGAAAGTCATGAATTTATTCCATTGTTTTTAAAATTTAATAAATAAATAAATATATAAATAAAAATAAAGTAAAATAAATACACTTACTTTACTTTTTGTCACGTGCAATATAAGAGAACTCATGGTCAAGAGATCATAACGCAGAAATAATGTAGATCAAAGAATTTATAAAATAACGAATCAAGAAAAACGTTCAAGTTTATTCTTATTAACCTATCATCAGATCAGTTAAATTGTAAATCGAGAAACTAAATAATCGTCTTCAAAGTTAATTTTACTTTGAAATATCTGACATTAAATCTGCGAGAGAGTGCTTATGTTATCTTAATTATTTTTAAACTTCGTAAAATATGATTTTATCAAGCCGTAATATTAAGATAGCAGTTTAATATTCCTTATTATGCGTTATCAGTCTCTCGTTCGGTTTTCAATTTATATCTCTTCTGCGCGTTTTCTCTATCAAGGTTATAAAAAGTTACAGCACGAACTTCGAGAACAGATTGCTTATTTTTTTCATAAACATTTGATGAGCACCATAGATGACTGCTTATATCTTAGGATGATAGAGAGACAAAAAAAATTCTTGTAACTGACCTCAATCTTTGAATCAAATATATATATATATATATTGACCTCAATCTTGAATCAATATATATATATATATATATATATATATATATATATTTAAATATATATAAAATTCAATCACAACACAAAAATCAATAAAAAAATCGAAACCAAATGAATCCTATAACATTAAATCCCATTTCAAAATATCAATGGCGAATATAGAAGACAAAATTCCAACGTTTTCAAACAAAATTAAAAAATATATATATATATATATATATATATATATATATAAAGGTTGAACAATTCCATTGCCACACCGCAAACATAATTTTTACTAATTGTTTTTGTTAAAATATATTGCACAGAAAAAAAGGTCCTGTTTTACATAAAATGAAACAATTCAATTCTTATATATTATATATAATAAATATACTAAATTTCTGTTACTTTGACTTAATGATAAACTGTAATAAATAGACATTAAGTACTGCTCAAAGTGAAATAGCCTTATTAATTGAGAAAAGCAAACTCTTAGAATTAGAATTATATATATACATATATGTAACGTCGTGGCCTGTGTCGTTGTATTTGCTTGTTTACCGGGATTTTCTCAGAAAACATCTTCAGAATTAAATTTCATCTTGTTTATTCACACATACATAACATAGGAAGACAATTCACAGTTGTATTTCTCAGATATTTGATAAGAACATGAATGCAAACACAATAACAAAAGCGACAAGCAGCAACGACATTCTACATGACAAAACACAAAGACAAAGAAAGATACAACGATCACACAAGATTTTCGCTTTATATACCGGCAGTGACAATCACGTGACTGCTTTGTAATAATAACTTTGATTGGTTAAAATGGGCGGGAAAAGGGGTTTTCCCGGAAAAACTAGGATTACGATTAAGATTAAAGCGATAGTTTTGAACCAAAGAATTAAAGCTTGTTTAAATATTATTAAAAAGAGTTTGTTAAAAGGATTCTAGAGGGATTTATTACATATACATATTATTCATACTCCTATTTCTTTCCCCTTCAGCCAAGAAGTATAGGCAAGTTACAGGTGAAGGTTGGGTGGACTGAAAACAATTTTTGTTGTTGATAATGCCACCTCATCGAGCGATACCAGATCAAGGCCCACGAGATTCATTACGGCAAAGGGCTAATTCAGGGGTCGATAACCTTGTACCTATGGTGTGCCAAACCAATAATGCCAATATAATTCAGGGTGCCGCACAACAGGAAATGTTTAAAACAATTTCATTCTAGAGCCATTGCCTACAGATTTAGGGAATAGAAATGAAGAATACAGACATAGAGTTTTATTATAGTATATTGATTTTGCATCATTTAAAAATATTTATTAACATAAGAAATAACAAAAAGTATAACTATTCCTTCAACGTAAATAAAAACATTAAAGTTGTGTATCTATTATGTATTATGATTCTTTTTTTACATTCATTAAAATAAGAAATGAACAACAGAAAATATAAGTATTCCTTCAACAGAGTTAAATAAAAAAAAATTAATGTGATCCTTATCCCTACATCGCTGTTCTTCATAACGCATAAAAAATTTCTGACTTTCAATTTGATATGATTCTGAACATTCGGTTGTTAAGCAACTTCTTTGTGGACTAAAAATATTTTTCATAAGACAAAATACTTATCAATAAAGATATGTAGAACCAGTAGAGTGTATAAACCTCTCTCAAGAAGGGGTTACATTCTAAAATCACGGGGAGGAAAACACTGAAGGGTAAATTAAAAATTATTCCCTCCCCCTCCTTGTGTATGTCAATGTTTAACTAAAATCTGAAAACAACTTTCATGCTATTTTTTCAAACAATTAAATCTATTGCATAATGATAGCCATCAATTTAAAATAGCTATCGATAGAGCTATCTTTCCGATTTATTCATAATACCATACATCTATCTTTCAAAAATTCTGAGCATGTTAGTTCACTAAGCGCCATTTCCATTTTCCATTGAAAAATAAACAAATTTGACGTGTGGTGTACAGTGAAAAAGTAAATTGTACAGCTTTCCAAGTCTGGCACGCGTGCCATAGTTTGCCGACTCCTGGTCCAGTTTTCAGTTTTCAAGCCTGTTGTTAGTGGCAGCTTTGAGAATCATATTAAAATTTTTTTGAACCAAAGAACTTCTAACCTCTAAACTTTGAAATCTTCAGTTAAGTGCTCCCATCTATTGAATTGAGCGCATTTTAAATTTTCCCCGGGGTCAGTCGGGTTTGAAAAAAGATGAAGCCGAAACGTCTCCGTATATATTGGGGAAAACAACGATGCACTCAAAAAATTATCGAGTAATTTGGGGCGTGACATTTTCGAACACAATGCCGTCCCCGAATTACCCGGCATAATTTTGGTTAAACCTGCAATCTTAGTTCCTAAGGCAAAAAAGTTTGTTTTGTACTACCTTGGCTAACTTATTTCTGACATATACGTCTTTTACTTTTTTTATGTTTTGTTTTTTAAATTACAGTCTTTGCGATTATTGTTCTCGGCTATTATTATTAGTTATTTGTACATATTAAAATTTTTTTAACAAATAATTCTGAAAATACGAAGTCATTCTCAAAAACATATCCTATAACATAGGAAAAAAATTTTCATCAAAATATATAGAAATACTAAAGTTTAATATGTACACATCACATAATAAACATAACATGCTGAGGACTGCTTTTAGTGGGGGTGGGGTTAATCTCGGTTTCGACAGATAGTCAATTTTTCATCTTCTATTTATTTTAATAAGCGAAATTTATTTAATCATAATAAATTGGTCTTTAAAATTTATTATGCTGGTAAAATACAAAAATAGACACAAACCTAATTTCTTAAAATTGTCAAAACTACATGTCGAGTCAGTTTGCCAACTAATAAAATATTATTAACTAATTTATTATTTTATAGTCATCTGTTGTAATTTATGTATTTCAAAATCAAATTTTGCGTTAGATTTGCTTTTTATTTCAAATTAAGGCTATTATTTTCATTGTCATATAAATACACGATCTCGAGGGAATAAGACTTTCTAATATTTTTATTTTCTTCTTTCAATTTTGAAAACTCTAGCACATTTAATTAATTTATTCATTTAAACAATTCAAATTTTTAACATGCATCTAAAATAATTTTCTAAATTTGGAAAAAAAAGGAAATTTCTTATAAATTTTTCTATTTTTTTTTCCAGATTTCATATTGTTTTGTAATAAACACGGTTGACTAAAACTGAAAAAGATATTAGGAATTCCATCGGTATAAGATTTATTTAAAAGGTAAATAATATCCTTACCTATATAAAAGGATGTATATATATTTAGTGATAATATAATTAATAAATAAAATGTAACATGTGTGTGTGTGACTGCTTGCATGGAAACAAAAATAGTAAAATTCTAAAGCTTTAAAATTTCTCATAAAATGTTTAAGAATCGTGAAAAATACATTTTTTTTGCGAAGAAAAACAAAAACGCCTTCGTTGGCGCTAGGTGGCGTTGTTCACAAGACCACTGGAGGAAACATATCTGCATTACCGCAGTCATTTGAGCTGTCATCGCCCACAGAGCAGTATGAAAAGACTTACAAATAGCTAACTGACACATATGCACCTGATTTATCAATAAGCAGAAGGCGACGAACCGGCAGCAGAAATATTGTATTGCGAATGGTACTCGCAGAGATATGAACTGGAACACTGAAAGTTTATTAATTTGTATCAAAATTTGTGCAAATATGGGTCATTACGAGGTAATAGTCATAGTGAAGTTGGACCTCGAGAAACTCGAACTCCCAGCATGGAACAAAATGTGTTGGCTACCGTTCAAAATCCGAGTACCAACGTACGAGCCGTCGCTACTGCCATAAAAGGATCTAGGAGTAGTGCTCATCGTGCTTTGCAACGTGAAGGACCCATTCCAGGATTTGAACCCGTTCCGTCTTCAAAAGAAAGCACAGCCCTGTAATATCTTTGACCAGTGCTTTTAAAATTGCAATTTGGCCCAATATTCAATAATAATTTTTTACCCCCCCCCATACAATAATTCATTGAATTCTATCATACTACACTTGGACTCTAAAACTACGATACGACTTTAACCTCTGAAGTGCCCCTGACGTATATAAACGTTTGGCTAACCCAAAGCGTTTATTTTCCCGCTATTTATACGTCTTTCCAATCGATCTTTTTCGTCAATACTATCCATAAAATTATTCCAAAGGGCCCTTGGGGAAAGCACAAAAAGGGCCTTGACAATGCTTTCGAAGGATTTACTGATATCAGATATATTTTTTTTTTTTTTCTTCTTTTATTCCTTCCCCTTCCCCTCCCAAAACCCTCACAACGTGCCGACTTTGGGAAAAAGGTTGGCATTTGGGGAAACGAATGCATAACTTTTTTAAACGGCAGTTAAGGTTATTATAAACCGTATAAATTATCAAGATAAGTGTTAATTTTTGTTTTTAATTATATATATATAACACACAAGCCCATAGGCTCACTGGTAATTAATAAACTTCTTCTTAACTTAGTATAGTTAAATTAATTATAAATTACATTTGGGAACACTGATACATTTTTAAGGAAAAATCAGTAAATTGTATTTTTTTTTTTTATTATGTCAGAATGCATTTTTTGTTGTGAACTTTAAGTAAATTAACAACTTTTTAAAATAATCTTTTGTTTTCGACTTTTCAATATGCTCGCGCCCCCCTCGTAGAGTTATCACGGCCCCCAAGGGAGCCGCTCCCCACAGTTTGAGAAACGCTGTCTTAGTTTAATAAATATTTCAGATGATCTTAGTTTTGAGTCTCTTAAGCCGAATTCTCTCACACCAAGGCAGTCAGCGTCGAGCGTTGAGCGTCTAGTTAATCGGAGACTTCATCTCGGGGGGGGAAGATCTGTTGGCTGACGCTCGATCTTTAAAAGCCGTGTGAACTTTTCGTCATACTACTTTCCCATAGTGTTTCCGACTAAGGGTTGCTATTAAAATCTGAACAATTGTAGTGCCCTACCCTTTCCCTTAAAGTTTGTCCCAATAATCCTGTGACACCTGCATATTTATTTCAATGGCAATGCAATTATATATAAAGTTTAATTTTGTGGGATGGAATTAAATCAAAATAAACTTATTTGAAATAACCATTATGAGAAACTCATTATTTTACGTCGTTTAAATGAGCGGAAAAAATTTAAATTTTTGCAATGCGGGAAACCCTTTCATCAACGTTAAGGTATTTTCGAATCTTACATTATTTATTCTCAAAAATAAATATTTGATCTTGAAATATACTAAAATCTATAGTTTAGCAGATATAGAACATTAAAAGAAAAAAAAAAAAAAATATTATAAAATTAAAAAAAAAAGTATTTTACTTATTTATTCTTCATACGAACACATGGAAGTTTTTTAAAAAAATTATGAAATAAAAATGTTCTTTGTTTTTAATTTAGGAAATTCTAGCGGATTTTATTTCCTTTATAACTTATTAAATATAATATTAAATATTTCCTATTTTGAAACTAGATATATTTAACATTTAAACAGCCCTACTGATATTTCAAACGTGGAGAACATCGGTTTTTGTCTACTTTAAGCTAAAATTGCTAAGCCTCATTTCGTGGGCGAAGATTTATAGGATTATTTTATATCTTAATAAGACTTTTTAAAGAAAGGAAATAGTATAAATATCTTCGTAAAATATTAATGTTCTGCATGTCAAAGGAATTTAGACACTTCAAGGGTAAAATGTTTAACAAAATTTTGTCACAAAATATTCAAGTACTTTTAAATATTTTAAAGAAACTAATAAAATGAAAAATATGAAATTAAAATTAATTATACACACAGAAGGAACTTCTTTAATTGCCTCTTCAGGAACAGATGTAAAAAGTACTTCTATATTCTCCCAATTTTTTTATAAGGGTACTCTTTCTCCATAAATTCAGAGAATTTAATAAGCATCGATTGGTAATTTTGAATTCTAATTATTTAAAGTCCTTTAATGCTTCCGTATAAAATTAAGCTAGTAAAATAAAATAAAATGTATTTTTTCCTAATACTTATATACAAAGCATTTAAATGTTTATAAAAATACCTTTTATTATAAATATCAAAGCACATATATAAAAAATTACTTTTAATAAATCTTTTTCATATACGTTTTTATCTCCATCCTAGGATTTGTTTAGCAGCTAAATGGAACCTTTATGCAAGGTAACTAATTTTCTCTTTAATTAGACATTGACATCAATTATCCAATTAAGAATTTTTGTTTTAGTTGTAAAATAGACAAAAATAATTATTTTGGGAAATCTTTTTTCTAAAAAACTTATTTTCTAAATAGGCTGTTCACTTTATACGTTCTGTAACTGCAACACATGCACTTGTTTATTATTAAAATGAATAAACATTTTTGAATTTACAATCAGAACAGTAATTTAAAATTCTTTTCCTCTTTCAATGTAAAACAATATTTTATATAAAGTCTTATCTTTTAGATCAAACATTTAGAAAGTTTGAGTCATATTTTAAATTAGATTTGTTATTGCGGTGAAAAATATTTGCTTCCTCGAAAGGAGGAAAGTCGTATAACATGTTTATTAAATAACATAGAATAAATATTCAAATGGCGAAATTTTGGTGTTTTCTAAATAAATACTTGGAAATATTTTAAGTGTTTGTATAAATACATAACAGTATTTTTCGATAAATAAGAACAAAATAAGAACATAATAAGGTGCAATATATTTCATTGTGTGCTTCCATAGACTACTTCATAAAATATTTGGTAGTTTTTATTAAGTAATATTCTTGTGAAAAAGGTTTTGCTGAACAGATGTTTCTTTTCTAAATTTTTTTGTTATTATTTAACTTTTCTTTGCTTTTTATTTTAAAAAAAATGTTTCCATAACAATAAAATGCGAATAGAAACTAAGATTCTCTACACTATTTTTTAGACTAATGTGTTTATATAATTTATTTTCCAAACATGAATTCAAAAAATGACCCGAAGTAGTGACAAGTGGTACTTATTTTTCAAGTAAATTGCGCGGTTAAGTAATAAATAAGTATAAAGTGCCTTGACATAATACAATCGGATTATAGAAGTAAACATGAAATAAAATCTTAAGTTAATCTGCTTCTGTTCAAATTATTCTAGTGGAGTTACAAAAGAAAAAAATATTATATTTTTCTGTTTCATTACTTTTGTGTATTTACTCAATGGAATGAAATTTTTTATCGTATATATCTTATATAAAATCTTTATAAATGGATTTTAAAAAACATATAAGCATATACATAAAAAGCATATACATTATTTGAAATGAATTATTAAAATCAACTTTTAAATTTAATTTTCAGTATATATTTAGAAGATATATTTAACGCAGACAATTGTTGTATTCAAGGTTTGTATAATAACATTTTAAAAGTAAAAGCTTTATTTCACCTCAAATGTCTATGAATAAACCGATATATTTTTTTTTTTAAAAAAATAACTGTTAATCAATTTGTACATACTTGGAAAAAATACAAAAAATTATTGCTGTGAAATCAATTTATCTCTGCTTTTCAAAATAATTGTATTATTTCGCGATAGTAAAAAAAGTATTCTTAGAAATCCTTGAGTGAAAAAGGAACAAATTGGTAATTACACTTTTAGTATTTCGAATACATTTCACAATTCTTAAGTTATTGTTTATTGAATATTTTGTTTATTTTATTTGTGCTTAGGTACAGAAAGGAAATGTTAAAACACTGAAACGTCAACAAACTGCATTGGATTCGAATTGTTTGTTTACACATTTTTGAGAGTAATAGATGTATTTTTTCTTTTCAAGTTTCAGATGACCTAGTAGCACGATTAGCTTCAAGGTCAAAAGATCATCAATCTTTTAGAGAGTAGAATAAAAAAAAAAATAAAGAAAAAGAAATATAAAAGCAGACGAAGAGATATGACAATGATATACGAACGTAAATGAAAAAAGATAAGTATAAACAATATGCTTATTATATGGAACCATACTTTACATGGAATAAATTTAGTACTATATTTCAGGTATTAATTCAATGCTTATATTTTGAAGGATCTATTTTTCGTGATGAAGTAATTTTAACCATTTTTGTATTAAGAATTTTTTTTGTGTTACCACATACAAAAGTTCTTCTTAAATGAAAAATTAGTCCAATTCATTAATACTTAGTCATTTTCCATTAATAATTAGACACTATTCGTTAATAATTATATAATCCTATTTGTAAATAATTATTCTTGCTAATCATTACTTATAATTATCTTAAACCACTTGTTTGTGGCCGCGGTATCTGAGGTGTCAGGGTCACGAACTCGTGGGTGGTATCAATTGCGAGTTCTGGTGGCAGTAAAAAATCCCCGTGTGGCGGTGAAGAATCCTCCTATCAAAATGGCGTAACACAGAATATTAGCTCCACCCCCTGCAAAATCATGTTTTTTCGCTTTAATAATTTATAAATTGGTTAAGTACGTACTTGGCGTAAGTTAGGCTTTGGGGCACCTAGAATACCGCCCCGCGATGCAGGTTATACGTTACGTCACTGCTCTATCACACACATTTCTACCTATAATTTAAATGACAGTAGTTATTAATTTTCAATGGCACGACACCTGATTGTGTGCAGATTTCCTCATCAGATATTCTATTTTCTTCTTCATTGCCATTTTTTTGTTCAAATGTCAAACATACTGCCTTTTCGACTTCATTGACGGAAAGGAATAATAAAATAAACGCGGTAAAAATGAAATGCTAAACGTAAACTGAGATGTACCTGTTTAGATATTATTCCATTTTTTTATACTTCACAAATGAAATAAACGTGCAGGTGGGCTTTTATTAGAACACAAAATACAATCTTTTATTCTGAATCATGTTACGTATTTCCGATTTAAGTTTTGTTTAATCATGCTGCACAATTTTTTTTTATTTTTTCAATAATGCTTATGTTTTGAAAGATTACTTTCGACATCTTTTAAAGGACTGTATGCGTTCTAGGTAGAATAACAGCTATAGTTCGAGTCCTTGGGCTATTAAAGACCTGCCCTGTATGGGGGAGAGATACACGAGGCTTAGTCCTCAATTAGGCGTATTGCGACCGTTAGAAGAGATGGGTGTCAGTTCACGTGACGCCTTCGTCACTTGTTTGCTGTTCACAAAAACAACATTCATCGCCAATAGCCCCCGAGTTGCTTTTTACAGCGACATTAATAAACGCTCACTTTCTAAACCACCTCATCGGATACATATGCAACTGAATTCATATATTAAGAAGTTACACGACACCTAACATTAATATATAACATTCCCTTTCTATAAAATGTATTAAAGATTAGTTGAAATTAACCAGAAGTTATTTCTTTACAAAATGCTTTTAAATGAATCAAATCTCGAATTCTTGGTTCAATTAAAGAGTAGTTAAATCGAAGAATTCTAGATATTTCTTTTACCATGTCTCTCTCTCTCTCTAACAAAACGAGATAAGAATTTATTTTCGTCGCTTATTTAAAAAGCGTACAAGAAAATTAATCTTTCCACACATAACTGCACATATTTTAGAAATTTGTCACACAGAGATATTGGCTGTGGTAGCCTAGTGAGTGTGGTCAAGGTAACGAACTCGTGGCCGGCGTTTCATGAGTTCGAGCCTAGTACTGTTGAAGACGCGCCGTGCAGATGGAGCTACTACGCGTTAATTTAGTCGAGGCTCAAACGTCCTCCTGTTGGTGTGGTGTGCATGTTTGGAGGAGGGATCCAGCTCAGGTGTCGCCCTTGTCGCTTGACCTTGGTTCAAAATTACGAGTCCGTCACCAAAAGTCCTCGAGTAGCTGAACAGAGAGATGTTAATATTCACTCACCCACATATATAGAGACTTACTTACATTTAATTAACATAATATTGATTAATTTAAACCGCGAACAAAAATATATTTACCATTTAATTCTGAATATAGGTCGATCCATAAGCCGAGAAAGCGTTTTTTTTCAATAATTTATCCAACATTCCCCGCCCGTATACAAGTCGAATTGAAAAAAAGAATTCTCCATTTTAAAAATTAGTGGGAAGAGAAATTTGTACAGTGGGTGATCGGTTAACGCGCGAACATAATCCGTTCCAAGACTGTTCGCTATCCGAATTGTTCGTTAACCGATCATCGATTCACCATAGACTTCTATGTGAAATCGATTAATTCGTTCTGGAGACCCTAAAAAAATGAAATCAAAACCGAAACTGATGGTCTAATGTGTATGAATATTCAATTGGATTTTTTTTCAATATAACTTTGAAGTTTAATAGGTAAGCAACATAACCCAGGAGAGATGAAAAACGATTTTTAGTTCGTTTCTCATATTTCACGTATTTTTACGGCGGTAGCGCGTCATCGGCACCTTTATATTTTATAGTCTGCACTTTTGAAAAAATTAAGAATTCGCTTAATTTATTTGCCATGTCAGCAAATCCACTCGCCCATAACTTATCAGCTGTCAGAAAATATTGATATTCATATTGAAATTCAAGTATTCAAGTGTGTATTGATTTTAGTCATAATAATAACTATTGAATGACCTTTAAATTCATTGTTAATTCAAGTTTCATTTAGTAATTATCAGTACTAAACATGCTTTAAACATTTCTCCTTTCAGTGATCTTCTTTTGTATGCAAAATGATAACAAATGTTTAATATTAATTTTTTTTCAGAGCCGAGAAGTGTTCGTTAGAATTCGTTTTGTTCATTATTCGAATATGTGTTCGTTGTCCAAACACAAAAATTCTTTCTTGAAAGTGTTCGTTAACCGATTTGTTCGTTAACCGATCTGTTCGTTAACCTATCACCCACTGTACTGTATACGGCTTACGTTTAATGGCCTGGAAGAAAAAATCACTGCGTGTTTCATATATGTATTCTAGCCTTCTAATGAGACTATTCGGAGACTCGGATTCTGGTACTGAATTCGAAGAACTTATGTAACTTTTTTTTCTCTCTGAATATGAGTTATTCTAAATATATCCAGAGTTAAATGGTTAAAATCGTTTGCACACGGTTAAATGGAAAATGTATTTTAAAAAACCCGCTACTCTTAAACTACTTTTTTCCGATATTAGCAGATATTTTTATAAACCTGACCCCCTTACTTTAACTCTGAAAAAAGTTCCAAAGATTCACCGCTTATATGAAAATATTCGGTAATTCAAAAAAAAAGTTTTGGCAAGAATTCTAACTAGCTTTAAAAACTGTAAGAAAGAAAGAAAAATATACCTTTTCAAAAATAATTCTTTCATATCCGAAATCTTTGAAGAACCAGTCACAAAACCGATATAGACGATAATTATACAAAACAAAATATTCCAAAAAGAAAACTATTTTTAATATGTCATCAGGAATAAATAGTAACAGACAATTTTCGAAACAAATAAAAAATTTTTCTAATGATTTGAGTTAATCTTTAAGGGAAATCGGTGAACATTTTTATAGTGATTAATTCCTTCTCAGGTATTCTTTCAGAAATTACGAGGAAATCGGTAAACAGAATCAAAACAACTCATGTCAAGGTCAAAGTGTAAGGAAATTATGGAAATTTAACACCAATCTCGAAGCTAGCGGTTACCACACGATTGGTTCTGTTCGAATAGATTTTTTGTTCGTGATACAAAAACAAAAAAACAAAAAAAAAAGCTGTTATAATAACATTTGATGACTTTCCTTTTCTAACATCAGTTTTTAAAGGCTTTGATTTTGAAACTATAAATGGTGTTAATGTTATTCAAAATAGGACATAGTTTGCTTTTTTAAGTTGGAACTGGCGTTGGGAAATTTAAAATTACATGATGTCCTTTACTCTAGAAAAAGTACCAAACAATCCTTTGGTATTTAATTCTTCAATGTTTCTTTTAATTATTCTTATTTTTTGTTATACTATCCTAATCCATCTCTAAATTTTTTAAGGCATAAAATACATTCAGCTTGACCATCGGAAATATATTTTTTATCTAATATTTTTACATTCAATAATTAGTATAATATATTTAATTACTGTAGTTTGTGAATTTTTTTGAATAGTTGGTTCGTAAAATTAATTAAGTAATAATTAATCATTTGAATATATGATTGAAAGAATGTATACCTTAAAATATTTGATCAATGTTGTTAAATTATAAATATTTAATAATCTACTTAATATTTACCGTCTTTATTCGAATCTAGTCGCCGTCGGTTCTAAGCCGCAACCCCAAATTTTCGTGAAAAATGAAAAATAGTGTAAAAAGGTTTATCGATATTCAGTTTTACAAAATTAAAATAAATTTAAAATGAGAACCCGAAAGAAAAAATAATTTACTTCACCAATATTAAAATCTTTTAAACATATATATGAATCTGTAATTGTAGAAATTGCCCCACTGAAGGATTTTATTCCTTCGACTCTAAGCCACACCCGATTTTCAGTTGCATTGACACTGAAAAAAAAGGACGGCTTAGAGTCGAGTAAATACGGTATGTATAGGTTTGTAATGCACATTTACGCAGGAAACCTAGCAATATACAAGTATTGAATTTCAAATAAAAAAAGCATGCGTAGGTTATTTAATCAACTAGACAATTTTATGAAAACGAAGTCTTGTTTTGTAGTTTCTGATGCCATCTGGTTTTGACTGCGTTAGATTCAGGCCCACGAAATTCATCATGACAAGCGGCTGGATGTACGTCTGTCGTTGGCCTTGAGCACCATATAGGTGCACCTTGAGCACCATTAAGCTCGGTTTCACCCCAATATTGAGGGAGAACACCCTGCGAGCGGTCAGGAGCCTCCCACCTCTCTTCCCCATCCACCAACCTCACGAGAGGACTTGCGGCTCAATGGCTAGTTATAGTACCTCCATGGCGCTATATATTTACAAACATCCGTGTCTTCTCCAGGATTCGAACCCAGGCCTACGGCACAGCAGTCAGCGTCGCTAACCACTATACCGGATGGGCGACTGAACGAAGTCTTAGTAAAAAAACAAGTAGAAAAAAAAGCAAAATATGTATTAAGTGTCATTTTGTAAGTGATATAATGTAATTATATACGTATATTTTTTTGCAACTAAGTTTAACTATTATAAACTATATAAGTATAAAAATATATATAACCACATAATATAAATTTTATCATTTATAACATAGCTTAAAATATTTTAATTAAAAACAATAAAAATAACACAAAATCGTACAGAAATTATTGTTAATATTTTTATAAATGTATGATGTATACTTCTATAAAACTACTAATACAAATAAATTATTTTAATACACTATTTTTATTTTACACTAACTTTTTATCTTTTCTTTAAATTCCTTTACTAAAAATAAAAATGATTTATTAGAAACAGAATATGAATATTTTTAACTGTATGTAATTTATTTTATTAGTATTTTAAGAAGTTTCTTCAAACACAATGTACATTTTTATATAAATTCGGATTATATATACATATACGAGCATACAAAAGAACCACAAAACTGGTTTTAACCCTGCAAAGTAGTCCTCTGTTAATTTTTATAGATACTGCAATATCATTTTTCAAATCCAGAATTTTAAATCGTTCATTTTTAAAAATTTAATATTTAGATCTTTAATGTATATAAACTAGAGAATATGTATACATACATCTTTATATGTACAGGAAAGAATAAATAATCTTTGTGTGTTAATAAGTTTTTTTAGACAGTTATATATTTTTGACAGTGGAATAAAATTTCATTCCGAAAATTTTCTGTGAGGCATTTTTCGTCTAGTGAAAAACATAGAACAAAGAATTTGGAATTAGTACTAGAAAATACTTTTTATGTTAGAAAATTTTTCTGCTATCACGTTTTACTCTACCAATAAATTCCCTTTAAATGAATCAAGGTTTTTCTGAGTAAAAAATGTTGAACATAAACTTCATGCAGAGCAGGCACGTCAACCCCATATGATATTACGGGCCGAAAGTTCTATTTTATATTAAGTTGAGGGCCGCATGTTTTTAATGTTAAATAATTAATACATATTCTCGAAATAAAAGTACGCATTTTGTTTCATAATAGCAAAAAAACAGTATAATTAAACAAAATTTAGAGAATTTTCCTTCCCTCCTCAGTGGTTTGACAACCCAAGGTGGGCCTTGACCTTCTCAAGAAGCTTTTTCCAGGCCAGCCTTCTTCCTGCTAGTGTTCTCCAATTCTTAGTTCTCAAAACTAGGAGATCTTTTTCTAGGCCATCAATCCATCTAAGATTTGACCTGCCCCTTCGTGTGCCAATTGGTTGGGCGTTGAAGACTTTTTAAGTGGTGCGGTCTTCGTCCATTCTGACAACGTGACCTGTCCATTAAATTCGTTGTATTTTGATGAAGCTAGCAATGTCAGATTCTTTGTATGATTGAGGGAGCTCTAAACTTGATCTTCTTCGCCACGTTCCATTTTTCTGAATTCCTTCAAAGATAAATCTTAAAATCTTCCTTTCGTAAATACTTATCATGTTCTCATCTGTTCGAGACATGGACCAAGTTTCACAAGCATAAGTTAATACTGATCTTAAAAGACTTTTTTCAATAGAACCTTTGTTTTTCTTTTGATTAAATTCGATTTCATATATTTTCGTATTCCTTTAAGATATCTATTAGGCATAGTAATTTTCTTTTGGATTTCAATAGTACAATAGTTTCTATGATTAATTTTCGAACCTGAAGATATATAAGTGAAACTGTCAACAACTTCAAAATTATACTCTTCAATTTTAAAGTGGGAATTGATAAAACATGATTTAGTGCAAGGCATGTATTTGGTCTTATTCTCATTGATCCTCAGTCCCATCCTGAGGGCCTCTTTCTCTAAAGATAAGAAGGCTTGTCTTAGTGCGGTGGGTGCTCGAGCAATGATATCAATGTCATCAGCAAAAGCCAACAACTGTATTAATTTATTAAATATATTTCCTCTGGTATGGATACCAGAATCTCTTACCACTTTTTCTAAAGAGAGAATTTTACCTCTTATTTTTATTCTGCGTTAATTTGTTAATTTATTATGCATTATAATGTGTGCCGATATATTGATCGGGTCACAATATCTTCAAAAAAACAAATGCTCATTTTCAGAAAATACTGATAAATCAAATGCAAAAATATTTTCTTCAAAAACTAATCCAGCATCCCGTAGACAATTCACCGCGGTTTATCCAATAGGAACTAAAGAATTGCTGACATCTCAATAATTATCACCATCTATATATAACCTTGAAACTTAATTATAAATCCGATGCAAAATCACAGATGGCACACGATAACATAATATTTAGCGGTTGCGGTCCGCGAGTTTGACACCTCTGATGTAGAGTAATGTCAAATCGAACTTTAACTATATATATTATAGGATTGGACGGAAAAAACATATTTGTAAATTATTTTCAAATTTCAACGACACAGAACGATGCAAATTTACATATGCTATATCCACACGAATCTATATAAATACGAGGCAATTTTTCAATTTTAAAACGTACTAAGATTGTTCCCGGGCTTTAACAGTAGGGGGAAATAATATCACGTTTAAGTTAGAATAAGCAAGAGTGGGGATGAAGTATTTCATAGGAAAGAGTATGTAAAAAATTTGAGAAAACATTCAATAATACTTTTTAATTTTGAAAAAGTACTATTGTTATTTTTAGAATTTTGAGGTTTAATGCGACAATAAATCCTTAACAAAAATATAGGTACGACTTTTTGTAATAAAAGAAAAAAACATCGATATTTAATCCCAGTTTATTTACATATAAATATATCCTGGATTTATCTGTGAGCTTAAAACTATTTAATACACAATGTGACGGGCTCATCGCGTTTTCTACTAAAATCTCCTCTTGGGTTCTTTGGGGCCGAAAAAGGCAAATTCTTTCCAACCAAATCCAGAAGCAGAACGTGAACATGCAAATTAGAAACCTTTTATGTAGCAGAAGTTTAACGTAAGCGGAGGGACCTATTGGGAAGTGATTATGCTAGTCTAGTTTAAGCGCGTGTACTGAAGGAAGAGAAGAAAGCTGTCGCGGAGTGTGAAGTTATCCGTGACAGAACGATCAAGTCAAGGTGGATCCAATTCCACGCGAGTTAATCTGAAGATATTGAGGATCCGAGAGGATTGCTATTAAGCAAGAAATTAAGGTAGGATAATTCTAGTACCCATTAGTAACTGTGATATAAACAGACATTAGGAATAGAAGGGAAAGTTAAATATAGTGGTTAAGATCGCGCGCTTATTTGGTTATACGTGTTGTGTGTTTTCTCACCTCAGATCTGCTAAGTTATAATATAAATATGATCATTGTTAGTGTTTAAATTAAGATCTTAGGTATATCCGACTAAGTTCGGAACCGTGATTTTGCAAAAGCGTATAAATGGATAGTATTTAAGATATTTAATGTCATTTAGATTAGAAAATGTATATACAATTGTTTTAAGAATAGTATTACAATAAAAAATTATTTAAGTACAATATTTTATATTTTGACAAAAAATGAACATAGAATGACACATTTTCAAAATATTCTCCTTTTGTGAAAAATGCTTCTATTATAATAATATTTTACCTGTATATAGCTCAGACCTCTGTACAGAGGCTCAACTAGAATGTTTAAAATATATAACTTAGAAGTGGGTTTATCCATGTTTTATGACAACAGAGGGGAGAAATTTTAAGAAAAAAACACCGATAATTATTTCAAACGGTTGTAACTCTGAAAATAATATGAATTTTTCAAAAATCCTAGTTGAACCTATGTACAGAGGTCTGAGCTATATACAGGCAAAATATTATTATAATAAAAGCATTTTTCACAAAAAGAGAACATTTTGAAAAAGGGTTATTCTAAGTTAGTTTTTTGCCCAAATATTGTATTTAAATAAATTTTTTATCAAAATGTCCTTAAAACAATTTTATACATGTATTCTAATCTAAGTGACACTAAATATCATGAAAATTATCCATTTATGCGCCTTTTTAAAATCACGGTTCTGAACGTAGTCGGATACCTTAATAAAGACATTTTAAGATCATGACAACGCCTGGTTCTTCATTCAATCCCACACCTCTAGATCACGAAGTTAACTTAAGAGTGAGGTATCACCCACGGGGGAACACTTCACAACAATATTTGCTACAGTTTAAATCAATGAGATTTCGCATACTGGCACCACTCCAAGGAAAACGAATTTTCAAATCCGCTTACGGTTTCTTCAAACTTATTTTCAATGCCTAATGTTTAAATGCATCAGTATAAATACATTAGAATTTCAATCGCTTTTATTAAATTAACTCAACATTTTTCTTACTATGTAAGTCATTTATACTTTTTTATATTTCTGTATTTTAAAGTATCTTTTCAACTTTGTAAAAAATCAATACATTTTTATCAATCAGCCTTAAGTAAAGTCTTGAATCCGATAATGGATTACCTTCCGACTGTCAGTTTTTGGTAGAACGGGAGTAAATGATAGTTTCTTTAAATAATTTATATTTCTTTGTAAGGAGCTTGTCTAATTCCAAAAAACTGAATCAGATATATTGAGTTTCGAAGACTGAATTTTCAGCATTTGTTAAAGAATAAAAATTAAGCTTATTTATTAAATAAATTTTCTAACAATTCTCTTTATTTAAAAATGTTAGAAATGTGATACATACTTGTAGCTATTTTTACTAAAAGCTTCGAATTGTTAACCCCATACGATCATTTTTGTTTTGAATCAGTTAATATTGATAAAGTTTAGATGCTGCATAAGAGATAGTTTAATTAGAATTGAGTTGAAAGACGAATATTTTACGATAAAGCTAGGCATTATCTTAAATCGATTTTTCAGAATTATTTTGCTTTTCAGCAGAAATAACTTTATAATGGCATCTAAAAGCTTCATAGAATTTAGGTAAAGAAATTAGATTTCAAAAATATCAGAATATTTTTGCTATTTATTATGTTGAAAGGATTACTTTATATTTCACATTAATTTATTTTATAAGATATTTATTCAAAGATTTAGTAATATATCTTCATATTTCTTTTTTTTAATTGTTTATTTATTCTTAATAGGAAAGAAAAAATCGTTTTCAATTAATATTTACTTCATATTTGGATTCAAAATCTAATCAAGTTTTATTTTTTTAATATATGTTCTCTTATACGTATTCTGCACACTTTTTTAAAAATGAAATTCTATGGATATGATTCGAAAACTAGTATATAGCTTTTTAAAAAAATATATTCATACATTACAAAACACTGTTTGACATGTGTTACATGAATGCTCGCACACACAAAAAAAA
The DNA here is from genome assembly GCA_019973955.1 of Trichonephila inaurata madagascariensis. Classification (NCBI taxonomy): domain Eukaryota; kingdom Metazoa; phylum Arthropoda; class Arachnida; order Araneae; family Nephilidae; genus Trichonephila; species Trichonephila inaurata. Next base: position 143,170 of record BMAV01012791.1, read on the forward strand.
TATCATTAAAGTTATAAATAAGTAAAACATTATCTTTTAAATAATACTCATAATTACAGTTAAGTACAATAAAATAATTTAAAAAATATTTAATCATAAAATACTATATGTATATAATATACTGAAATTGCCGATAGTAACATAATAACAATATGCAAATATTCAGATATCCGTAGCATGGGGTAAGAAATGTTTAAATAATCAGTGCATTGCAAGGTTTTTATTTGCACCAAAATACTTGAAGTAAAATATTTGATGATGTCATTACGGCGACATGATGAGAATTAACAATTTTAAGCGCTGAATGCAAGTTTGAGATAGACGCAGCAGGCATTCATTTTGGAAATTGTTAGGAACTTTAACATTTATTGATCGATAGTGTCAATGAATACATATTGGGGCAGCAAGTGACTGAATATTTCTTCAAAGGACTACTGAAAAAACTTGTTGAGTCAATACAACGTCGATTTTCTGTTTATCTACGGGCAAAAAGAGGCTCGTACATACGATATAAGGAGGTATCCCATGACTTTTAACATATTTCATTCCGTATAGGTGTAGACGAGTTTCATAAAACCTGTTCTTAGCCAATCTCTACTCAATAAAACAAACATGTTTGACAATTTTTAAGTTTAGAGGTCTAATACGTTCAAAAAGAGAAATTGTTGTTTATTTCTCATCGGCAACTCTTCCTCTTCCTTGTGAATAGATTTTCAGTAACCCTTTATCGACCGACGGTACTTATAGGTACTTATAAGTTACATAGCATAACCATTTTTACGAATATTCTGACGATATTTAACAGGAATATTCTTTGAAATCCACTTTTCCAAGATATATGGCAGCACGGGTTTTATGATGAGTATTTTAGAGGGGAAGGTGAATAGTTTTATAGCAGAAAGTTCGTTTTCAGCTAAAGGTGTTTTCATCGGATTACGAAGATTATCATTTTTGTCCCGAAAAAGTAGTTAATGTCAAAATTTAAGTGTCTTATTGTTTATGTATGTTAATGAAGACCTTAAAAAACGATTTGACTGTTTGTTTTAAGTGAACATTGTATATAATTAATTTTACAGTTGAATATCTTTAATTAATTAATTAGCTGTAATGGATTAAATTTCCCAAAGTTGATTTATTTGTTTATATATATCCCTTAATTTTCAATGTAGTGATCCAAAATAATATTGCATGGAAAAAACTACAGTAAATCATAATGTGGTCGATAAAGGGTTAAACTCGTTCTTAGTGGATGGTTAACGATAGTTAGATTCCAAATAGAATTTTTTTTTCATACAGTAAGCCCTCAGAACATCAACCCTCCCGGCCTTGTGATATGATTTCCTCAAAACTCGTTCTTAGAGGATCCGTATTCAACGAATTAAGCATGTTGCGAAAGTTGAAGTTAGTTGGAGATATAATAGGGATTTGAGAGAATTTCTTCTCAGCAAAAGAAAATTCCTTCCAAATTTCAAGTTTGTAGGTTTGACAATTCCCGAGAACCTCGTGATGAGTTAGTGAGTCGTGTTTCGCCTTTTTATATATATATACATACAGAGTGTCTCGAAACTTAACATAAGCTGGCACGAGGTGATAGGTAGGGTCATATCTTTACTGGAAAAAAATCCCTAGCGCTTGATGAAGTGAGGACGAGCACATTTGTGAAAGTGGGGAAAATAGACATCCTCCATCACATCATTAGCTAATGTGACCACAAATTTCACAATTTTACGATGAATTTTTCACTAATGCTATCTTACATAACCTTACTATTAATCTCAGTCATATGTCGGACAAAAAGAGTTTGCTCTTTTTGTTAATTGATGGAATATTAACGTCGCACTGTTCAGCTACACGAGGGCTTTTGGCAACGGACCACGTAATTTTGAACCATGGTCAAGTGACGTGGACGACACCTGAGCTGGCACCCCTCTCCTAACATACACACCAAGGAGGACGTTTCAGCTCTCGACAGATTTAACGTGCATCGCTGCCCTACACGGCGGGTCTTTAGTGGTACTGGGCTCGAACTCGTGACAAGGCAAGCCACGATCCGATACCTATACCACTCGGCTACCGCGACCACTGCTCTTTTTGTTAAAATGAACATAGTTTGAGGATTCGAGGTTTCAGAAAAATATGTCACCTAACTTTGACTCTCCACAAAAAAGAAAACTATTACACACAATACCCCAGGCAAATTGCTCGAAATTTGACCCATTTAATTAATATTCTAAAATGGTACAACACTTGCTCTTTTCTATGCATAACAATTATTTTAATTTGCAGAATATCTTCATGTTTAAAACACCTCTGTTGGTATTTTCCATTACATCATTAGGCTATCATGGTTGAAAATTCCAGAATTTCACAGTGATTTTTATTACTAACCTGATCTCTCATTCCCGTCCTATTAAACACAGTCATAAGCGGAGCGAGAAACTTTGCTGGTTTAATGGAAATTAACGTTATTTGTTTCGGGGTTTGAGAAAAGGATGTCGCCTAACTTTGACACTCCGTAAAAAGAAAAAAATATTATGTATTACCCTGAGCAAGTTATTTAAAAAAATGACCCATTTAGTGTCAATTGCAAAATGGTACAACACTTGCTGCATTTCTATCCATAACAATCATTTGACATTTTGTTTTATTTTACAAAATGACTCCATTTTAATAAACGCAATCTTAGATTTGTAACTCAAACTAAGCAATAAATTTAAAAATAATACGTACAATTTTTTTATAACATTTTAATGAAGTAAATGTTCGAACTGTTTACACCTTCTACACGAATGCAGTTCTACACCAGGGATGGCGAATCACTGGCACGCGTGCCATTGATGGCACGTGGCACAATATTTTGGGCACGCCACCGATCAAAACGGTTTGCATTTAACAATATGAAATATTACGACCAAACGCGAGTGATCGGTTGCAGTTTTCAGCGAGATTTTCTCAACGCAAAGAATTATCGGAAAAAAGCTGAAGTTTTTACGTACTTTGATGTGACTTCATTTAAAAAAAAATGAACTTGTCACAATTCGATTGGTAGGAAATTGAAAAATTTGAAATGTACGACTCTGATTGATTTCCAGTCTAGTTCAATGCGCATCCAAAATTTGTTGAAAAAAAGGAGAAAGTTCGAATTGATTAAAACAGAAAGATTAAGAAGCAATGTAAGTAAAAATGCTAATAATGTGGAATTTTGGAAACATGGAATTCGATTCGCAACACATTTAACTATTTGAAGAAGCTGGACCATGCTGATTGTAGCATATTTTTCTCTACCAACGCCTGCGAGTCATTATTTTCAGAGGTGAATAACATTAAAGACTCACATAAAAACCGTTTGGCAAAGGACTCCAATTCAGCATACATTCTGCTAAAAGTAACATCTTACAATCCCAATATAAGTTATTTGTCATCTAATCTGAAACAACAGAAATCACACTAATGCTATTTTATATAATTTGAATTATACGTATTACTAAAACATTTACTACAATAAAGTACAAAACGTATTTTTTCGTTGAGAATAAAGAGTTTTTTATTGTTAGTATTTAGTTTTATTATTTTTCCAATAATCACAAATCAAAATTATTTGATGGCACGTCTATACTACATTAAATATTTCTTTAGAAAAAAATGGCACGTTAATCCATAAAGATTTGCTACCCTTGCTCTACAACTTTTTAAAAAAGTTCATTATTTCTAAGAGTAAGCATAAGCAGTTTCCTTTTTTACACTTTTTTTAAATCTCGACAGATAACATAAAAGTTTATTTGATTAACTATCCATGCCATTGTAAATTATTAATCGATGCTTATAGTTTATTTAGTTACATGCATTTATTCATAGTATAAATGACAAATTATATTAATAATGCTTATAATTCATTCGTTGAATGATCTTTTTAGAAAATATCTGAAAGTTTACTCAATTTTCATTGTGACATTTGGTTCTATTTTCTTAGTCAGCAATCGAAAGATGCTGCTGCAAAAATATTTATCTTTACTAAATTGAACTAACTGAGTTATTTTTACTTTGAAGAATACTTTGTTTTCACAATTATATTTGAGAGCTGCAAATATTGTTATGATTCAATCTAAATTTTAAAAGGAATTTAAACGGGAAGCGAATTCTTCACTGAATGAAAAGTACATTAAAAGGCCCCCATTTTTCTAGATAACAGTATTTGTATGGAAGAAAAAAGAAATTGAAACAAACATGTTATTCAAGAATATGGATTTGAACCGCATCGTTTAATGATTTCTTAAACAGTATATCCCATTGTTAAAAAAATATGATAAATTTTAGGCTAAACAAAATTATGAGTAAAATATAGTAATAGGCTTTATAAAATGTAAACAACAATATTTTCAAGCAGATATCTACCAGTACTTACTATACTGTAATTACTATATTTTCGTTTAAAACTACTGAGAAGAATCACTCAAGTTATTGAAAATACCTTTGGCATTAAGCAATGAGAACTTGTTTTTAAAAAACATTACATTATTTGTATACTTAAAAAAATAATTCTTTCCATCTTAGAATAGAGATAGTGATGCTAACATAAAGATAAACGATATTTTAGAAGAAAAATGTCTCCGTTAATATTATTCTTCCAATAATGAGAAAATTACGAAAAAGAAATTTTAATTCAAGGAATAGTCTTCACTTGGCTATCGAAGATTTAAACGACATTTTCATAATACTTTCTGCTCTTTTATTAATATCAGCAGCAGTTCTAAAGAATAAATATATTATTGAGCATAAAATTTGTTTATTTTTAGTACATCTGCTTCTATTTTGAAAATTTTTTTCTGATACTTGTATTAAAGAAAACATTCAGAAACGCGTATTAAATAAAACTAAAAATTAAAAAACATACGGCTTTTGTAATTTTGTTAAACCTTTTTTTTTTGCACACACACACAAATACAAAGTTCTTCATATCTATACCTTATGATAATTTCATTATTGTAATTTATGCAATTTATTATAATTATATTAAGTTTATACGATGCAGACGATATTTTTAACTGAAGCCATTGTATTACATATTTTTTCTTTTTTTAAATATGTGGCAAAAAAATATTCTGTTTTGGAAATTTATTATGTTTAAGTTATAAAAAACATCCAGAAACGCGAATTAAATAAAACAGAAAACAAAAACATAAAGTTTCTTTCTAATTTTATTAAAGCTTGTTATTTTTTTGCTAGTCCTATATAAAAATTTATTTTATGACGGATTTATTATGTTAATTTATACAATTTAATAATTGTATATTTATTTTAGGATGCAGACGATATTTAACTGAAACCATTGTACTGTATTTTTTTTTGTTTTTAAACGCTTGGCATCAAAAATATTTACGTTTAGAATTCCCTAAAATAAAACATTTGCTTTTTGTGGAAGTTCTATGCTCAATGAAAAATAATTCTATTAATAATATTTATTTAAAAATTGGTAATAAAATAGAAGATTTTTATGAAGACAGAATAGACAGTTTCTTTCAAGAATGCAGAAAGTTATTTATGGTGAGTGCATTTATAGTTTTTAAGAATATATATATTATATACTGTTTTTATCTGAGCTATTAAAAACTGGAGTGTTCTTGCCAGAAAAATATTTACCTACATATAAATTTCAGAAAAATATTGCCATATTAATTTTACCGATTTGGGATATTTAGTTATTAGTTATGTATTTTTCTCGAATCTCAAACTTGTTTGCAAACATGACAAAAATAACGAAATATTTATGCAAAGTAAAACATCGAAACAATTTTTACTTTAATCCGCTTAGACTCAAAATTTGAATCATCGTAAAAATTCGGAAAATATCACTAAATTTCGACGATGAATGTGACAAACACAGCGATTTTGTTGAACTTCCGGAACTAATTAGAAACTTCTTGAAATTAATAACGCCAGGCAATTTATCATGCATTTTTACCGTTAGGCTTCTTTTGGCGGTGCAAAATGTTGATAGAGTCAACTCTAATATCAGTACTTTAATATTTGCATCTGCCTTGATAAATTAATATGATCAATGTGATCACCAACACACGTATGTAATGAAAGGTACATCAACATTATTAAGTTACTGGAAAGATAAATCTTTCAGTAATTGCACTTTTTGAAATTGTATGCATTTCGAAAAATTTTATATAAGTAAAACCTTAAATTTCTAAAACAATTGTTCAACTTGTTAAACTTTTATTGATTTCCATAATTAATTTCTTTTGAAATTTATAATTTTTCAAGAGAAAATCTTATAGCGTTCTGAAAAAGAGCCAGCTTAAAAATATATATATAAATAATTACGATAATGAAACCGATCGATAGTTAAATTATATGTATCTTAATGTATTAATATGATAAATTTATATATGATTCTAATTACAAACAATGCTATGGCATTAAGGCATACAAGTTCTGGCATTAAAAGTTTGCCTTTAATTCAAATTTTTAAGGAAATAATGTCCTTAAAGATAAACATTTAAAAAAAAGTTATTTTCTATGTATGTCTATTCGTGAAATAATTTTAAAATAACCTGACCCATTTGACCTACACTTCACGAAGTAAATGTGTGTGTGACTGACCTTTAACTTTAAGGGCAGGAGGATTTCTGATATTTTTATCAAGGCCATTCATTGAACTAGGTTTTTGTAACAACAATGCTTACACATTATGAATACAACAAGATAATTACTTTTGTTACTCTGCCCTACATTTACAAAAAAATATCTAATATGGTACATAAATATGTAAAATGAATGCATAAAAAATTTAATGCGTCCTTTTAAATTATGACGTACGTTTAGAAACAAGATTGTTTCTCTTGGAAAATATGGATAATTACTTATCAAGCCCTTGCAGCTGCACAATGCTTAGTTCAAATTTTATTTATTATACTCATTTATAACTTGAGTGATAACTCTTTCTTGTTTATTTCCTTATTGATGTTTACATATATGAACTGTCCTACATTTTATTAATTGACAACCGAGAATGCAACTGTTGGATAATGAGGTGGTTATGATTTAGCTATAATCAAACTCGAGAATTTTTTTTTACTTTTCGTAATCTTATTTTAAAACATTATTAATTTGCTCTTTTTAATCCTCTCATTTTTTTGTTTATTGTGTCCCATATTTCTTACTCTCAATTTTAATGTAAAATGAGCATTTTAATTAATACTAAGTATAATGATTATTAACTGAGGAAGTCCACGATTTTAGTAAATTTTTAAATGTTTTGGTACGCTCCTTCCCCCCTCCCTTATAAGAGCTTTTTTCTAGTAGCGTTATATTTAAATACTTTTTGTATTTAGATTGATTTATAAGAAAATTTTTTTGCTTTTAGCCTATTACGTAAAATTAATTTGATTCTTAAGACTATTTTTTTTTGTTGGAAGTATATTTCCCATCACTTTCTGGTAGCTATTTAAAGACATGATATTTCATTTCTTTTTATATTGCATTACATTATGCTTGTAAATAATAATTTTTAAATACTAAAAGAACTGAAGTATACTGAAGGAATTATAAATAAAACATATTTTGTAATAAAAAATTTAAATATTTATACATATTAATTTCCTTGAAATTTCTGAAAACAGAGATTAGTACATAGTGGGACATTGCAATCGAAACAAACGTATCTTGTTCTCATGTGATTTAGTAGAGCACAAACGCCAACGTTTATATGTTTTATATCAATTTGGCATATGTTCACTCAACTTTAGTCAATCGTACTTCATGTGGAAAAATTTTCTTGTTGTTCAAGGAAATTTACAGATCGTCCTTTGCGCTTGCGACTTGAAACTCTAGATATTAGTTGCCATGCTGCCAAATCATAGGTGAGAAAATAGCTTCCCATGAACATTTAAAAATAAATTAAATTGGGGTCAATATACTTACCACGGTCTTATAAAGGGTTGAACTATCTTAAGGTTTGGGAAAAAAATTAATGTCGTACGAGTTAGCCACCAAAACAAAATTTGCTTGATTTAAATCATTATCAAACCAAAAAATCGCCAAATTTGGCGCGTGTTTAATTCTTACTTAAGTACGTTTATTTTTAATCGAACATTAAAATTCTTATATCAAACTTTAAAAAAATGTGCAATTAATAAATATTCCGATTTTTTAGGACGTTGCGTGATAAACTGATATATATTTTTATACAAATATAAATTTTTAAAAATAGATTTATTTACCAGAAAATATGTTCCATTCATTCATTTAGCTATAAACAAAAATAGTCTAATACATCCAACGAGAGTTATTTGAAGTGACAGTAGTGGAAATTGAAAGAAATTTTAAAATTATATTTCAAATTTATAGAGCATTTATCAAAAATATGTTTTAGGGGCAAATTTTTGTTGAAAATGATACAAAAATAAAATTAGAATACCTAATAACCTTATAACATTCTGACAATAATAAAGGTTATTGTCAAAATGTTATAAGGTCAATAGGTGTTGTATTTTATCATGAATTTTCCAGTAGAGAATTTTTTATTTAATTTAAAATGATATTATTTAGACAAAACTTTTTTTTATTACTATGGCAACTTATTCGGTAAGTATCTTCCTAAAAGAAAAACTGAAACATTTCACTCACAAAGGATTTTAATACGACATATTCAACCAGAACAATAATAATGATGGATTAGAAAATATTATATAAATCGCATCAAAATAAAATCTTTATTAAATACAGTGATTTTTATAGTGAAAGATTTTTACTGATTTATCAAGAAAAGAATTCCTTAAAACTCATGTAATTATTATCTTTGCTAAACAATGGAAAGTATATCATGAAACGTACATTCTTTTACATGTATAGTACTTGATAATTCAGATGATAAAATAGAACTAACCCATGAGTCAAGAAATAATTTATTTGTTTGGCTCCACTGCTAAACACATACCTTTTTATTCGCCAATTTTCCATCATATGGTACTCTGCCCAATTCCTTCATCTCGATTAAATAAATATTTTTTAGGCAATCATCGAATGATTTTGATATCGAAAAAGGAAAACATTCGAAATAGGCTTACTGCAAGCCAAAGCATTCTCTAGCAAATATTTGCGCTTAAAAGTATAGTCTTCTCGTATATATAGTTTGTATAAAATCTGTTTGCTTCGTGCTTATAGCAAACGATTTTCTGTGCTATTTTGCTTTGATGTCATGAGAGATTGTTTCTCAAGACTTTCCAGATGTTCGATGCAATCACGTGCACATCTTACAATATCTCAGTCTCGGTACAAGTAGTAAGGACAAGTTAAGCTGAGCAAATATGGAACTGTCTTTAAATCGGGAACGTTTCCATCTGAATGTCGCACGTGTAAAGGTATATGTACATAAGCTAGGATTAAAAATAGACCATGCTTCAGTTGAATGATTATTAGATCCACATTTACTTACATAAATACACTCAATCATTTTTATGAAATTACTGATACGAAGAATGGATACTCTAGCTCAGTGGTACCTAGCCTTTTTATCGCCACGGACCGGTCAACATTTCATGATTTTACTGCGGCCCACTGAGGGGGACGTTAATGGTTTTTATTTTAGATTGTTTTAACTTAATAATTTTAATTTAATTGTATTTAAATATGCCTTCAGAATAAAATACAGTTACTCCAAAAAATAAATATAAATTGATTTCAAATGGAATATAAAGTGATTTCTATGCAAAGTCGCAGAAACCAAGAGAAATACACAGTGTAAATAAAATGAAAATTGTTGAATGTTCCTTGGGCGGCTGGAGCCATTTGATCCACGGCCCGGTACCGATCCCGCGGCTCGGTGGTTGGGGACCATTGCCCTAGACTAGAATAGAATAACTGAGCTGCATGATAAGTTGAACTGAGTGTAAACCTTCTCGAGGTGTTATGTGGAATTATAAAAGTATTATTTTCATCCTATGAGCTCTGACTCAGAATTTCGAACACCTGTACCCAATGGCCTGTGTGTGTGGATGTAGTTATAATTTAAATCAGCTTTAAAACAAAAGGTTTTAGACATTTCAATTCTGTGGACTCATTTATCAGATAAATATGATCTATGGTTCTCCCCTCCTTTCCTCAGGTTATCCTTCTCTTGGATTTCTTCCCTTGTTATGTATAAAATAAGATTAATTATCAAACTAAGTTACAATGAAAAACAATACAAAAGATATTATTATGTATTTATACATACTTGTTTTTATGACATATTAAACCCGAATTAATACATTAAATGAAAATAAACCTCATTTATACTCATCAAAGAACTTTAATGCTGATATAAGTATATATATATGATAATTTTTTATCGAAATTTGAAATGTCTTACTACATCGTACAGTTAGAGAGGAATACTGCTCAACCCCCACTGTAGTTTATTGCTAGCATTTATTAGAAGATTAATGTAAGATTTAATTAGAAAGTCTTTAAAGAATTTAGATGATTTGTGTATATGCGTTGGAGAAGTTTTATAAGCACCTGAAAATTTTCTTTTCTTTGATGGGCCTATAAGTCGTCCATAAATTTCTGTTTAAGAGGAGAGCGAGGATGATTCTATTAAAATCTGGATCTCCACTTGCTTGCTTAAAGTAAAACATAAAAAATTCTTTGATAAAACATTTTACAACAGATAGAAATTGCTAACTCTCAAAGAAGAATCAAGTAAGTTTCTATAAGAGCATATATAGATTTCTTAATGTAATCTCATCCGTATAATCTTGTTTGAATAATTAAAGTCGAACGTCGTTTATCCGAATTAATTGGGACCGGACACCGTTTGGAAACGCGATTGTTCGAATAATCCGAACACCGAATGCGATCCATGCAGTGTATGAAGCCGGACACTATACGAATATTGAAAATCATCACATGCGGGAAACGTGCTTGAAGAAAAAGCAAAATAGGTGCAAAATGTCGCAATTTTACCTTTACTGTGGAAAATAATCCCTTATTTTTCGCTGTCCCTTTGTACACCTTCGTTTTTTCGCTGCAGGGTCTCTGATTCTCTTGAGCAGCAATAATTGAGTAGGAGAGCAGTCTGATTGTTGTTCCTACCACTTTATAGCGGCCTCTAACGCAGAAAACAGTGTCAGCATTCGATGGACCCTTGCTACTTTTTGTTGTTGTTGTCCTCGTCTTCATCCGTTTCATCCTCGACGGTGTCGGATTCTTCTTACACGAAAGTCACAATCTCGTCATCATTTAGCATTTGAAATCCACAGCCTTCTGCATCGCATGTCATTGCTTGAAATCCTGGGATCGATTGGACAAAGTCGGTGATCTCCTCCCTGTGGTCATCATTATAGTCTTTTTCGCCTTCTAAATGATAAAAGTTGACAAAAAAAACCCTGGTTCGGACATTTGACACTCTGGATAATAAACGTTTGGATAAACGACGTTCTACTGTAGTATAAATTTTGCCTCGACATTCTCTCAACTTGATCGCTTCAAAAGTTTATTTTAAAAATTCCAAAATCATACATAAAATAAAAGTCATATTGGCTCATAATAGCAGTTACGATCCATGTTAGGTCGAAGTTATACAACAATTTAAGATTTGATTTAAATTTACGTTGTCCTCTCTGAAGCAACACAAGTATTATTGGTGACTGATCTCGTAATTTTGAACTACTGTCAAAGATTGGAGACGGAACCAGAACTTACACACCCTTCTCCAAACTTCCACAATATGGGAACCATAAGATTTTGAGTCTCGACAGATTTAATATGCATCAGTCATTCAACTAGGCAGGTTTTCAGTGGCACCGTTGTCGAATCTAATCGTCGACAAAACCAACCACGAATTCGTGACCATGACCAGTCACCTACCATGACTACAAAAATTTTAGGAAAGTTAAATACATAAAGAAAAGGGAGAAATCATAGGAATACACTCAAACGAAAAGTGGGGATTTATTTTATAATATTTGTTTTTATAAAAAACCGAATCACTATTAAGCGGAATTAATTCATTTTTGTCGCAATTTTTTAAAACCGTTGAGGTTGTGATGTAATTCATTTGCACAAAATAAGGTAAAATTGGTTAATATATATTCTTATCTTTCTAAAAATTACAGTTGTTGCACTTAGTTCCAGAATTGTATATATTTGTAAGTAAATTAAATAAAAACAACATATAGTTTTTAATTTAAAATACAAAATTAAGATGAAAAAAAATGAGTATTACCTAAATTATCTAGTTGGAGTGAGATTCAATGCTTAGAATATTACCTGGATATAAAAAGATTCAATTATATTTGAATAAAAAATATAATTAAAAGGGAAAATTATTTTTCTTAAGAATATTTTTAAGCCTTACAGTACATGCTATATATGTACATAAAATGGTGAGTAGTAACTATTAATGTACAGAATAAAATTCTGCTGGCAAAAAAATAAATAAATGAAACGGATCTAATTTAGTTTCCTAAGAATTCACACTTAAATCAACACAGCATATTTGAATTTTAAAGCATAACTTTTGCACAATACGACGTCAACTATGCAACTATTTCTCAGTGTGTTTATCTTATAAAATCTTTCACACACATTCTAAAATAAAATATTTTTAAACGGCACACATTTAATCAGCTGTATAGAATATGTGCTCGCTGCGCAATAACAATAAAATGTAGGAAAATTGAACTGAAGCAAAATTCCTTTTATTGGCTGAGCAATAACTTTTATATACCAATCAATGAGTGAAATAATGCTTGATTGCTTTCTTCGTATTCTTTCCTAACACTCTATTATCGATCACTGTAAATGAAAATTTCTTTTTAAACAACTGCACGCAACAACATTGCTATTTATCTTTCTCGTATGCACAATAAAATGTAATTTTTCCTAATGTAAAACATTGATGATTGCGTTAAAGGTAAAAAATATATCGATTCCTGTACAGCTTGGACATAACAGCTTTTAAATATTTGAATAAAAGATGCATTTTCGAATTTTTCGTATTAATAACTAAATAAAATAATTAAAAATACATTACGAACTTAAGTTGCAACACTGAGACGCATAACAAAATGTATTTGTAAATTCTTAAAAAAATGTTTTAATTTTAATGATGTTTATCTTTCACCTGAAATTTTCAGTGATAATTTTTTCAAATTAAATACTACAAAGTGATTTTGATACAGCAATTAAACGTTAGAAACAAAACATAAAAGTTTTAATAACGTTAACTCATAAATAAATAATAAAAAATGCACTAAAAGAAAGCTAGAGGCTTATGAGTGCAATTTTTTTTACAGTTTTTTCCCTTTCATAATATTATTTATCAGATAGATAAATGTTCCTTTTTATATTATTAGCTGCACTCGATAAATTTTACACTAAGCAAATCTTTTTAACTTAATTTATTAAAGTAGTAAATTAAAAATGCAAACGCTATGAAAATGGTATTTTTATAGATGTTTCTTTACTAAGATAAGATAATTTTCGTCTTGTCTATACTTCAACATTCCTTAGTAAACATTTATGAACGATAAAAAAAGAAAAAATATTCAAAATATAATTTATTTTATTTATTAAGTTTAATGTAATTAATAATACGGCGAGAGGCTTAACTTTTGGAACAATAAAATTATTTTGAACATATTTATTTTCAGTAATTTGTAAATAAAAATATTTGACTGTGAAATAATAATAAAGACGAAAATAAATGTGATGAATAAAAATGTTGCATTTCCATAAATATATTTTAATTTTCGATGGTATTAACAAATATGACAAGTTATTTGAGAAAAATACCTTTTCCTTTAACCAAAAATAATAAAAATTGAAAATAAAAAATTTAAGACAAGTTCAATATTTTGCATTATTTTGCAAGAACAGAAATATGCAATTAGTAAGTCTAAATAATTATTGATTGCAAACTTACTTGTTGTAATTTATAAGGCTAGTTGTGTTAATATGAAAACTATCTGAATTATTAAAATTGAAAAAGAATTCATTTTAAATACATACATACAACAAAAATTGAGGAATATTTTCTTTCGTGTAGGTTTCATTGTTATGTGCCAAAGACTAATTTATGCATATTATCAGCATCAATGGATTTATAGTATATTAAGTAAATAGCTTATATATACCGGTATAGCTGTTTTAGATTCTAGTAAATGTCCTGAATTTTTAAACGGCAAAAATCAAGAAATATATATTTTATTATAGTTTGTAATTCTTTTTTAAGTACTGTTTTGTGTTATTTAAAACTTAAGTTTTGAGGCATACGTATTTCTTACGATGTAACACCGTTAGTTTTAAATTAAGTTTCAACAAAATTGATGTAAAATGTGGTAACTTTAAGCAATTTTGATGTATTTTAAAACAATAAAATTTTTGAAATTGTATTAATTTACCCGATCACAATTTATAAAATGTTTTGTTAAAGAAAGGAACGAATCGAAATAAGATTCTCAAAAACTTTCTCAGGATAAATAACACAGAAACTCTCATTCATAGTATTTTTTGAACAATAAAGTACTTACAAACGAAGAAATGAGCAAACAATTATAAAAAAATATCATTTATTTTATTAATTGATAAGAAGGATAAAATAAAAACAACCCTTTCCTTCACTTAAATTCCAATTGTATTAATGTTACTTTTAACACAAATTAAAACTCTAGGTTTATATAAATTGAAGAAATATATCTGTATATAAAATTTTTAATATTCTTCCTAACTTTGACTTTAATACTATAGCTCTATTCAATGCATCATTAAGTTCGTTTTTTTCCTGTGGGTTCCATATCTTGACAAAACCACATTTATGACCTTGTAATTTTAGACCATAGTCAAGAAACAAAGGCGATCTGGTATAAAATTCTTCAAATATTCTCACTCTACCTATTGAAGACTTCCAGATTTACCGTGTTTATCTAAAAGTAACATACAAGGGAGGGCATGCTAATTTTACTGAAAAAAGACGCATTTGGATACATTTTCAGCGAGTGCCTTATTTTTCACGAATAATTACAACCATGTCATCTTATGAAACATTGTCATAAAACTAATTGCAGTCCCCAAAACTGAAGGAAGTTGTCCATCCGGTTGTAATGCTTTGAGGTTCCACTGACAGTTAGTGTAATTGTGGTGTCATTGCACAAGCGATTACTCAAATGTTAACGAACGAGCATTCGAACTCTTTGCTCCTTTATCAGAAATCCATAAGCATATATCTTTTTGCCCAGGAAATAGTAGCTGCCGAGATCTCGTTCAAATTTACACTTCTTAGTACTTATTCCGTCCATTCACTGATGTTATTGTTCTCCGTCGCCATTTTTGGACTTTTCGAAGATCTAGCGTTTTTTTTTATTTGCAGATACATTAAAGATTCTGACGATTTTTCACCATTATTGCTTTCCCTTTACTCAATGGAACCTTTAGACCCTTCCATAATTCTTTTTATGTACTCATCGGAAGAGCCCTTTCTTTTTTGCTCTAATCTTTGAGGATTAACTTTTTAACTCCGTTAAATTTATTATTCAGTCAAGTGCAACTCGACCATTGCAACACACAATGTGTTGAATGTAGATTGCAGGTAATTCTTACTGTTTTTATATAACCCCGTGTGAAGAATTTGAATTATGATTGGCCATTCGGCAATAACTGGCATCCGTTCTACTGACAGACTTAACAGGATTTATTTTGGGGGTAGAGCTTTATTATGGGCATCCAGAAAATACTAGGGTTTGTTTTCAATGAGCTCTTATTTTCGGAAAAAATACTGGAGTACGGTTTAAGTTGCTGCAGCCATCAATATTTGATGTGGCCCATTGTTAGTTGATTTAGGGTCAAATTCCAGAAATTTCTAGAGGTTCACAACCGTAACTTCTGGGCATCCATATTGCTGTTTAAATATTTTATATAGCTGTTAAACATGCTTGTATATTTTTCACTGCAACATTTTACATGGTTATTCATCTTTATTTTTTTAAAAAAAATTACTGAACTTATCAAACAAAAGTATGATTTTTCTATCTGCAGCAAAAAGGGGAAATTTTACGAACGTGGAGGCTTAATTTATTCACTTTTAAAGAAAATAATACAGAAAAACTAAAAGGGAGAACGATTGGCAATTTCTGCCTTGTAATCTTATCTTTTCGCAATAAAAACATTTTCTTTAAGAAATATACATGATTAGAATAGTTGAAAATTAAATAAAGCTTAAATTCTCTTGAGAGTGAAGCATTATTTAAAAGAAGATTAAATAGTTAAAAATGAGTTTAAAAAATTGGGAAGATCATTTTTTAAATTATTAATTATTGTCTTAGTACATATAGGTTTTTAAAGAAAATTGTTCATGGTGCTTAAACGTTCCTCCTTTTTATTTAAATGAAATTAGATACCTTTAGTTTCAATTGATTAAGTCCAATTATAGTAACATTCTGGAATGTTTGAGATAGACTCGGTAGTTTTAAATGGTGATCAACTATTAGGAGGGCACTACGTTGTTTTATTCATTCTTTTGGCGACCACCTCAGGCGTAAAATAAAATAGAAAATACTGAAATGAAATTAGTACTTATAAGAACAGAAAAAGTTAGCCTAAGAAACTTGTTGTATCTCCAATTTCTATGCATTGTTAAGAACAAGTTATTTATATCATTTTTCTTGCATGAGTATTTTATTTACTTGAAATAAATATTCTAACGCCAATGATTAATTGGAAAATATTATATTCCATTCTTATATTTGCTTGATTCTGATATTTATTTTAGACAAAAACATATTTCCGAGAAGTTAACAATTTTATTTTCAAATTAAAAATAAAAATGTCCTTGATTTTAAATTTCCAGAATGAGATGATTCAAAATTTAATGTTTCATATACATTCAATAAAAATGTCATAGCATAGAAATTAACTTTCCTTTTTATCACATCAAAATAATTTTAAATATTTAAAAATAATCTAATTCAAGTAGCAAAAGAACAGTATATTGACGAAAAAATTGGAATCTAGACTTATTTTTTGTTTCTTATTTCTGTTAAGATGTTTAAAAAGAGAAAAAGTCGTCTGCTAAAGAACAACAAAATATTAAAAGTACTATATTTTTTCTTTTAAAAGCTATCAATTTTAACTTTTGTTTTTATGGTAGATTTTATCATTATATAATATATCCTTTTACAACTCAAAAGCATTTAATTTTTCTCTGTGTTGTCCGGGCGAAAATGTTTTAAGTGATTACATTGTTAAGACGTCTCTTATTTGTATATTAATTCATACAGATTTATATTTATTACAAGTTTTAATATCTCTTTTATAGTAAAAATAATGGTTATGCACATAAAAATGTATCTCGTAAAATAATGCATCTTTCTCTGCAAATTTTTGTTCGTTATTTACAAAAATTTCCTTTTTCCTTATTTGAAGACACTCGAAACTCCAATATACAGAATAAAATGATTTTTCTGTTAGATAGTAAGATTATGTATGTATATACATATTTGAACATTTAATATTCCAAACACCAACAACATTTTTAACCATATAAAATCAGAGTACATACTCACCACTGATTTTATTATATGAGTTTCTAGAATTTCGGTGCAGCTTTGCATATAAATGCTGGATAAAGACGAACTGAATTTAAAACTATTTCAAACACTAAGAAAAAATGATAAAAAGTGAATCCATAAAAGAAGTGAAGTACATCGTGTTTTGAACTACAAGACTAACTGACTTATCTGTTTTTAGATCTGGTTCAGCTGTCCGAGAAACTACTTTCACGCTTTTATGTAAAAAGGGTTTCTTTAATTTTCATTTTCTTTCAAGGAATAGAAACTTTGGAGGAAAATCTGGACAGGTATTGGAATCCCTCAATTTACATTTCTATGCAAAAATTCAATTTCTTTAAGGAAGGGAAAAAAAGAAAGGTTTTTTAGTATGTTTTTTTCGTCCATTCAACGTAAGTTTTGTTTATTTTTTCAAAGATATAACTTGAAGGGGAGAAGAAAGACTGAAAATATAAAGATTTTTTTTCATTAATGTGCCGCAATTATTTACACTAAATTTGAAAGTTTAAGACATTTTGATTGTTAACAATGTTAAAACAAATTAATGCAATGATTTTATAAATTCGAAACATTGATACAAATTTAAATTATGATATTAAATTTTATGAATTTAAATAAGATATTTATATTTTCATAATTATAAATAATCAAACAATATGAATATGTGAATTTAATAAGGAAAAAGGAAACAGTATTTTAAAACAGTACCATATTTAATTTTCGTAATTTTTACAATAATAGTCCATAACGTCGTGCATTAAAACATAAATATCTGCATACAAAAAGAAATATTTTGATCTTGATTAAACGTCGAATAATATTAAAAGAAGCAATACATAAATAATTTAAGAAATTAAGAGGTTCTTACTCATTTTTTTTCACTCAATATGGACCGAATCTCATTTTGAATATTGAAAGGTTTTTCGAAGACAAACACAATCCATTATTTTTTAATCCTATTTTTCCTTTCCATTTCTTCTTCAGTATTTTTATCATGCTTTATTTTATAACCATATTTATGGTGTTCTTCAATAGTTAAAAACATCTTTTTACTCATATTTGAGAAAGGTATAAGACCTTAGATCTGTCGAATGTAGAAAGGAGCTTTGTTCATTGCCTTATGTCAGTGCGTGTTTGTGTTGCTGCTATTTACTTTATCGTTTTATGTGTTAAAATCAATAAAATGTAGAAGTAAAATCAGAAAACATATTATAAATATAATATCGACTACAACCAAATAAAGATGTTACAGTAACGTGTTTTATACCAGAGTGAGATCATATATATATATATATGTATACACATAGATATAATAAAGAAGTCCACCATGGAAGAATTATCTGAGTTCGATGAAATTGAATATTCACACACATATCCTACAAGAGAATATACAAATAATTAACTTTTACCGACTAACAATGAACTAGCTGTAATTCCAGTGCGTTGCAACGGATTACCCGGATGATGTTTAAAACAAAAAAATATTTCAAAGATAAGGCTTAGCTTCCATGCGATTGTGGCATCGACGACGTGGAAAGAACCAGTGCCTCGTACACGAATTCACAAACAGTTTGTATGAACCGATTTTATAATTTGGAAGAGAATCTCCCAGTCTTTTGGAATAAAGGGGAAAAAACCCGTTTAAACAGAAGATTGATGTTTGAATCTGACCGATGTCTCATGAGCCATGACCGTACAACGAGAAAAGAAGTTATCAGTGGACCAAGCATGACAACAGAACTTGAGGACAGAGTCGTCGTATGATCAGCACTTAAAGCTCTTGAGGAATCTTTATCAATGACCACGTGTAATAGAGACACCACTGACTGCAATGATCATCCTTAGGTAACTCAATGAACAGGCTGAAACGCCATTGTGCAAACTGTTTTTTCATCGTTGCATACTGCCAGACACGTTTGCAATATTTATGGGTGATTAATTTCAGTTCTGAGTCTCGCTGGAGATTCAGCTCTAAGATGACCAGCAAAGACCTCTAAAACGTTCAGAACAACAGGGAGTACTCGTCCGACTATTGTCCGCATACAGAGGTCAACGATCAGGAATGGTATGGGATGGTATGCTGAAAAGTATTACATTTTATAGCCTTCCTCTTGTCATCCGTTACGTTTACAGTATTATGTTACATCAACAATCTTCTAAGACATGCAGAGTTGCCTTTTCCTTTATGGCCCTTTAGGATTACATTCCAACAGGGTAATGCCCCACCAAACTCATTCTATTGATTGTTTTAGTGCGTTTTAATATTTCCCTTGTTGGTGCAATCTATCTCAAATAGGGCATATTCCGGCTCTACTGATCAAGAAAGGACCTTTAACCACTCCTCGATAATGTCGATCTATTCTCTAAACTGGAATATATATGGCAATTAGTCTATCAAGTCCATGTCTGAAGTCAAAGCCCTACAGACAGTTTTACATCAGGGATAGAAGAGGGCCAACGTATTGTTGATTTTTTTGTGCTCTTGTAAGCGCATTTCCTAAATAAACACTACTAATTCTTATGTTACTGTTATCGTCTTGTATCATACACGTACCTATTTCGGTCCCATTCAGATAACTCCTCAGTACTTACTTTATTATATTATGGAATGTAAATAAAGGATCAAATCACATTCTTATGGTCATTTATTAATATTTAGTATAGCCGCTTTAACAGTAAGTAAAGTTATTAGACGTCACGGGAGTAAAACTTAATAAGATTTCGAAAGGCTGCCACAGGATTCTGGAGTTCTAAAAATTGCATTATATCCAATAGCAGTTGCAGCATGCACTGCGTGATATTCATATTGCAAACATGGTGATCAAGATGACTTATAAATATGTTTAAATCTGGTAAAATTGGAGGTCATAATAATATTTGGAAGTCTTCCTCGTGCTTCTCCAATCAATCCCGGACTATTGTGGATGTATGCGTGCAACAGACAGATTCCATCTTTCTAAGGAAATACATTCAACGTATATGAATATATATGATTAGCCACAATGGTTACATAACCCACTCTGCGAAGCGGATGTTTCACATGTTTGTAAGTATTAAAAAGGCAATGTGTTATGAAATCCTTCTGCATGCCATAATATTCCAACAAATCACATGTTTTTTTCAACAATAGTTACATGATGTTTGTTCTCGGGACACATCTCGTTTGATACGGAACAACCATCCATTTGATAGAGCGGCAAACGTAGCTTGTTGAAGAAAGCAAGCTATGTCAATCAGTAGCAGTTCAATTCTGGTATTGCCGCACAAATTGAAGTACGTTACTTTGATGCTTCTTCATTAACTAGTATACAGGTGACCATTCGCCTGTTTTGGAGCTCAATACATATTAAATTTCGTTATGCTATCATCTCAGACATACGTCTAGAGGTCTGTTGAATTTGTCTCGCTAGTTTTACAATTGTAACATGCTAGTCGAACCTCATACACTTTCACAATCAACACTCACCTCTCTTATCAATGACATATGGTTCTCCACAATTTGTATGTGTTTATTTTTAATTGTGTCTTTACTGTAGTTTCACAACAGCAACACTCGGACATTTCAGAAATTGCGTAAATTAAAATTCCACGCCGTGGCTTTAAAACCAACGATGATCTGCTTTTGCGTCGGATAAATTGAGTGCTTTATCCATCACAGTTGAGAAGAATATATTCCAAAATAACCTTCGAACTTTTATACCTATTAATTTAACTAAAGCTTCTTGCACGCTTTATTGTCTGAGTGCTGTTTCTTCTGACAATACAATTCCATAATACAATTTGACTTGACTATATATATTGCGATTAATTTTGAAATTTTTTTTACACAAAGATAAATTTCAAACTCAAGTCCAGTATCTGTTGCTGGATTAAACACAATATAATTAAGTAATTTTATTTCAACCAACAATCCAAAAAAAAGAAACTAAGTTAGAATACAGAAATATTTTTAAAAAAATAACTCAATTTTTATAATAAACTGCATGTATACAATGGGAAAATATTTTGATGTAGCAATTACATCAAAATTCCATAAAATAAAAAAAGGAGGGAAAATATACTCGTTTATTTTCAAGATAAATTTAAAACTGAAAACACTAAAGCTAAAAAAAGAAGCCTTTAAAGCTGCATATAAAGAAAAACATATTTTTAAGTTTGCATTTCGAAACATGTTTTTTAAGGAACAAAGCAACCAATTTATTTTTTGATAGGGCAGACGATAAGATAAAAGAAAATTACAACTAATCACCCCAACAGTTTGAGACTGAAATAATGATGTAATTAATATTTAAAAACGGAAATTGAAGCAGACGATAATTTTTTGCTATGCTATATATCGATCTTGTATGTTTTCGAAAAAATACTCTTTCGAAAGAAATTAAATACAGATAAGCGTAACAAGTATTGATGATAGTTTAAAGTTAACAGCTTTATGTCCTCAGGAGAATAAATTAGTTTCGGTTCTAAGTTAAGCTATATTATTTCAAAATAAATTTAAAACATCTTCTTGTAAGCCGTACATGTGTGTTTTTTAAGAAGTTTTAAGAAAACTGTTAAGAAACTCTTATATTTTTAAAATTTCCTCTTAATTTTGACTAATAAAATTTTTTAAAATTAATAATTAGAGAAATTAATGGATAAATACCTTAAAATTAGTTTAAATATTTTCATATTAATTAGGGAAGTTTACACAAGAATCCCCAAAATTAAGAACATTAAAAAAAATTATGATACACAATGTTTACTATAAATGTATAATTTCAAATAAAGGGTAAAATCCTAGCTAGGCATACTGCTGCTTTTGGCACCATTTTTTTTCGCCAAATGGCACCAAGAACCCGTGTTCAAAAAATGACGTCATGGACGAAAACGAAGAAAATCGGGGGGTTGACGGTCTTAGGTGCCAAACATTTTGTCGCCAAGCAGTGTGCCCAGCTAGGATGCTACCAAATAAAGTATCCAGCATGTGTGTCACATAATCTACGTTTTAATGTAATAAGTAAAACGTATTTTATTTTATTTAAAATATTGATTTCATAAAACATGAAATGCAAACGATCTGAGTGACTGTTTACTAACGCCACATTTTAAAGTAACATGAGGGTGATTGGCGATGGAGTTGGAAATTTTGAACTATAGTCAAGTGACAGGGACGCGACTTGAGTTGGTACCCCACTCTTCTCACGTCCACATCAACGTAAAGATGTTGAGCCACGACAGAGTATGGGCATGCAGCCCTTTACACAGCAACTAGGAATAGAACTCATGACACACCGGCCGTGTGAGCTTGACCATGACAACTAGGCTACTGAAGTTAGCAAACCATGC
Organism: Trichonephila inaurata madagascariensis; assembly: GCA_019973955.1. Classification (NCBI taxonomy): domain Eukaryota; kingdom Metazoa; phylum Arthropoda; class Arachnida; order Araneae; family Nephilidae; genus Trichonephila; species Trichonephila inaurata. The sequence goes on from BMAV01012791.1 coordinate 166,050, forward strand.
TAAAGAAAGCATTATAAAAGCGATTGGGATTAACAAATAATGAAAAATCTAACACGAAACTGAGTGGGTTTGAAATATTTTTTCATGTTAAAAAATATCAAAAAAAACAAACATATATTTAACAAAATTAAATTTATTAGAGTACATTTTATATGAATTCATATGCATACGTGCACGTTTAATAAAAACCGTTCAAACTGTTACGTAATTTGCACTTTTTTTTTAATTACAGTGAAATACTTTTAACGTGAAAACGATTAAGATGAAATATTTATTAATACGTAATAATTCTAACGGACCCGATACATTACTATGCATTTTCATACATTTTTTTTTTCTTCTTTTAACACGAAAAGGTTTTCCTTCACTTAATAAAATGTTTGAGAAAAGTTTCTGTATTATTGGACTGTCCTACCATATAATAGGAAGAATTCGTTGCAGCAGATGATGATAATGTGTATACAGCCTCCCTCAATTTCTTATGGCAGACATAGACATTCGGGAGCTTGTTCAAAGCTCAAAAAATATCATTGATGCAGCGGACGAAAAGGAGAATAATGCAGCTCCTGTGTTCCCACGTCATCCGAAATGAGGAACATCAGGAAGAGTATGCTCAGTTATTTAGTTTCTCATTCTAATAGTGAAATGAACAACAAAATAGACGACATAGAACAATTCGTTGACAATTTGATGTTAAAAAAGACATTGAAAAAAAATCAGATTATTTTCCAAAAGCTCGAAAATTTTGTATGAAATAACATAAAGTTCTTGTGAACGTTTTTATTTAATTGATATTTAAAAAACACATGGGGCCAGTGTTTCAAATTTTTTCAATATGGCCCCCCCTTTTCAATCAAAATTTTATCGCGCCCCCTTATACATTAATAAATTACTGAATGCAAAAAAGCACTTTGACCCAAAACTTCAATCCCGATCTTAATTAAAAACCCCGTAAAAATTTTAAAACATAATTATTAAATTTTGTATATGTTATTTTTTAAGCACACAAAAAAAAATTGTAATAGGATAATTATTATGTTATTTTTCCTTTCTCTAATTTTTAAAATTGGAACATATTGCAAAATGCGGGGGCCCTTTTAGAAGACAAAATATAGATATCAGCAAAATAGAAAAAGAACTCAGAGGGTCAATTTCAAAAAAAAACTTTAAAAAAAATTTGTCTGAAGAAAAAAGCCCATGGAAGTCGCAATTTTAAATTTGTTCTTAATTCAGTATTAATAAAATAAGTTTTAAAATTTTTTTATATTTTCTTTAAAAATATATATATATATATATATATATATATATATATATATTTTTAAGTAATAGATTATTTTGTTATTTTTTTCTAATTTTAAATTGAAACAGATTAAAAATAATATTTAATTAAAGATTTATTTCCCAAGATCCATTTCAAAAAAGTACAAATGTCATTAAAAATACCTAATCCATGTTACTTTATCATATCCATTACATTTGGCATTCTCAGAAAGTTCAGAGTTAGGAAAATAACGGACGTCTGCAAAAAACATGAAAAAATGTTGTACCTCTTACTTCTAGCACGGCCAACGATTAGTACGAATCTCTTTTGTGAATATCATTTCATAATTCACGCGTTAATTGTAATTCACGGTATTAAGTATTTACGGGGGTGGATTAAAAAAAACAAGATATTTTTTTAAACGCAGCGAGATTCGACGATAAAAAAAAACACAACAAGTAAAAGGAGGGAAAGAACAAGTTTACGAATGGGTTGAATCCATTTAAAAATCTCAGAAGGGCTCTCAACTGCCGAAAAAGAGATTTCATAGTTTTCACATAGTGATAAAATTTAAAAAGGGAATTTTGTAATAAATCACTTTTTTAAATTTTTTTTTATAGAAGGGGGCGAATTTTTTGAACTGAAAAAAAAAGCATTTCGTATACTATTACCATTTTAACATCATACCTTTGTGAACCGATTTTCTGAAGGGTACTTTAAAGAAAAATATAGACTAAAATATCAAAAAAATAACTCTGAGTGTAAATTTTTTTTACCCTTTCCCTTTTTGAAACCTTTGCTCTGCAAGACAAGCCCATAAAGTCACAATTTTTTTAAAACTTGTTTTTACTGGTGAAGTACCCCCTTAACAAAAATTTTTTTTTTAAAAAAATTTTAAAACATTTTCTTGATATAATAGCTTTTTTAGAGGTAAAACCAAGTGCATGAAAGTATCAAAAATGTAAAATGTTTTTTGGGAAATGAATACTCATATAAACGGTTTTAATAACGAAATTTTTTTCCCTTCGCAGAGAAAATTTAAATAAAAGTTAAGTAATAAAAAGAATATAAAATTCTAATGAATAACAATTGTGTTATTTTTTTTTTATTTAAAGGGAAAACCAAAAGAGCCCGGGGGCAGGGGCCCCAATACAAGGTTAATTGGGGGATGATCACCCCTTTTTTTTTTTTAATTATTTTTTAAAAACAAAAAAATCACAATTTCAGTGAAAAATTTAATAAGAAAATATACTTCTATTTCTAGGGTTTTTTTTTTCATAATTTGAAAATATCCCCAAAAATGAACTAAATTGTTCCAAATGTGGTAACCCAATAAAGGACACAAATCACAGACACTTTTTTTTCTAACATTACGGAAAGTTATTTGCAAGCAAAACTATCACATTTTGTTCACGAAATTTTTGTGTTCTTTTTATGACGACAAATATCCTGTTAACTTTTTCTTGCTTGTGTCTTTTTTACAGGGCGAAGTGCATTTTTCGGGAAATTATGGCTTCATATTTTCTTCTGTTTTTAAGTAGTTTTGAAATTTTTCCCTTTTGTTTCATGCTTATTGCTTTTCTAAAACTTTCCTAACATGATTAATATGCATTATTTCCAAGTTTTAATTTTTTTGATCAGTTTTAACCTTTTAGAGAATCAAGATGACCAATTTTTTTTTATATTCTGCCATTTCATTTATAAACCATAATCAGTCGTACAAATCCAATTAAAACCACTAAGTTATTCATAGAGGAAAATGCAGCATGTTCAAGAAAAATTTTTGAAAATAGTGGTCGTGCCGGGAACTGGTTGGTACCTTAAGATTCTAAAAAGTTTTCCACCCCAAAAAGGAATATGTTACAATTCATTTTTGCCCCATTAAGACGCATATTAGAATTTTTTGTTGGGCATTGGTAACAAATAAACATTTTTTCCCAACAAATTAACAGATTATATGTTTTAGTATACCATAAAAATAAATATTGGCCAATTAATCCTTCAAAAGCCCCAAAATGCTTTATGTATCATAAAACTCTTTCCCTTGTGAAAAAAAACGCAACAGAATTATATAATTTTCAAATCCCAAAAAAGGGGGTACAGATAACCATACAAGTAAGTTTGGGCCCGCAAAAATAATATTTTTGGTTAAAAGAAACGTAATAAAAATCTCTCATCGTAGGATTCACAAACAAACAAAATATTTTTTTTTTTATTTAGTTATAGGATCAAAGATGCTAATGAGCGTTCAAAGTAGAATGTTTTATTTTTTGATGACCTTTTTTTACCAGATGATATATATATAAATTATCAATGTAAATTTTATTTTTTATTATTCAGAAATATTTTGTTTTTTTTCATTTCAGTAAATTAATTTTTTAATTTTATTTTCGATATGTTCGTTTTGCGGGTTTTTTTCGCAAAATCCGGGTTTGGAAAAAATGGTGAAATTTCCTTTAAAAAAATCACTTTTTTGAATTTAATTTTTAAAATTTTACTGACAAAATTTTCAAAAATTCTTCAAAAAATTCCCCGGACGCATAAAACGTTCGTTTACCATTGTCTTTTTCAAACTAAAATTTTTTAAATTCAAAATAACAATTTTAAAAAAAGATAAATAATTTTTTGTTTTTAAAAAATAAACAAACTTAAATTATCAAATTTTTATTTAAATGGAAAAAAATTTAAATAAAATTAAAATTTTTTTTTAAATTTAATTGGGGGATGGAGATTCCCCAATTTTTTAACACAAGATAAGTCGACATTAACCGTTTTTTTAATTCCCAAAATTTTTTAAAAATAACCCCCAAAATTAACAATTTAAAGGGTTTTTGGGTAACAAATTTTATTTTTTTTAAAAAAAACAACTAAAAATTGAACAAAACTTCTTTTAATTTAAGGTGTTTTTTAAAATAGATATAAAAGTTAAATTTTAGTTATTTTTAAGGAATTAATTAAAATTGGGTAATGGAACAATTTTCACAGAAATCTTAAAAGTCACGAATGGAGATTAAGTCCGACAGTGCTAAGCGGTTCGGTAAATATCCTCAACGATAATTACTGAATTTAAGCCCCATTGAACATATTTGGAGAGGAGGGAGAATATTGTTGGATAACACTATATATATATATATATATATATATAAATGAAAAGCAAACTAAAAATCTTGTGATTACTTGAGAAAGGTAGAGTGATGAAGTAGAAATAATGAAAAATTCAGTAAACACTCTGCCCAGATGCTTTAAAATTATTGTGGAGGCTCAAACGTATCCTGTTATTTCAATTATTAAATTAAAAATATTATAACTGTTTTTTTTGTTATTTGTAGAGATTTTAATAGTGTTCAATCACATGTTTGTTAAGTAAATTTTTGATTACTTTTTGGTACTCAGTTTTTAATGCTTTGTTTCGTATTTAAAATAATTAGATTTAGATATTATTACAAAATTCGAATTGAAAATATGAGGTTTTATTGAAATTAAAGCTTTAAATTTCTCTAAAATGCGCAAGTGCTTATCACTTTTGGGAGTCTAGTGAAATGGTTTAAGGGGTCCGGCACTTACTTAGGAGCCCATGTTAAATTACGTAAGTTTATGTACCTTTTTTTCAGAAACTTTTAGCTACTAATAGACGAAAGTTTCATAGTAGATTATATGCACTATCAATCAGACTTTAATGGAAAGTTTTGTTTTTCTGTTAAAAATTAAAATAATTATAAATTTTTTAATAAATGCAAATTTTTTTCCAGTAAAATTTAGTTTAAAAATACATTATGGAAAACAGTTCGCTAGATATATCTTATTCCCTCCATTAAAATGTGTAAACATGTTGAACATATGCTGACTGAAATTTGAGGATCCTACAGTAATTAGTTTTTGAGAAATAGGTACATAAAGAGGGAAAAATATTGCATTTTGAGAAAACAGGTTTTAAAGTAAAAATTTGTAATTTGTCAATGAGAGTAGCTTTTAAAAAAATAAATAAAAATACTTCTAATTATCGTATTCCTATATACCATATATCATTTTAAGCAGAAATATTTGAACTTTTATAAAATGTAAGAAAGTCAAAATCGATAATTTTTCAAAAATTCATGTGCCGAACCTTATTAAATTATTTTCTGCAGGAAATCTAAACTTTGTTTGTAATATTTTGATTTAGACTTATCTAACTTTAAAATTTAGGGAAGTTTTAGTTTTTAAACAAAGGGAACTTAGATTTTAGGATGCTTCATGTGTCTAATTTTTATAAGAGTAAACTTTTTATGACGAAATACAATGTGGAAGTTCCCTTTCTAATTTCCTTTGAATAAATAAATTTACCACTGTAGCTAACCGGTCATGATTATAAACTCTGTCGAGTCATTTGTTTGAAAATCTCTGAGTGGCACTAACAATCTACCGAATAGAAGAGTTAATGCACGTTATATATATATTGAGTTTCTAAGTCCTTACGTTGGCATGGTGTGGAAATTCGGAAATAGAGTGGAGTGCCAATTCGGTCTCGTCTTTGTCACTTGCTTGAGGTAAAAAATTACATTACGAATTCCGTCATTTCTGAATGGGACGTTAATATGCAAACAATCTAATCAGGAAACAAAATTATTTAAAGTGAAGAAAACTACTGTACATCGAAGTAATTTCATTTTCAAACCGTTTAGGTAAAGTAAGTTTAAGAGGTGGGACACACACAAAAACAACGAGATTGGTACATTAAATCATTGTACTTACAGAATCAGTTCTCCGTGATATTATCACCTTTAAAGTAGCCCCCTTCAGCATTCACACACTTCTGCATTCGTTGCTGTAATTGCTGTTCTGGAACGAGGATTTTGGAAGGCCCTTTAGGAGATTTTCCGTTTTTACCTGAACCTCTTCATTTGAGATAAAATGGGTTCCCTTTAAACAAGATTTAACTGTAGGAAATAAAAAAAAGTCACAAGGGACCAAATCAGATGAATAAATAGGATTCCCCATCACAGTAATATTTTTGCTGGTAAGAAACTGCTTGACATAACATTGTGTGAGCGCGTGCATTGTCTTGGTGCAACAGCTTTCCACACTCCCCAATTTTAGCCTTTCTTTGCTAATTTTTTACCAAGTCTTTTTAGTACTTCATTGTAGTTGTGTTGATTAACAGTCTGACTACTGATAGTAGTGGGAACCCACTCATATTACGAATTTTGGCAATGTTTTCACCTGTAATCACTTAACTTGGGTGTCTAGCACGTTCATCATCTTCTACACTGCCCCTTCCCCCTTGGAAACCGCTTATGCCATTCAAACACATGTGCACGAGAGATATTTCGAGATATTTCGAGAGATACTTCAAAGATATTTCGATAAGCCTCTGTTAATATTTGAAATGTTTTTTCGTGGCTCCTTTCTTAAGTTTCACAAGAAACTTGATGTTAATTCAACATTTTTCCGGCAGAATGCAGTTGCGCGTATTAACTCAATGTCGCAGTACTCCCAACTGGCGAAATCAGTTACGGTGAAACTGGCCACATAGATAGAGGAGGTTCAGGAGAGGTGCACGTTCACCAAAACAGTTGTTGTCAACTCCACTCTTTTTTGAAGTTACACGCCTAATCTCGTTTTTTGTGTGTGTCACACATTGTATTTCTTAAAAAGTATTGCCTTTTTCAGAGTAACATAAAAAAAATTCAAAAAATTTATCATAAACCACGTGGATTTAATCCATAAATAATCTGTAATCCTTCTAAATTGAAAAAACTTTCTAAGTAAACATTTTAAAAGCGTAAAAATATTTTCCTGAGTAACAGTACTTACAATAGCTCCAGACAGCAATAAAATGCTTTTTTCGTCAAATGTACTGCTTCAGTGATTGTGATGTATCCGGCCCCGGCGGCAGTCAAGAGAATAAAAATGATTCCCCAGGTTACCAATATCACATTTAAAGCACACGTGCTTATTTTGATTTTTCCTTATCAGCAAATATCGCAAGAAAACTAAAACCTTTATTGATATAGTAACGGTTATCATGGGTAGAAAAATGTATATCTATGTCGCTCTTGTAACTTACTTTATTACAATGTTTGCTATAGATTTCAGAGTTAACATAGTAGTCGATTAAAACTTGGATCTATAATATATATATATATATATATATATATATATATATATATATATATATATATATATATATATATATATATATATATATATATATATATATATATATTATATATATATATATATATATATATATATATATGTCAGGCCCCAGGCCTGATGGTAAAATGAGGAGGGCATTATCTGTATAATAACGTCTTTATTTTGCTTCAATCACATAAAATCCAACATGGCGGCCCTTTGGCGCGCAACCGAGAAGAACAATTCGGCGAGGAGTCACCAGCTAAGCCTTTTCGAGTATGCCTTCTCCTTCGTCAGCGCTCGCTCCACCTTTAAATAGGCTTATTTACCCACAAATCCTTACGTGCTCTATTTTCATTCTAAAGAATTCTAATTTTTATTCTAAAGAGTTCGCTCTATTTTCATTTATTAATTACTTAATTTTAAAGCTAGACTTTTCAAAAGTGACATATATTTTCGTAAATAGAATTTTCTTTTTTTTATGACGATAAAACTTTTTGCCTTCAATACATCGAAAAAAATCCCCTCAGGGGGCTCACCTTCTTTAGGTGGGTACGGGTGTCACAATCCCGAGGTACCCTAGTGATCTTTTCCTTTTCTCAAGGGGTTTACTATCTTTGGTAAACACGGGTGTCACGACCCCAGGGTACCCCAGTCATCCTTCTCTATTTTCGACCCTCCATATCATCCAATTTCTACTTTTCCCGTCCAGACCACAGACCTATGAATGTTCGGGGCAGTATAGCCAAAACTGGCTCTTGCGCCATAAAACACCAAACTCACTCACTCATCAGAAAAAAATAAGTTTATAATCCAAACAAAGGGATTACTCTTTTGTTAGCAATCGACAAATCTAAATGAAGATAATTATTCAAATAAAATAAAAAGAAAATGGTTTTGAATGTATAATCACTTGAAGTTTTCAAAACAAGATTAAAGGTAAAACGGCACACTTACTCACTGATCACGAGATCTCCAAATTATTAGACTAACAGGTATGAAGTTTGGTGATCATCTTTTTGTTGAGTAGAGATGCGCTAAGAACGGGTTTTGTGGAAATCGATTTTCAATGAAGGGGAGGAGGAGGGAGGGGTTGCGAAGGCTTAGGAGGCATTATATATAAGCATTCACGTTTTAGAACTGTTAGACCTAATTAGTTGAAATTTGGCAAGCATGTTTCTTTTGTTAAATAGACTAACTAAAAACGAATATTAGATGAAAAAAATTCCCGTTTTAGGAGTAATAGACATCCAGACTTGAAACTCTGTAAGCATGCTTCATTTGTTTAGTAGACCCATTAAGAATGGGTTTTGCGAAAATCTATTCACAAGGGATGCGGCGGGGGTTGAAAGGGTATTGTACATTAAAATTCTCGTTTTTAACTAGATGACCTACAAACTTCAAATTTGATTAGCATGTTCTTTTTGCAGAGTAGAGATCAGCTTTACGGAAAGAACGGATTTTATTTAAATCGACTCCAAAGATTCGGTTGTGTGCATTAAACAGGTGCAAAGATAAATAATACCCCGTTTTTGAAGTATTACACTTACAAACTTGAAATTTGGCCCAAACGTGCCCTTTTTTTGTACAGTAGAGGTCCGCTAAGAACTTATTTTAAGAAAAACGACTCCTAGTATAGGTTATGGGTAAATAAAAAATAAATAAACCTCAGTTTTTTAAATTCCTTTTTGAATCAAGAGGCGATGGCTATAAGAATGCTTCCTAAATTATATGAAAGCTTTATGATAGGAATCTATATCAGTAACTTAAAAGCAATATACATTTTCCGACAACATTAGGAAGCGAAGCTGGCGAGTGAAGGCTAGTATATATATACACAGTCGGACCTCTATATAACAAAATCGATAAATCCCGGAAAAAAGTTCGTTATATGGAACATTCATTATATAGAGGTTCATCTTTTTAATATACATTATAAACCACATAAAACAAATTTTAAGTTCATAAAAACTATATATTAAAAAAGGTAATTATTCACACTTTTTTAAAATTATTATATGTTTATTTTATATATCTTACCCTTCAAAAAAAAAAAAAAAAAATAAAAAGAAAAACTACAAGGGGAAAAAAAAGAATGTCGAAGAATTAATTTCCTGTATTTTCAATATTAAAAAAATAATTTTATACTAAAATTAATGAATTTTAAGAACATTTTAAATTTAAAGCATACAAGTAACATGAAACATACATTATTTTATAATTAGAACATGGATAACTCCACTGTGGGTGAAAGAGGACATCGAAGATGTTTCTAGTGAACTGGGCAATGGGAGTTAAAGGTTGCACTTCTTGGATGAAACTTCCGGAACTGTATTGCTCTCGGCTAGTTAGGATCTAATGTAGCCAGTTCAATATTTATGACTACCATAAAATGTGTTAAAGAGAGAATAACTTGAAATGTTCAGAAAAACTTTAATAACAGGGAGAAAAAAAAACTGAATCACAAAAGAAAAAGTTCGTTATATAGAAAATTCACTTCGCTATAGAGAGGTTATTTTACGAATAAAATCGTGAAATGTTCAAGGTTCCAAGAAAAAGTTCACTACCTTGAAAAATTCGCAATATAGAGGTTCGACTGTATTTCAAGCAACGGCAATAGCAAAAACAAATACGTACATATCACAACTAAACACACTCATACACAATTGATTTTAATCTTTAAGGCAACATTCTTACAAATAGGTAATTTATATTATTTTTATTTTCAAATTTAAGACTGATTTATAACTTTTTGCCGTTTTAGGCACCAATTACGTTTCAGTGCACCTATTCATAGAGTTCTCTAAACGAAGAACACGTGTCAAGAGTTATGACATAATTAATCGTATGTTACGGGTTAATCTTTTATATCAAAAATACTCTAAGGAATACTATAAGTGAGTGATGTCGAAATTCTCCCAGTAAAGCGTTTAATGAATTATTTCCTCTTAGAACATTAAAAGAACATCATACGTCAAATTTACTGACATTATTAATCGAATTTTGGACAGATAGTTATAAGGTTATTTTATTTCTGTAGCAAGAATATCCAAACAAATGTCATAATTCACGTAGAATGTCATCATCTAACACTGAACGTAATATGTCCTAAGGATTTTTTTTTAGTTTTTGTGTGTTCTCTTCCATAAGAAGATGAATCACGATCATATGCTGTATAATTTATATGGATGTGCTTTTGTTGTAGATTGTACCAATTCCGACCATACGTATTATTTATACATCAAATCCTACAATAAAATATAGTATTGGAATAGTTATAGTGTAATATATTATATGGTAACACAAATTATCATGTTATCAAGAATAATATAAAGACAATATAGTATAAAAATAAATGTAATATAATTTAGTATGGTTTCTTAGGAGTAAGTGAAACTAGAAATTATGTTAAAGCATCTATTACAGAGAATAAACTGCAAAAATTAACATTAATCGTACATAAATTTTCTGGACAGAAAATTGTGTTTTTTAAGAAAACTGTTTTTTCCCCTTGTGTTCTCCACGAATATAATTCATCAAGTTAATACAAGTTAGGGTCATTCTAGATCTTAAAAAAACGAGGCATAATAGATGAAAAATTGCATTTTGTTTCTTAATGGGTACAATTTTCCTTAGGGAATACAGTTCAAGTAAATAAAAAAAAAATTTATACTTCAGATAGTTTTATAGAAAATATCACCTTCTTCTCATAAATTTGATAAAATATTTAAACAATTCTATTACTGAATATTAATACATTTATAAACTAAAGACGCATGAGGCACCAACTTAAATCTATAATGCAGCAAGACTATGAATAAATTTCTATGTAGAATAAATTTTTCTTCAATTATATTATAACATCGCGCAATGTGGCTTTATCTATAACCTACACATAGCTCAGCAAAAAATTACTTAAGGTGACTGCCTACCTTGAAAATGTCATTTTTCGTTTACATAAGGCATTTTTTAATTTCAAAATCTTATAGTCTAAACATTTTTCTTTCCAAAACAGTTTTTCTTTTTCCTTTACGCGAAATAGAAATAAAGTTATAGTGATTTTAAAAAACATCACTGTATGCAAAAGAGCTGTAAGATAAAACTTTAAATGAGTTTTTCTCAAAATTATGTTTTCGAAAGAGACCCTTTACCAGATACATGATATCTTAAGAACCAAACCAGATAACGTTTTGAAATTTTGCGTGAATGCTTATTATACTATTTTTCATAAAGTGGACCATAAGTTTTGTTGTAGGTTAAATATATTTTCATTTAGGGTAGTTTTTATAAAGAAAAAACTTAAAAAATATCAAAATTTTCATATTATTATGTATAATTGTCTGAAGTTTTTTTGTATTTTAATATTTCTCTTAAATTTTGGTTCATTTTGAAGACTACCGTAATATGTACGTTGTGTATAAAGAAAATTATGATAACTGTATTAGAAATTTTTATACAGTGTTACCCGTTTTAGTAAAAATTTGGTAAAATTTCCTTGAAAACAATCAATTTTTCTAATAGTACAACATTTATTTAAAATTCTTTATGTATTTACATATTTTTTTTTTATTTTTCTTCCTAAAAACACTTAATTTGTTTCAAAAATTTGTTTTTATAAAAAAAATTAGGTCTGAAGGTAGGCAGTCACCTTAAACTTAAAAATGTATAATCGTTGTTACTGAAAAAATTGATCTATTGATTGATTTTTAATTTATGTCGCTCTCTGAAGCAACATGAGATCTATTGGCGATGGACCTCTCAATTCTCAACCAAGGTAAGTAAAGAGGAGGGCATAGGAGCTGGCTTCCACTCTTCTTACTTCCATACCATACCAACAGGAGGACTTTAATCTCGATAGATTTAATGTGCATCAACGGGTCTTCAGTGGTCCTAGAGTTCAAACCTGCAACTCGATAATGCCGGACACGAGTTCGGTACCATGACCTGTCAGCTACATCACTCGTAACAAATTGATAAAATAAGAACTTTTTAAATAATATATGAACATTACCCGTCACTCTCATAAAAAAAGAACTTGAGTCACTTGCTATTTTTAAAGGAAAACTTGGTTAACAGAAATTAATTGGGTTAGGGTCAAGAATTTCATAGCTAGCGACGTTAAAAACAAATCAAAAGTTCGATCTTAATCCCACTATTATGTTATTATGAGTGCATTACCTACACAACGTACTTGATTAAATTTAAATAAGACCTACGTGTCATACCGTCCTTCAAAGCACAAGTAGTTAAAGTTTGGTGAGTCTCATACCAACCGATATTCATTTTTCAATTTCCACTATTAACTCACACTCTCTATATATTTATTTATCTTGGTGGAATTTTCAATTGTTAATAAAATACATTTTAAATCGCCCAATTGAGCTGAAATTTTATATACATGATTATTTTGAATGACAATACAGTAATTTAATCATAATTAATAAAAATTAATTGATTAAAACTAATTATTTAAATAATTACAAATTCAGCTAAGTTGGCATCATTTTTGGCGACCCTTTTGGTGACTTAGCGACCCTTTTGGCGTATTGTGTCAAAACTTTAAAAGGTTTTTTTCCCGCGTTTTAAAGCATCCAATTGAAGTGAAATTTTATATGCACGATTGTTTTGGATAATAATATGTGATACTTTAATGATAATTAATAAAAATCAATTACCATTTAATGTTGTGATTCTGTCATACATATATACATATGCATATTAATTGTAACTATTTAATAAAAGGTAGCTAAAATAAAATTTTTCTTTGTTGATCTAAGTAGGAACTGACTTAATTTTTTTTTTTTATATATTACTTGTTTTAACTGCTTTTCGAAATAGAGGAACGTGCAAACAAATCACGCAGCATAGGTAATTAATACGGATCTTGATTTTGAAGAAATCTATTCTCAGGCGTAGAGGAGGGAGGATACATATCCTTTTGTTTTTGAAAAACATACAATGTTCTTTTTAAATCAAAAGGCGAGGTCTATTGTAATATTTATGATTATAATCAAAGGTTTCATGCTTGTAGTTAGATATAAATAACTTATATGAGCATTATATAAGTCATACAACATCGCGAAACACCTAGCAAAGTGGGTGTTGGGTAAAGATTAGGGTGTATACATGTATGTCTGTGTTCGTATGTATATATATGTCAGGTTTGAAAAGTTTAGCTTCAAAATTAAGTAAGTAATAAATGAAAATAGAGCGAACTCTTTACCATCGCGTAAGGATTTGTGGGTAAATAAGCCTATTTAAAGGTGGAGCGAGCGCTGACGAAGGAGAACGCATACTCGAAAAGGCTTAGCTGGTGACTCCTCGCCGAATTGTTGTCTATTGTTCTACTCGGTTGAGCGCCAAAGGGCCGCCATGTTGGATTTTATGTGATTGAAGCAAAATAAAGACGTTATTATAGAGATGATGCCCTCCTCATTTTACAAGCAGGCCTGGGGCCTGACATATATGCGTGCAAGGAGAAAAAATATTTACATATTTTTATAGCAAACTCGTCATATAGGAGATAGTTATGCAAAAAATATAGTTCCTCTTAAGAGTTAAGGGCACATAAATGACAAAAATACGATACAAAGTACATATTTCATTATAAAAATAAATCATGCTAAATCCTCATTACCTCCCCCTGATCCCCAAACAATCTTTTAAAAACATAATAAAAGAATTACATACCGCAGAGCTATGTTTCCAAATCCAAATAATGAAACAACCTGTTTCTCCGTTTTACCCTTATACCCATTAATTTTTAATTAGTCACGCAGAGTACCTAATGCTATCCCTAGAGGGAATTTTCACACCGTTCTTCCATGAAATTCTTAAGACTGTGTGTGTTCACATGAAAACTCCAGTCCCATAACTGGCGAGTTTTGCTGTAAGCAACTGGAATCAAAAGGACTAAAAATAGATTCATTCAGAGTTTCTGTGCACCCGCGTAATGCTAGGGTAATTATGTAACAGGGTTAGGTCTATTATATGCTTGAGTCTGAAACCTATTAAAATTAAGGTTGGTGTAATATTAATCCTGTCTCTTCTTTCAAGAAATCTGTTGTATTTTAGTCTTCTTTCATATATTTAATAATGAGGTATATGTTTAGAAAAGGTTTTAAAAATGTAATTTCGATCAATTGTAAGGGAATTGTTTAGTGTACTAGAATTGTACAGCTTTTAGCAATTCTTTTCTTTGTGGTGATCATTAATCGAAACCTAAATTCCCTTATTATAAAGAAGAATTACTTCGTAATATAAATATAAGATGCTCTTTTTAGTCTAAAGGCAGTGGCGTAATGGAAAACATCTTGGACCACCTACAAAGTGAGATTTTAGGTACCCAAGTTGGATTTCACAAAGGGTAGGTACTTGGTGGCAGGCAGGCAGGCTTTGGGCCCCCTAGAACCCTGCCCCCCACAATGCGGGGGGTGTAGGTTACGCCACTACCTAGAGGTAAATTAAAAAAAATTGGAAAGTTAAATTTATTTCTAAATGTACATTAAAATGTAGTTCGTGTTTTATGCTAATTACATCGGGCTTAAGTATTTTCATATTATTGAAAATTTTCGAAACAAAATTTTTGCGTTTCTTACTATAGTATTATATTAACGTAAATCTTTATTATCGCCATATTATGTTCAATATTTTCTATCACTTAAATTTTCCTCATAGAAACGTTTCAAGTATTTATAAAATGAAACCTTTGTTGTTGTTGAATGAAATGTTTGAAGTTTTATAACGATTGTGAGATAAGATGTTTATAATTTTTCAAATAAGTGCTTCTTATAAATGTACTGATTTATATTTTAAGTGATTAAAAATTATTGGTTGACAATAAGATAAAATGACTTTGATTTTGAATACAATTGCCATTTATATTTAAAACATTTACATCAAAAGCCCCCTTTTTTAAAAAAAACAAAACATTATCTTTATCCTTATGTATGGTGTGTAGAAAAAGCGGGATGAACGATATTGATATTACCTCATAATGTCGGCTGCTATTGTTGTTGTTGGCGTGTCCTTCCCGAAGGGAAGTAAGGAAAGTTGCCAGAGTCTGAGAACAGGTTGGACTTCTACACGATAGATGACGACACCGCCTATCTCCACGTTCATAATTTAGGCATGGACTAGAGGGGAGGGAAATATTATCCAGAACTCTTGCACCCGTGGTTTCTGGACTGACCAGAGAGTAAATGCATCTAAAAAGGATATATTTCTATCTAGTCCAAAAGTATGGATTTATAACTGAAAATTTTGTTTTAGAACATATTTAACAAAATGAATTAATTAATTGTAATCCATTTACATCATAACATTATTCTTTTGAGATATTAACATTGCTATCAGTTTTGTCTAACTGCTATGAAAATTCAGAGAGTTAATATGGTTGAACCCTTGTTTTGATAAATGTTGTACTGTATGTTGATTAAAATGGATGTAGGTTATTAGAACGCGTTTATTAATGTAACGTCAGGATTCAATATGAAATCCTCCATAAAAGATTAAATTTTTTGCTCTACTAACAAAAAATGATTTCCTTCTATTATTACTTCTAAAAAAGTTATTCATTCATAGACAGAACTCAGGACATAAGATGTATATTTCAAAATGCTATTATTCAGTTCTGTTGCTCTAAGTATTTTTTATTAAGATCACAAGAACGGTAATTGAGGTAAATGAGTTTGTTTAATGTCGCTTCCAACGCTGAATACACATCAATTAAGGCATTGAGTACACAAGGAGATATCTGAATAATAATCTGTAGCAAATATAGCACTAAAAATATTTTATTACATCCTTGTTATGGAAATAAAAATGATAGGAAATTATTTATTAAGCTGCATCCCATTTTCTTTTGCGTGAGGTTAAGAAACATGCTTGCAGACAACAGAAAATCTCATTTATTTCCAAAATGAGCAGCATTCTGGATTTGAAAAATAATTGAGAATGTTGCAATTTGCAAAAACTAATGAGATATTAGATTTTCCTCATATAAATAAGTTTCTTATGTTTTTCATAGATCATCAATAATTAGTTATTTTTGTTCTAATCAATGACAAATTTCAAATAAACGTCAAAATAATTTTGATGCAGATGTTAGAGTTTAATGTATAAAAACAGTTTGAATTATATATATTACTTCAATATATATTGCTTCAAGAAAATTTGGATTAACCGGAAGAAATAAAAGATTCGCGAATAAAAACACATCAACAAATAAAGTGGCCGCAATATCAGAATGGACATGTTCGTGGGTTCGAAAAGTAGTCTCACTGAAGACCCGCCGTGTAAAGGTCTGATATGTCGAAGCTAAAAGTCCCCATTTGTCCTGGCGGGGAAGTTTCGAGGATAAAGAGCTAGCTCATGTAGTATCTAAGTAACTTGACCACGGTTCAGAATTCCGTCGCTCTTCACCTCACCAATAGGACTCGCGTTACTTTAGAATTGCGACGTTAATAAAAGAAACAAATCATATAAAACAGTATACTACATTTAACGAAATACTTAACGTAGATATCAATATTTCTAAATTAATAACATAAAACTACAAATTATGTGAAAAGATACTATACAGGAATAATTTTGGTAAACTTTTGTAAGTTTCTGCTCATTTGTTGTTAAAATCCTCCAAGGAAATCAGAAGTAAACAATTGAACTGTGGGATGTTTGAAGAATTGCCAAAAGATATTTCTTTAACGAACTTAATGTGACCTATTATGACTGTAGCAAATAAGATACAAGTAAGTCACGAGCGATAGTTCTACGCAGCATAGGAAATTATTAAAGAAACTGTGGAACAGCATGGCTTAAGCACACATAAGTCTAATTATGTAATATATGGAAATCATAATTAAGATTATGTAAACATATGGCAATCATAATTAAGATTATGTAAACATATGGCATTCTGTATTACTTTTTAAAATGAATTAGGGCGTTGCTATCAGCAACGTTGACAGTTATGTGCTTATATATATTCTCTAGAAATCTGAATATAATGGGTCATACCCTGCATTGATGAAATTAAATAAATCCCATGCATGTATATTTTGATATTTGAGCATGGGTTGGAAACTATATTTTTTTATTATATGGAATTATATAAAAGTAAAATAATCTAGAAATATATTTAAATGTTTGAAATTCTTTTAAATAGTGAAGCTCTAATGTTATTCAAGGTATTTTCAATTTAAAAAAAGTCTTCTCTTACATATACAAGTAAGTTTTTATTTATAATCAATTACCTTCGAAAGGAAGCGAAAATGTATTTAAAAAATGCATTATTATTCTAAAATTAAACATTTTGGAATTTAATTAAAGATGGGAAAGTTAGATAAACTTACTTTGCTTAGAACTCGAAACTAATATGTATTTGCTTTGAATATAATTTTTATAGAAAAAAATTTCGTTAAAAAGTCTTTTTACCTTGAAAAGTATAAATAAATTTTATACATTAAACATATTGATAAAATAATATTATTTACAAAATAATAAAGAAACTAAAATAATTGAGATAATTTGAACTGTACGTTCAAAAAGTACTTTTAAAAGTAGGGTCTTTAAAAGTATGTTTATTACAGTCACAGCTTTATTGAAATAGTAGCACAATCCCATTGGATCATTTTATGCTTAATATGGACGTTTTGCTCTGTTTATTTCATGAATCTTTTATACTTAAAAAAGTATAGTTAAATATTAATAATTATAGACAAAATTCATCCTGTCACATTTCATTGTTATTTATTATAATATTAATACAAGTTATTCAATACAAGTATTTATAAATAAAATCTGTATTCAGGAAAAAAAACATCAGTTTGAATTCAATTTATTTACTAAAACCAAATATTCACTCTAACGAAAATTCACTAATTCCACGTTACTAAGGAATATTTGTATCTCACACACAAATGCTGTTGATGAAGCTTGAAAGTTTTACTTTCCTTATACTTGTATGGTTACTTCTTCAATATTCTTCACCTAAGTTAATCTTTCTTTAATGAAGATTTCGTCTTCCCTAAAGGTATTTGAACTTAATGTCTCTCTAGCCCTTTTACTTAATTTCTGTTACTGCTTCCATGTAATTAGTATGATTACAATCTGTAAAATGATCTTTGTCGGACGATGTGTGATTGCAAAAGTAAGTATTCTGACTCATCTTGCAACAATATTCTCATGAATTTGTCCACGACAACACCTTTAAAACTCTATCGTTTATGATGTCTCAAACGATGCCTTCTGAATATCAAGTGCATTCGAATTGAAATTTATCGCTTGACATGCTGAATTTATGATATAACAATGCTTCTAACAAGGGTTTGTTTCATTTGAGATAAATGAAATACGCATGGTATTTTAGTAGTAAACACACGAGATGTCGGAGGCTTTTAGCCTTAACAGGTATTGAATTTTTATGGGAGTTTTAAAGGTAAATGAAACTAATTAGCAGAGTTCGCACACACACAAGTAATTTACCGTGAAAAAATCGTGAGCTAGGTGACACCTAATCATATGATTATGGTTTGGAATCACAAAACCTTTCGAAAAATATCCACTATGCAGCAGCGGTACTTTAAATCCAATAAGAAGTGAATGACAGAACAAAGGAATGAAAAATGTTATGGACACAATTAATGTTTCCTTAAGGATGTTCCCATACATAGCTTAAAATTTCAATTAAATATTAAAATGTAATAAAACTTGAGATAAGAAATATGCTAGTAAATTGAATGTGTGTATAGACAACTTAGAGTTTCAAACGACAACAGGTCTTCTCTTTGAATAATTTTGCTCGTTATGAATTCTGCATTAGCTATTATAAATTTATTGCATCTTGTATATTTGAATAGTTTTAACACACACACACACACACACACACACACACACACACACACACACACACACACACACCACACACACACACACACACACACACACACACACACACACACACACACACACACACACACACACACACACACACACACACACACACACACACACACACACACACACACACACACACACACACACACACACACACACACACACACACACACACACACACACACACACACACACACACACACACACACACACACACACACACACACACACACACACACACACACACACACACACACACACACACACACACACACACACACACACACACACACACACACACACACACACACACACACACACACACAAGGGTATTATGTGGTGAAAGATTATTTATGTCTTTGTGGCTTGTGCTTTTCAAATTGTTCAACGAAAAGAATTATGGCTTCGTATAAAGAGAAGCAATTTATAACGAATAACACTTTATGACATACAAAAGTAACGTAGTATAAAAAAGATGGTTGAAAATATTCACTAATGAAATAAAATGCATTTATGAACAGTGTTCCAACTCATCAAAATGGAAGTCATATCAAGAAATCATTTACTGAATATAAATTGTCAATATTTATACTGCATTAAATGTGTAACAGGTATAAAAAAATTATATAAATGTTGCAGTTGGTACAAAGGGAAGAAAATAATAGAACAAAAAATAAGATTTCTAAAAGCAATTTACACAAAAAACTTTTTCTCACTTGATATCAAAAATTCCTGTTCAACAATCATAAGTAAATCAAACCCATAAACATGGGCAGAAGAGTTGTTCAAACACAATTTTTCAATAAAATATATATATATATATATATATATATATATATATATATATATATATATCTTCTAGCAATGATTGACTTAGTGGATGATCTGTTTATCATAAAAAAGGAGTGTACATAAATAATTTAAATTCTTTAGCATAAAAGGTTCAAAATTAATTTAGGAATAAAATATAAGATTAAAAAAGTGGATGCAGAATAAGAATATAGTGCGTATATTCAGCTGAATCAAATATTGTATATATATAACGTTGAATGTAAAAATATTAAAAATTGTATTAAAATTGGCAGTTGTTTATAATTCATTGGATTCAGAATATTGTGTACTAAACATTGCAGAATTTTCTGCGATTATAATATTTAGTAAACGAGTTTATTTTTTAGCATTAGATAAATGTTGTATTTTGATAACTAAAGAGTGTGCAAAACAAATTTTAATAATAGTATAAGGTTCTTAACAAAATGAGCTGCTCAAAACTTCGAATGTAAGCTGTCGTAAGACAATTTCTTATCGGATTCATTATGATCAAATTTTGATTGTAATTTTTCGCCATTCCTGACTGATAGTTAATTTCGGCTAAACTCTCGAGTTCTAACGGATTCCTGTTGGAGTTTAATTTCTTAATCATCATTTATATTACCTATTCGATTTCTTCACCCATCTTATTCGTAAGCTAACAATTGCTGTATATTCTTCTATTCACTGCATAGAATGTTTACGAATCGGGAACAATTTCCTAAAATGCACTGGGAGTTTATAATCACCATGTATAAGTAACACCTTCGAGAATACAGAGAAATGCACTTAGGAAAAGTCACGAATTCTCTATCGTGTTTTTTATTTTTCTACAAAATCAAAGAATCTTTATTTGTTTTTTTCAAGATGGTATTCTTTCGTTCATCCTATAGTATTCAATTCCTTTTCAATAAAATTTGGAATTTCGTTTACTTTTAAAACGGCAGAAAACGTAAGATCAATTCTCTCCTCTTGATCGCAGAGTGTAAATTCCCTATGGGGATTCCGACTCGCCTTGGGGATTTTTTTCCCTCCCTTCTTTTAGTTTCGTTAATGACAGAAAATGCCTATGTGAAGCAGACATAGTGTTAGAATGGTGGGGAAAGTTTATGAATTTCTTTTAAATAATATCAGAGAGAATTTTAAATAAGAAAATAAATAACTATCTTTAGGGATATCTGAAACCTAAAAATTTTTTTGTGATCTTAGCTTGGTGAAGTAAAATCTCTGTTTAGAAAATTCCTTAAAATTAAAACTTTAAAAAAAAATCATTTACTGAATTTTTAATTAAATCGTAGGGTCACCAGCGAGTTATTGTACGTCTGAGGGTTTAAATCGAAAGCACTAACGTTTACTAATTTATCAAAACTGCAATTAATACATTAGGAATAAGTTTGATTTAAAACAATATATCTCTTATGCATTTTGAAAAAATGGTGAGAAAGAAAACATGGAAAGAAAGGTAGAAAAAAAGTGGTTAGAAAGAAAACATCTAATTTCTGCTTAAAGCAGGAACTTTTGTAGCGCCCAAATGAAGAACTATAAGTGAATGCATTTTTAGAAAAGAGTAAATGGCTTTAATGTGAAACATGTTGCTCATATTTTTCAAATAATTTAATTCATGTAAAGTTAAATATATGCTTGAAAGTAATTACGTGAAAATAAGAGAAAAACAACGTAAGTTAATCTTCCAAGTAATTTGATTGCAAACAACCGATCAATCCTTTAGATTATTTTATCTGTTTTGTGTAATAATGATAGCTTAATCGTAGTTTATGTTTAATCATAATCTATGCATCTCCTATAGTTTTCCATAGAACTATACATATATGCTCGAGTTAAAATCTGAACAAATATTTAGATGTCGAATCAAAGAAAAATGTATTTCCAAATACTGAATTCAATATTATACATATATTATGTTAAATAAAAAAATAATGAAAGGAGGGCAACATGTAATAAATTAAGAAAGTATAAAAATAATAATTATATTGTTGTTGACTAAACAAAAAAATAAGAAAAATTAAAAAAAAAAAAAACACTCAGTATTTTATAAAATATTGCAGATAAATAAATGCGTGAATTACGTAAATTGATATTTTAAAAAAGTTAATTTCATTGCATTAAATAGAAAAGTTTCACTTACACACAAAAACTAAATAAATTACACATTATAAGAAAAATAATCCTTATATGTATATGAAAAATTTCAAAATATTGATTTATTTTAAAATATGGATCTTTTTTAAATGCAGATAAATTGCCTGATGAATAAGTAAAACAGTTTTCATATCTTAATGATTCATACTAGCGTTTTCTTAAATACAATAATACGGATAGAAATAATTTTAAGCGTTACTGAAATATTTAAATGCAACGAATCCAATTGGAAAAATTGTCATTTTCTTATTTTGCATACCTTTTACCAAAATATTTTTTTATCACTTCTATTATTATTGTTGTCCCTATTCATCCTTAAGCCATTATGGTTTACGTAATTCCCACTTCTTTTCTCATAAGCCGATTTAATATTCATTTTAAAAGGTATAAAATGTTATTTTAAACACACTTTATTTAATAAAAAATATATAGTAAATGACTTATTTAATAAACTATGAGCATATAATCTTATGT
This sequence comes from Trichonephila inaurata madagascariensis, assembly GCA_019973955.1. NCBI lineage: Eukaryota > Metazoa > Arthropoda > Arachnida > Araneae > Nephilidae > Trichonephila > Trichonephila inaurata. The sequence goes on from BMAV01012791.1 coordinate 188,767, forward strand.
GAATATTTCATAACTTGATATTCCTTTGCAGTGAAAGTTTATTATATACAACCGAAACCAAACTTTTAGTATAAGTTTTAACTCTGTTACATCAAACTATTGACTGAGAAATATTTATATTCCATATTATGCGTGTGCTTTATGATGTTCACGCATTATGGGACAAACTGCGAGACAAGTTCAAATTCTTTCAAGATAAGCAGCTACGTGCAAAGAATGCACAAAACTCAGTTGTTATCTTTATCCTCCGTACTCTAGTATAATAGAGTTTTAAAAAATGATAATAAGGTAAGATTGTCACCACATTTGTTCAAGTATGTTCATACTTGTTATTTGTTTCACGGTTCTATGCCCTTTTTAAGGATTCTTATAACACTTTAAGCGATACGGACGCAAGATAACCTTAAAGAATCCGAAAATAGACAGTGAAAATCCAATTTACTTTTTTTGCATGCTGTATATGTTAGTGTAAACCAAGGTTGTGTATATCAAACTTAAAGGCTAACTTGGGCCTAACAAACAAGGTTTAACTTGGGTGGGCCGCAAAAAAAAGTAAACATTAATTGAAGAAGGTTTATTTCGAATAAGGCACTATAATAAACATGAATAATAGAACAAGAAAAAAGTAATGTTTACGTTCTAACACTTGATATCTCTTCTCTGCTACTTCCTATTCGGGGATCTTTCCTATTTCGGGGAAATTTTGATATTTTATTGCATATTACGTTGTTGTTGTTTCTGATGCCACCTGTCTGACGCAGTCAGATCGAGGCCCACGAAATTCATCTTGGCAAGGGGCTAGAAGTATGCCTGTCGTTGTCCTTGATCACCATACATGTGACAGTACGAATTAGCTCGGCGAAATTCCCCGAAGGGACGATAGATGGCGACACCACCTATCTCCACCTCTACAATTTAGGCATGGAACTGAAGGGGAGGGAAACATTCTCCAGTCCCCTGCACTCGTGATTCAGCATGTAAGATTCGCCTGTCATTTAAAACTATATAGGTGGCGCGGCCATCGAAATCAGACTAAGAAAGACGGAGGAAAGGAGAAGAAAAACAAGATGGCGAAATGAGTGGGATAGGATTTACGTTTGGCAAGGATGGAAACAAAATAGTGTTAGCAAATCAAAATTAAATGTACTTAATTAGTTTTTTTGATGTTGTTTTGTGTTGTGTGTGTGTGGCTGTAATAAGAAAATAAATGGTTAGCCACTACACAAGTCGTGGATTTATTATGCCTGGATTTCTGACCTAATCTTTTCCTTTGAAGATAAGGGACCTACGAATTTTATTCAGCCCACAAGACTTTTGGACCCACTGATTTAGCGAGCACGTACTCCGTGCGTACTCGGAGGGTATTTGGTGGCAGGGGTATCGAACCCAGTCCTTCCGGTCTGGAGTCCGATGCTCTAACCACTAGGCTATCCACGGCCCATTGCATACTATTGCGTACTAATACAGTGGCCAAGGCACAAAAATTTTCGTTGAGGTCCGCATGAGACACGAGGCTGGAGTTTGACACCCTTGTTGTAAACAAAACTCGTTTAGCAAACATATGATGAAACACCTCACTCCTTATGAGAAGAGGAGGTTATAAATATGAAATTGAAAATGCATAAAATTTTTGAATAGGTGTGTTGATTTTCTGTATTATTTTTAAGTATTTGAGAACTAATATTTTACTTTTCACTCATTAATTTTAACCTAACATTCCCAATTTTGTTAACTCAACTCTAAGCTATCGTTGTCATTCAAATGACATATATGTAGATATTATTACGTATTTGCTTGTGTCCTTTTGAATAGTTTTTATTAATCTTATAGAAGAAGCCTTTTTGTATTCTTATTCTGGCGAAATAATTTCATCACTATTATTATATATAATAATTCTCATTCTTATTCTAATTATCATATTCAGATTTTCAGAAAAATATTATTTATCCATTCTCCATGTATATTATTCACGCTCAATTTTTTGAGATCATTTGAATGTCAATTGAAGGCTTTTAGATCTATTCAATTTACCGCTGAATAAGCATATATTATTCGTACATTCACAAACCCATATTTGTTCTTATATTTTTGTGTGTGAAGTTTTTCTCATAATAAGGAGTTTATACGAAGCTAATTCGTAGTCGTAAAATTCTGTTGAAAACGTTCTGGAGAAAAGTTATAAAAGGAGTGTTACATAGCTTGCAACGGAAACGCATGTCTTATCGTGAGTGTATTTTGTTCGATGTAAACTAACTGCATTTCTCAGTGACTGTCGATATAACGCATTGCGGAAATTGTGATGAAGAAATAATATAATTGAGTCTTTAATATTATCTGCTGTTGAAGAAGTTTAGTGCAACAGTTATTAAGAACAACAAGATATGGAAGATAAGGCCAATCATGATACGACAAAAGTTGACATGGATCTAGAGGATGTGATGATTATGAAGAAAAAAATGATTAGAAGGAATGAGAAAATAATGCGATACAGGAAAGAAAGTTACAGCCAATGTTATAATTTTTGCACAACTACTATCACGAAACTCCCGAAAAATAAGGCCTTAATAATATTCTAAAAAAGTGAAATTTCGTACCACGCGCGGCTACTGATCAAAGTTTCAGTACTATTAATTAATATGAGTTAATCGAATACAGGAAGTATATTCTTCGAACATAAGAATATGAAATAAAACACTGAAATCAAAATCAAAACATTTATTTGATTATATGTGCAGTGTTCCCAGATCTTTAAATGTAAAAATAAAAGACCTTTGGGCTAGCCTCAAAAAGAATGAAATATTGGAGATAATTATATCTATTGTTAACTATCTGTTATGTATTGAAATGAGGTATGGGAACACTGAAGTAGTAATGTTATAAGCATTTAAGAAAAAATATTTAGAATTGGGAAATAAACACACTTTGGTATAAGAGATTTTCTCTGCACCGATTCTTGTTATTTTTTGATGCCATTGCTAGTCACTGCATATGTTAAATTGGTTGGAACGCGGCCAGTTGGTCACATAGCTCATGACTTCAATACTAATTCACTGTTGCAATGTAATATAAAAATGCTTAATGCGCAAAAGTTGCAAAAATAAATGAGAAAAAATAGCCCAAGTTTAAATAGTTTGATAAAACTCTTTTTGACTTTACGTTACGAAAAAAAATTGTAATTTAAAAAAAGGCACATCAATAAAGAGATTACGATTTTTTTTATGAAAAAATTTGCTATTTTCTTAAAGAATATATATATATATATATATATATATATATGCTAAATTGCCGTAAATTTCATAAAGCAAAGTAATAAATAGAAATACAACAAGACAGTACAGGTAAAAAAATGAGACAGCTACAGTAGCTTGACGGCAAAAATTCTTAGCCTAAGGAACTAAGGTTGTAGGGTAAACATATTTTTGAGACCAACTTTTCCCTATACTTGCCTATTCTACTTTATAAAGAAGTGAAATTTGTATTATACAATTTGTATTATATCTATAAACAGACATATAAAAAGAACGAAATATGGGTTATTTAGTTAAGCAGTTGCACCATCATGCAGAAAGAAATATTGGTTTAGACTGGTGACAACACGAGTTCTACTAAATAACTTTAAAAATGGGTCAGATGTGACAATTTATTGAGGTTTAACTTGATAACACTTAAGTAGCTAGTAAAAAATATTATTAAATAAAAATGAATAGTTTATTTTAGGCTTTCATACATGAATGAAACCCTTCCAAAATTAATCGCCTCTATGCTAAATTATAAATCAATTGATTTGTGTATTAACAAATGCATATGTGTAGTGCTGAATATGAATTGAAAATTATGTAAATTTCAATTCATCAAAAGACCAATGATTAATAAAATCTCTCGTTCATGTCCGAAACGCCTTCTATTTCATCCATTCGGCATTCTTTCAAAAAACTCTGGAATGACCCAGGTCACCTCGATCCAAGGCCAACCTTTCTCCAGATGGCAAATGGTTTCTGAGAATGTCGTGATAGAATGACTTTAGAATCAGAAGCGTTCTTTCCCTCTCAATGGTAATCGTGATCAACATATCTTATTCAAAGTTTGAACTATACGTGACTTTAATAAGCCGTGTGTGTGATATGATTGTATCCTTTAGCTAATGAGAAAGAGCAGGATGGATCCATAATTTGGACCTATTTTCGGTTATAAATATGATGCTAATAAAAAGGCCGTATGTACAAGTATTTTTGTTTACATTCATAAGTATAACATCTAAAATATAACGTAATAGGTATATTGCTTGTAAGTATGAAACATTTAAACGAATAATAAAAAATTGAATCCCATTTTGCCTCCAATGGGCTTGATATGCTACAATTATCATAAATGCTTCCTGTTGTAAAATAATAATCGAAATTGTTATTCTTAGGTAGGTTACATTTTAAAATCAACATCATGATTTTTTGTTTGTAGTATAGAATCCATTTGGCAATAGAAGTAATCGGATGATTTATAGATAAAGAGAGTTTGTATATAATGTAATAAATAAGTGTATTGAGTCTTTAATTGAATTTTCTGCTTACTTGTATTGTGTTGAGTGGATCGTGGTCATGTGGAGGAAAAAATTTATTATTAATCGGAACCTATGCCGTGCGATGCAAAAAAGAAAAACAAAAAATGTTCTATGGTAAGGATATTAGAACTTAGAGAACTATTAGATAAAATTACTAAAAAATAATTTAAAATTTAATATTGCCACAAAGGGGTTGAATTTTCGATAAAAACTGGAACACAGACTTGTTTTTTGGTTTAGAGGTTTTTTGGATTCAAAAAAAAAATTTTCGAAAAGAAAGTAACCAAAAACGATAAATATTGATAAATAAGTGTTTGGTAATGAAAAAATAAAATGTACATTTTTAACAGATTTTTTTAACCGCATTTCCCCCTTTTTCCCGGTCGGGACCAATCTAAGTTTTTTGCATCTTCTGCTACATCGCCGTGCACTGTAATTTTGACATACGTTTTTTTAAAAAATTAGTACAATATAAATAAGCTGTTAAAATTGTACCTTATGTTTTTTTTTTCTTGAAGCTACTTAGTAGGTGTCTTCTCATTGTAATAAATATTAAAAAAATACTAAAATACATGTTTTTCTTTAATAAAAATTTTTCTTTTACCACCTAAAAAAATTTTCAAAACCCCTTAAACTTTTTGCCCTTTTTTTAGAAATTTCATTAAAATAAAAATTTTTTTTTTCTTTTATATTTCTCTTTTCATATTCCCGGGAAACTTTTTCCGCATAGGTAGGGTTTTGAAATTCTGAAAACATTTTTTTCGAACCATCCTATTGTATTGTAGGTGGTTTCCTTATAGACGTATTATGTCAAATTGTAATGATTACTTAATTATGTATGTTTGATTGAAAATAATCAAAACATGTTCTTTTTAAATCAACAATATAACATGTCTGTGACAAATAAATTGATCCACTTCCTTTATTTGAAAAGAAATAGTTTCCCCAAACAAAGAGAAAAATCACACATTTTTCACGTGATTTGTAATAAGTAAAAAATAAGACACCGTCACGTATTGTTTTGAACTGCATGCACATACACATTGAAGCTTGTGAAGTACATGAAAAAATCACATGATGCAATTCTATAGAATATCAATGCAATAGATCGTTATAAATTAATTTAGAACATGTTCGTTTTCCTTCTTTAAAGGCGTTAAGCGAATATTTCCTTGTTAATAATTGGTTAATATGCTAATTATTAACTTATGAAGGAAGAGGGAAAATTCATTTAATGTGATAAATTCAATTCTGAAGCAACGTAATTGCGGAAAAAAGGAATGGAAAATGTAACGATATAAAATTTCCCACACGGTTTTCCCCCTTAATATACGACAAACAAATGTATTGTATGACTTTTTGATTTGTATTCATAAATTTTATTAAAATATTTTATTTCGATTTTGAATAAAATATTAGATAAAAATTATTTTTGAATTTTAAATTTTTAAAAGGGGAAAAAAAATTGGCTTTTCTGATTATATATTTCAAAAAAATGTGATTTAAAGCAAAAAAAATTTTATATTAAAATAAATGTTTTTTAATCAAAAAACCAAAGGAAATTTTTTGGATCGAACTTGGTAAAAAATATACTTTTTTGGGGGCACCCCTCAATGAAACTTTCCATCCGGAAAATACCCCGAAATTCATGCTTTTTAACAAAAATTTTAATTTTCCCCAAGGGGGTTCGTATTTAAATTCTGCTTTCATGCTGGGGGTTAGGGTTCGATTCCCGGGGGCAACTTTTTTCTTAATTTATTTAATTTTTTTTAAAATTAAATAAATTTATTTTTATAAAATTTATTATATAAGTATTAAATTATTTTTTTTTAATTATTTTTTTTATTTTATAAAAAAAAAAATTTACTTTGATTATATTAATTTATTAAATTTTATAAATCTATTTTTTATTAAAAATATATTTATTAAAAAAAATATAATAAGATTTAAAAGATATTTTAAAAAAAAATTAGTTGCAAATGTTTTAATGTGAAATACAAAAATATAAATAAAATATTATATATAATAGAAATATTTTATACAAAAATTTTTTATTATTAAATTAATTTTTATATTTTATAATAAAAAAAAACGTCTTTTATATTTATTTAAAATTTTTTATTTTACAATTTTATAAATATTTAATAAATCCTTTCAAATAAATTTTTTTAATTTCAAAAATTTATTTAAATAATTTTAATAAATTTATTTTAAAAAATTTCTATAATAAATCAATAATAATTTCAATAATAAATCATATTTTTTAAAAATAGATTAATAATATTTTTATTAATACTAATGTTTTAAAAATAATAAATTAATTATAATAAATATAGATTAATTAATTATAATAAATAGTAAATTATGTATAAAACTGATTAATTAATTAATTTTTTTAAAAAAATAATTTAAATTTTTAATTTAAATTATTAATAATTTTTATTAATAATTATTTTAAATATTTTTTTTTTAATAACTATTTTAAATATTTTATTTAATAACTATTTTTAATATTTTAATTAATAATAATTTTAATAATTTTACTAGTAAAAAAAATTAAGTTATATATTTTAAATTTTTTTTTATTTTATAAAAACAAAATAATTATAAAAAATACATTTAAATTTAAAAAAACTTTTCATAAATAAATTTATTTAATTTAAAAAAATTAAATGAATTGAAGAAAAAAAAGTTATCGCTGGAATCGAACCCAACCTCCAGCATAGAAAAGAACGTTTTTCCAAGCTACGAACTCGTTGCGGAAAATTAAAATTTAATTGTATAAAACAGCATGAATTTCGAAGCTGATTTCTCCGAATTGACTGGCATTCGACGGAATTTACATTGAGGGGTGAGCACCAAAGAGTACTACTATTCACCAAGTCTCGATCGAAATAATTTCCAATGGCCCTCCCTTAGGAAGGGTTTTGGGAAAAAACAGATGTCGCATTTTTCATTTTTAAAACTTTTTCATGTAAATAAAGAAAAGGAATAGGGATACGAAGAGGAGACAAGAATCTTAAATTATTTTACCCATAAAAGGAAAACAATTTAAAATTTTATCGTTCTGAAGGAGTGTTAAGGAAAAGTAGATTTGGCAAACTCTGAAAAGAATTTTTGATGAAATTTTTTATATTTAGGCTTCGGTATTAGAGTTAAAATAAATAAAATAGAAACTGTTCATATAAAATTGCTACCTGGAGAATATTGGGTGTCTCAAAAATAGCGCTCAAACTCTGGAAAGCAAGATTTCTCGTTGACCATACATAAATAAGTAATATAAATTTTTTTTTTAAGTCGATTCCTACTTAGATCAACAAAGAAAAATTTAAATTTAGCTACTTTTTTAAAAATAGCTACAATTAATATAAATATAAATATTAATATTAATATCGTATTGTAATTTAAAACAATCGTGTATATAAAATTTCAGTTCAATAAAGTTTTTTAAAAAAAAAGGGGAAAAAAAATTTTTTTTTTAACTAAAATATCCCAATCTTATTTTAATTTTTTGAAAATTGTTTAAAAAATTTTTTTAAAATAAATTTAAATTCCAAAAGACCCAAAAAAAAAAATTATTAAAAATTTTTAAATAATTTAGGAATATATTTTTTCTTCTATCCCGTGTACTTTTATTTATGGTACTTTTCTCGTAAACTGTGGATCGCATAGGTACAATTTTTTGGTCATTTTTATGTACTCACAGAGAGGAATCTGGCTGTGCAGAGTTTTGGTGTTATGTTTGGGCACCCTGTATATTCTTAATTTCAATTTCCTTAATATTTATATGAGGTTTGAAGAAAATGTTATGATCCCTTTCTAGAGACTAAGTTATCGATCCATTAAAAAATCCAATAACGGTTAAAATGAGAGAACTATATGATCTACCTTAGCTTCTTATAGTGGCATTCATTTTATAATAGAAAAAAAAAAAAAGCTATACCTGGAAAAAAAAAAAAAAGATTATTCTCGACTAACATTGATTTTTTTTTCTTTTTATCATTGTGATATAAGGAAAGCAGATTTTGTTACCATTCTATTTTTCAGATTCTGAAAAATATAATTAATTACTAGTGATCATTAATCTTTTCAATATCTAATTATATTAGCAGATCAATTTCTTGTAGAAAATTTCGTTGTATAAGTTTTTTTCTGACATAGTCTTACTTTTTAATGATCTTACTCCTTTTCTAATACATATAATTGGATTCGTTTTAATTCACCTTACGCTAGAATTATATGCTGGATATTTGCGACAGACCTTCAAATAGGAAGCCACGTTTAAGATTCCTGTCAACCAGCTATTTAGATTTCGTGAACGTAGTGTTAACCTTAATGGAAGAACTTCATGAAATATTAATGATTTTTTTTCACTTTTTTCTTCAATCATAGACTAGCGTTTCGATTTGAATATAATAAAGTACACCCAAAAGCAAAAAAATAATGAGTTTCTCTGGAAAATTTTTTTTTTCTGAAAATTTATGATAAAGATTTCAACAATTTCATAAAAAATCTGAAACTTTCAAATAAATCGTTAAAATAAATGCAAAAATGTTTTCAGAAATCGGAAAGAAAACCCAGAGAAAAATTTATTATTTTCAGTTTTTTCGAATGCATTTTATTTTATTCAAATCGATGAACTAGTCTAGATTCGATGAGAAAAACAGAAAAAAAAAAAAAACCTATAGGATTAACATTAAGTTAACGTATTAAGACTAGTTCATAGACGGGAATCCTTTAAGAGGAAAAAGACACTCTAATTCAGCTGTTCTTAAACTTTCGATTGCCGCTGCCCCCCTTAATAGGTCAACGTAGCATCGCGGACCCCCAAAATTTTGAACCCTTCCTGACTCCCAATACATGGCTCAGTGATTATTAATATATGATAGTACGAATGCATTTTAAACAAAACAAAATGTTATAAAAATAAAAACTTTCAGAAAATATTTAAAAATTAATAATAAGTAACAGTATAATGAAGGGTATGAACGAATTTCAGGGATTTTGTGGAAAGCTGTATTTTAAAGTCAAATAAATATTAGAACAGGTGCAATTGACATAAAATTAACTAGTTTCATTAATGTAAGTAAAAATAAATACTATAGAAGTAAAATATATAAAACGAGATACAAGAGTAAATAAACGAAACAAAAAAAATATAAGTAAATTAGTACTAACTAACCTTTATTGTAAAAGCATAAATATCATTTATATCATTGGATTTAGTCCAATCTAGTTACAAAACTTAAAGATTTCACACATTTTTCTAAATTGTTTAATGTTTTGAATTATTTTAGGATGTTTTCAATTCGTTCATCCAATTTTACATATGGAAACACCATAATAGGTACCAGAATATCCCCTCTGCCCACCCAGCTCCCCTCACATGTCCGCTCTAACCCCGTAACCCAGTGTTATTCAATCAAGATTTTCATCGCGCCCTCCTCATTCAATGACAATGTATTGAATTCAACATAATACTATACTTCAACGCTTAAACTACGATACGACCTTAACCTCCTAAGTGCCACCGGCATATATAAACGTCTTGCTCAGTCAAAGCATTAATTTTCTCGGACGTATATATACGTCTTTCCGAAGTACGACCTTTTCTCTGCGCTGCTATCCATAAAATTATTCCGAAGGCTTTGTAATGCAATAAAAGAACGTTGACAACGTTTGCGAAGAATTTACTGATTTGAGAATATTTTTGCTTCTTTATTCCTTTCCCCCCCCCAATACATCACATACGCGCATCTACGTGGTAAATGGTTGGCATTGGGAAGCGAATCGCGTAACTTTTAATCGGCAGTTAAGGGATTAATTATAAACCGTACTAATTATAAAGTTAAGTGTTAATTTTTGTATTCAATTTTACATATGACAATCCCACGAGGTCACTGGTAATTATTAAACTTGTTCTTAACTTCGTATTGTTATATTATTTATAAAATATATTGTGTAGCGCGGATACATTTATAAGTATAATATATCAGTGTAAATGTGTAATTTATTTTTTTATATATTATGTCAGAATGTGTTTTGTTGTTTTTTGCTTGTTGCTCGCCCCCTCTCCCCCGAGTTGAGTCGTCACGCCTCCCAAGGGGAGAGGGCCCCACAGTTTGAAACGCTGCCGTAACCTCTATCTCGGCTGTTTAATATTTAAATTAACAATGGATAAATTATTTTACCTCATGGAGGAACGTTAGTTTTATTGAAGATATTTGAGAGTGCGATACGCTTACTCCGACATTTTTATACCGGCTTATCAACAAAATATATGTATTCGAGAGCATGAGTGGTTATCAATAAACGCTTTACAAAAAAGTTTTAATTCTGAGCCGCGCGCGCGTGTGGAAAAAGTCATTGAATCAATTTCAGTAGAATGGTAAATGGAGCAAAATTAGTCAATAAAAAAGCTGATGTTTATTTTTTCCCCTCTTATAAACTGTTCAACAATTAAAAAATCTGTTTAATTATTTGCATAATTGAGCCTGTATAAATCCTTAAGCAAATTAATTTTTTTATTTCGAAAATGCTGATCAACAAAGAAAAATAAAATATAAATATGCTATAAAAAGGGTAGTCGAAATTGTCATAGATTAAAGCCACCAATATTGTTTGGTAATGACTCCAAAAAAAAAAAAAAAAATGATCATTTTTTTTTCCGGAGATGGGTCAGATTAAGTTATTTAATGAGATATGACAAAGAGCAATAAAAAAGTAAAATTTCTTTTAAAAGTCAGAAGTAAACAACAGCTATTAAGATGTAATATAACCTTTTAAAATGATATTTGTATTCACTAATTTTGATGCTTCAGGACATCCTTAACTGTTTTTAAGTTCAGCGACTTTTCACATAGATTCCTTTTTCTTTGTTTGTTTAAAGTTTAATATTTAATGAGCGTTTTTTCTTCTTCATTTTTTTTTTTGTTGAGAATCACTGTGTAGAAGAATACATATTTATTTTTAATTAAATGAAAAGTCTTTATGAAATCAGAAAAGTAATCCACACCGAAAAAAATTAAATTCCAAAGTATTATTTGATTCAAAGGCATACAGGACACGCATATTAGATTTTTCTCATATCATTCACACTAACTGGCTTTTTTGTTCTTTTGTTAAATGAACTCATTTTTTTTAAAAAAGTGTGAGTCAACTGTAGTTTATAAAATCAATGGAGGATAAATTTAATTAAAGGATAAAAAGAACAGTAGAGGAAGCATAGAACAGGGATGGCGAACCAGTGGCACGTCAGAGATCAAAATGGTTTGCAATTTATTTCAAAGTAACAAAATTCACTATGAAATATTAAGAACAAGTACGAGTGATCAGTTGCGGGGTAGCGGGGAGCATACTCGTTTGTTGTTGTCTCTTAGTTATTGCCTTATTTACCTCTTGGACTACAGTTGCTTATGATGCAAAATTTGTCTACGCACAGCATAGTCAATTACGTTCACAAAAATGAATCACAGGAAAAATAATTAATGACTTAAAAACCGTTTGGCAGATGACTCGGATTCAGCATGCATTCCACTAAAAGTAACATCTTACAATCTTAATATAAGTTATTTGTCATTCAATCTGCAAAACAGAAGTCACACTAATGTTACTTTGATTTGAATTACATGTATAACTAAAAATTTACAAATATATAGTTTCACAACTATATAGTGGTATTTTTTAGTATTAAATAAAGCGTTTTGAGTTGTTAATATTTACTTTTATTATTTTCCCTATAATCACAAGTCAGAATTATTTGACGGCACGTCTATACCTCATTTAACACTTCTTAAGAAAAAATGGCACGTTGATCCATAAAGGTTCACCACCCCTGGCATAGAACATATATCTGTTTAAAGTTGAATATACGTATAAATTTTACTTTTATTTCATCCAAACACAAATATAATGGAAATTTAAAAAGAAAGCCCAAAATCTACTCTCTGTCACACTCATACACAGAGTATCCCAGGATTATTGGTACAAACTTTAAGGGAAGGTTGGGGACAATCCAATGTTTCAGATGTGCATAGCAACCAACGGTCGGAAACCTCATGAGAAAATAGTATAACAATAGGCGAAACGAGGAGACACAAGACTGAGATCATCTGAAATATTTATTGATCAAACCAAGGCTAAACTGAGAGTTCGTGTCAGTTGTGGCCGGACCTCACTAGGTCTGTTAACTCGTAATGACCCATATCCACACAAATTATGGTGCAAATTAGTAAACATTCGGGGTCCATGTATCTCTCTGCGGGTACCTTTCGTGATTAAATCTATTTTTGTGCTGCTCTTGTATTTCCTTCTAGCAAACCGTAAATTAGGTGCATACCTGCCAGCTCGGGGTATGTAAAAACGTTTCATACTCCTCTGCGGGCAATGAGAGCTCAAATGACTGCGGTAATAAAGGTCTGTTTCTTCCAATGGTCTTGTGTACACCACTACCTACGCCGAATGAAGACATTTCCGATCATGGGTTCCTATGTAAATCCAAATACTTGTAATGTCCCTTACCTCCTCATAAAGTTTGTCCAATAATCCTGGGATATCCTGAATGTAGTAGAAAAGTGAATCATTCACTCAGTATTAGGCCAATCGGCTAAAAATTTATCAAGCATGCTTCTTTTGTCGAGTAGAGGATCCGCTAAGAAAGGGTTTTGCAAAAATCCACACCAAGAAGGGTTTTGGAGGTGTTCCTCTGTTTGAACTATTACACCAACAGACTTGAAATCTGGAAGAGTGCTTCTTTTGATGGTAGAGATACTCTAAGAAGAAGGAGTGCGGGAAGTGAAGGCGTTATAAACAAGTTTCCCCTGTTTGAAGTATTATACCTACAGATAAACTTTGGCAAATATATTTCTTTCATTGAGAGCAGGGATTTACTGAGAATGGGTTTAATAGAAATCGCTTCCATGATGTTGGTGGCTGCAGAGGCATTATAGACAAAACTTTCTGCTTTTTGAACTGGTATATACTATATGTACTCGCTTGTTAATACATAATTTTACATTTCAAAGATTTATTTACTTTCAATGTAATTCTCAATCAAAGATATACTGCTTTCTTTCTTTGTCTAAAACACCTGTCTGAGTATAGATTGCCGAATAATGTATGCGTTACTTTCAAGAATAAGCCTCTACCAAATTTTAAACTCAATTTAAATTCTTCTTTTATTCTGGGGAACACACTTAACTTCACATTACTCCTCTATATTTTGATTCCGTATTTATTCATTACATGTAACTCTTTAACTGTTATTTTGAATATTTTTTTCTCAGTTGAATTACACTTTATTGCTAGGATTTTCATTTCGTAATAGCCTTTCGTTTAATCGAATTAAACTTTCAAAATTTGCCTTTATTTCGATATATCGAACTTTCTCTTTTTTTAGTCGTTTTTCATTTGTTGGAGAGAATATATGTTGTAACAGATGATCTAATTCTAAAATTAAATGTACAATGGTAAGCTTTGTTCATCAAATATTGTTTCTTCAAAGAGTTATAAATTCATAAACTGATAATAGAAAACAAATTAAATTATTTGTAACTATATGAATATCAATATTTAATTTTGATAGGTTGCTGTAAGTTGCAACCTTTACGCTTGAGGTCCAAATCAATAAATCCACAATAATACGCGGACACAAGACTGTCAAAAAATAATGTAGCCTGGAAATTTAAAAAGAAAGGACAAGATTACAACTGATTCTATGGGAAGAGATGGTGTTACAGATATATATATATATATATATATATATATATATATATATATATATATATAAACATATCACTGTCGTAGCTAGATCTGAGGGGGCCCTGTATCAAAATTTCTTTTTTTTTAATTTTTTAATGTGAGAGCCCTGATAGCAGACTGTAGTTACACATGTTGGGGCCCCCGTAGCTTGGGGGCCCCGTATCACTGATATGGTTGATACGGTGGTAGCTACGCCTCTCTCTCTCTATATATATATATACAGGGCCACAAAAGTGTTCGTACACTTATAATTTCTTATGAAATTTAATGTTTTCGACTAATAAAAATTAATATATTGTAATTGTAATTTTTTTATTGTATCTGCAACTTGTTCTTAATGGAATAACATACTTAATTTTTTAAAAATAGTATAACTATTTTTTTAAAAAAATTAATAATCAAAAAGCTACTAAAAATCACGCCACAAAAGTCTTCGTACACTTAACAAAAAACTCAACTTAGCTTTAAATATTGTATTTCTTAATTTAGAACTTAGTAGGATATCTTTTAGTGTCCACAGCAACTTTTAAGCTTCTTGGTATAGTTTTAATCAGTTTTTTGTAATTTCTGCATCTATTTTCCTCCATTCTTCTGTGATTATTGTTTTTACTCCATACTTTGTGTTTATTTGTCATCTTTTCTTTTTTTACATCGAAATCTCACTAAATATGTTCTACTGGGCTAAATGAAGAGTTTGAGGAGATGTTTTAAGAATTTGGGGACAGTTATAGAGACACCAGTGGCGTACATTGAGAGCAGTGCGCTTGGCGTCATTACCCTGTTAAAAAATTAAGTCGTTTCCAATATCCAAATTTTGGGCGGATAATTTAAAATTTCTCTTTAAAATATTTAAATAGAGCTCATGATTCACAATACCATAAAAAAATACCAAATTACCTAATTCAGTGGCCGATTTTCACCCCCACGTAAGAACACTTCCACCTCCATGTTTTAGTGATCCAACTAGATTCTTGAGATTAAGTTTCAGAAAATTCAAAATTGACAGCAAATTGATTGGGATGGCAGATAATTCAACATTTATGGATCCGATGGGCCTATAATAACTTGTAAAGGAAAAAAAAGGAGTTTAATCCCATGAATTTATGTGGAACAAGAACTCCTGGACCTCCATGCTTCAGCATTGAAGTGAAGATGTTCTGGCGTGGGTGTGTAAATTGGCCTCAGAATTAGGTAATTTGGTACTTTTTGATAATATTGTGGATCATGAGCTCTATTTAAATATTTTAAAGGGAAATTTTAAATTATCCGCACGAAATTTGGATATTTGAGACAACTTAATTTTTTAAAAGGACAATGATTCCAAGCGCACTGATGTCAATGTACGCCACTGGTGTTCTATAACTGTCCCAAATCTAAAACACCTCCTAAAACTTTATTTAGCAGTAGAACATATTTGGTGAGATTTCTATGTAAAAAAAAAGAAAACATGAAAAAATAAACACAAAATATGGAGTAAAACAATGATCACAGAAGAATGGAGGAAAATCGATGCAGAAATTAGAAAAACTGGTTAAATCTATACCAAGAAGCTTAAAAGTTGTTGTGGATACTAAAAGATATCTGGCTTTCTAAATTAAGAAAGAAATACAATATTTAAAGCTAAGTTGAGATTTTTGTTAAGTAAACGAAGACTTTAGTGGCGTATTTTTTAGTAGCTTTTTGATTATTAATTTTTAAAAAAAATAGTTATACTATTTTTAAAAAATTAATTATGTAATTCCATTAAGAACAAGTTGCAGATATCATAAAAAAATTACATTTACAATATATTAATTTTTATTAGTCGAAATTATTAAATTTCATAAGAAATTGCAAGTGTACTAACACTTTTGTGGCCCACTGTATATCGGTTTCAAAAACGTTAAATGGAAGTCGAATGACTTACTTTAACGACTTTGCGTTTTAAAGATAAAAGTCCATCTTCTCTTCTGAAAACTTCTGAGATTCAATGCATAGTCAGATTTTTTATATTTAAAATTGTTTAAGATTCAAAGAAATTTTTGAGAAATTCGTCATTTGAAGAAAATTTTATCTCAAATAAATATCAAGCATTGTGAATAAAATGCTTTAAATATCGACAGAAAAAAATGGCGATTTTACGACAAAAAGCAAACAAGGCAATTTTTCCCTGAAATTGTCTCAGGTTCAAGTGAAGGGCACTAAAATACCTTCAGGGGCCATTCTTGGCCCGCGGGCCCCAATTTAAAGACCCTACCGTTAGGCATAAAAGGTTTTGCGTTACTTTTTTTTTATCTTATAATACAACTCGTTTGATATCGCATGTAGCGAAAGACAGATGAAAAGTGAAGCAAGAAATTAGAGCTTTCCCCTACTTATTTATTGGGTTATATTCCGCAATTTTTTTTCGGAAAAACTACAGTTCGAAGATAAATATCTCTCGTTGATCCTTTTTTCTTTTGAGGTCGCGAAGATTCATTCACCTTACAAATGCAACCGAAAGCAATTTTATGAGGTACTTAGTATAAGCCATTAGTAATGTATGTCCTGAGTTGCCAGTGAAGGGCGTAAAATTTATAGAAGAAAGAGCTAGTAAATATCTCTAACGATAACACTAGTTTTCCGTAATGTATCCGGGAAAAAATATCATGTAAAGGAATTAATGTAGATAAAACTGTACATTATTATTATTTTGTAAAAGTCTAATTGAAATTTAAAAATATTTATTGTAAATATATTGTATGACACTGAAAGTAAACTTATAATAACTTTAAAAAGTAAATATAAATTGTTATGTGCAATCCATTCAATGGATGTATTTTAGCCACTAAAAATTCATTTTTCAATTCCTACTATGAGCTCACACTCTATATATTTATTTATTTATCTTGGTGGAATTTTCAATCGTTAATAAAATACCTTTTAAAGCGCTCAATTGAGCTGAAATTTTATATGCATGATTATTTTGGATGACAATACAATAATTTAATTATAATTAATAAAAATTAAATTTTTAAAACTAATTATTTAAAGAATTACAAACACAGCCACGCTGGCATCATTTTTGGCGACTTGTGTCAAAACTTGTGAAAAGGTTTTTTTCTCCCGTTTTAAAGCGTTCAGTTGAATTGAAATTTTATATACACGATTGTTTTAGATGACAATACGATACTTAAATGATAATTAATAAAAATTAATTACCACTTAATGTTGTGATTCTGTCCTATGTATATACATATTTATATTAATTGTAACTATTTAATATAAAGTAACTAAAATAAAATTTTTCTTTGTTGAGAAGGAATTGACTTGACAATTTTTTCTTATATTACCTGTTTAAACTAAGAGCATCAAAAATAGCTTTAAAATGTTTTCTATGTTTCTTTAACAATTTTGTTCCCTGAGAATTATTAAAAGATTCAGAATCATCTGTTTCATCAGGGGAGTGAGTGAGTGACAGCTTATTAATAATGCACTCAAAGGGCTCTCGAAGGCTATTGGCGACGGACATGCAATTTCAAACCATGGTCAAGTGATGAGGATGATTCCTGAGTTGACAACCCTTTTCCGAACTTACACACCATGCCAACGTGGAAACTGAGCTGCTACCGATTGAACGTGCATCACTGCGTATCTTTAAGGGGGTTGACCCATGTGACGGCCTGTTTTTTAAGCATTTTCAGGAAACTCTTTTTGACGACCAGTAAAATGATAGAACTTCAAGTTTTTATATCATTTATTTATAAGTATCTTAAGAGTATGAAAAGAAGTTTTTAGCCAAAAATATTGAATGGAACGTGAATTTTAGCGCTCTGAATACACCCACCTCGAAAAAATGGACGCTCACTTCCTCCACGATTCCGGTTGATTGGCTTATCCGAAATAAAAAAAAATGAACGTCGTTTTAATCTATAACCTTAAGGTATTCGACTACGTTCGGAACCGTGATTTTGCAACAGCGTATAAATGGATAATATATATGATATTTAGTGTCACTTAAATTATAAAACGTATAAAATTGTTTTAAGAATAGTATTACAATAAAAAATTATTTAAGTACCATATTTTGACAAAAAATGAAATTAGAACGACTAATTTTCTAAATATTCTCCTTTTATGAAAAATGCTTCTATTATAATAATATTTTGCCTGTATATAGCTCAGACCTCTGTACAGAGGCTGAACTAGAATTTTTGAAATATATCTTAGAAGTGGATTTATCCATATTTTACTAAAACAGAGGAGAGAAATTTTAAGAAAAAAACGCCTATAATTATTTCAATTGGTGGTAACTGTGAAAATAATGTGAATTTTTCAAAAATCCTAGTTCAGATATTCTGGAGAAGTATTTACTATATATAAGCAAAATATTATTGTTATAGAAGCATTTTTTAAAAAAAGAAGAAAGTTTTGTGTGTGAAAAAAGGTTATTCTAAGTTAATTTTTTGCCAAAATATTGTATTTAAATAATTTTTTTTTATCATAATATCCTTAAAACATCTTTATACATGTCTTCTTATTTAAATGACACTAAATATCATGAAAATGATCCATTTATGCTCTTTTTTAAAGTACCGATTCCGAACGTAGTCGGATACTTTAAATGCATCAAATGAACTATACTCAATCGCAAATATCAAAAATTGGATTTTTGGTACACCTCTGAAGAAAAAGTTTCAAATTTCATGGGGGTTTTTTTTGTTATGTTTTTGCTATAAAAAATAGAAATATTTTGAATTTTGGAATGATCGTAGTTCATTTGTTGCGTATATTTGTGCTGAGTCCATCCTATATATTTGAAGTCATTCGGTCAAACTGTTCTTAAGATATGATGGAGGAAAGCTTGAGAAAAACGCGTCTTAAGTTTCAAGTCTGATTAAAACAAGGAAAATCTTAACTTAGCGCGCCTAACAGCTGCTCTTCTAACACTTGCTTCTTTATAACGACTTCGAATTAAAAAAATCACTTTACCACCGTATTCTAGACATGATAAGCAAGCAATTTATGAAAAAAAAATTTGATTTTTTTTTAACCCGTCACATGGGTGAACCCCATTAATGACATCAGGACCTGAACACTTGACTTAACAATTCAGTCACGAGTTCATGTCCATGACCTTTAAGCTACCGTGGTCGCCAAAGTAATGAGATAGTAGAATTTAAGAAATATTTATATTTAAATCGCAGCGATGAATTCCTGAAAATCGAGTTCTGTTGTACCGATTATGATGTTTACGTTATCCTGATCCATATACATTTATTTGTTTATTTATTTTGCCAAATCACACAATGGCTTTTCCTTTTCTTGTTGTTGTTGTTGTGCATTTCTTTCCAATTAATCTCATTTTTTCTTGGCGTGTTTTTTCTCGATCGATCACGTTTTTAAGGATCATTTTCCTACTGGCCCACATTGACTACTGGTTTAATACTCCGTGAACTTCAAAAGGAAAGTTGCGGAATAAGATTGACCCAATGCTTCTTTTATTCAAACACTTCAGTAATAAAATGTTTTTTGCTGCTGTAACAGAATAGTCTTGGTCATGAGCTTGTGGCTGGCTTTGTTTATGTCGAGTTCTTGTGCCACTAAAAACCCGTCATTTTGAGTAGTTGCAGCTCGTTAAATCTGTCGAGGTACAAAGTTCACACGCACGCATGATAGGGAAGCTTGTTCATTGGGTTTGCCACAGCTCAGGTGTCATTCTTATCACTTCATTGTGGTTCAGAATCATGAGGTCCTTTACTATAGTTCTCATGTTGCTGCAAAGTACGACATTGATGTACAATTATAAAACAAAATGCAGATAAGAAAATCATACTACTATAAATTTCAGGAGAAAATTTGAACAAAAGGATTATTAGTTTTACCTTATTCTACTCTATTCATATACGAATTCACTCTATTTTAGAATTTTTTTCACGGAAACAGTAACAGAAAATTGTTTACGCAAGCCAATATATGGTAATTATATGAAGAGATGTGTAAGAAAATATAAAATTAATCCTCCAAAAGATATTTTAACTTCTTTATTCTAAGAAATAATTCTTGGCTACGGATCATGCTCACAGCTCCCTTTGTGTTATTACTTCAGTCGAGTTATGAGTTCGAATCCCGATGCTGCTCCCCTCAGGGGGCTCACCTTCTTTGGGTGGGTACGGGTGTCACAATCCCGAGGTACCCTAGTGATCCTTCTAATCCTTGTCATCTAATTTCTTCTTTTATTCTTTTCTCGTCCAGACCACAGACCTATGAATGTTTGGCGCAGTATAGCCAAAACTGGCTCTTGCGCCATAAAACACCAAACTCAACTCAACCCGATGCTGCTGTGTAGGGGGTTAATGCCCATTAAATATGTCAAGACACACAATTCTTAGGTTTTTGTAGTGTTGAGGTTTGAAGAGTAGTTGACTATAGGTCTTATCAATCAACTACGAGATTCTTCCACAATAAAGCTCGTGTTATTTCATAATGCAATGTTAAATAACAATCGATGAAACAAACATAACATTTTGATTGCATTCGCCAGTGATTACGTTTACCAGTTTTGTGACTTCCGGTGTTTAAGTCGCGAGTCAAGAGATTAAATTCTGATTCTATTTAAGATCTCTTGCATGGAAAATCAAGGATTGTTGTTTGGTAAGCGGAGCATACAGGTTATATAGCAAATAGTTTTTAAAATTTCATTCTCAACAATAAGGGACCACACACAGGAGTACATTCTTTATCTTGAAGGAAAATGTATTACTAAGATACAATTGAGAATTTCTTTTCATTTGCTTACATTGAACATAAAACTTATTTATTAAAAACGAATTTAGCAATATATTAATTTCTTTGGAACTTTTCTAACAGTACTTTATCATGAAAATATTTCAGATTATTTAAAAAAAAACATCTTTCATATCTATTATAAAAAAATTATAGTAATCGAACACTTTTGTTAGGCTATAATTTTAATAAATAAGCAAAAAATAGAAAATTTGCTAGATTAAACATTTGGACTTAGATTAATCTCCACATAAATACCAGAAAACTTCATTAGGAAAAATATTAATGAATTTTGTGAGAAAGGGATAATTTCCTCTTTTTATGCAATAACTTTAATAGGTATTCATTTAAAACGTCGCTTTAATGATTTTTAAAGCAGTCACACAGTTACGAAAAAAATCAGTAAATTAAACGAGAAAGAAAGGCTATAATTGGATTTCGCGATACTTTTGTTGGGAAGAACATCAAAGAATTTGCATAGTGTTTATTAAGTGTTCTATATTTAGATTTTGTGAATTTTTTATTGTTAAAGATTCCAAATTCTCCCATTAATTAAAGGTTTTCGTTCAATTCATTAATTCAGTTCTTTGTTTGAGAAAGATAAGTAGAAACGGTAAAAATGATGGAAATGATAAAAGTACCTTTTTTTTTTACTATTCAATTTCGGTTTAAACTCTCTTATGCCTTCTCAGATATACTCAAATATTTGATTATTAATCATGATTTCTGTATTAATCATGTTAAAAATATATAAAATCATATAATTTCATTTATGGTATTACAGTTATATGTATTCCCATATATATTATTTCGATGTTGTTATTTTTTTGTCCAGACACTTTAATACATTAAGGTATCCGACTACGTTCGGAACCATGATTTTAAAAAAGCGCATAAATGTATAATTTTCATGATATTTAGTGTCACTTAGATTAGAATACATGTATAACATTGTTTTAAGGACATTATGACAAAAAATTATTTAAATACAATTTTTGCAAAAAATTAACTTAGAACAACCTTTTTTCCAATTGTTCTCCTTTTGTAAAAATTGCTTCTATTGTGTATTAATATTTTGCCTGTATATAGCTCAGACCTTTGTTCAGACGCTCAACTATGAATTTTGAAAAATTCACATTATTTTTAGAGTTACAACCATTTGAAATAATTATCGGCGTATTTTCGTAAAATTTCTCCTTTCTGTTTTCGTAAAACATGGATAAACCGACTTCCAAGTTATGCGTTTCAAAAATTCTAGTTGAGCCTTTATACAGAGGTCTGAGCTGAATACAGGCAAAATATTAATACAATAGAAGCATTTTTTACAAAAGGAGAACATTTGGTAGAAAGGTTATTCTAAGTTCATTTTTTGCCCAAATATTGTATTTAAATAATTTTTTTTTTGTCATAATGTCCTTAAAACAATTTTATACTTGTATTCTAATCTAAGTGACACTAAATATCACAAATATTATCCATTTACACGCTTTTGCAAAAGCACGGTTCCGAACGTAGTCGGATATCTTAAGGTCTTGTAGTCTCATTTAATACAAAACTTGATTTTACGCAACATATTGATGCTTTGATCTTTAAAGTATAGAAATAAAAAAGACTCAGCTTTCTTAAACACAAAACTAGAGCATTTTATAATGTGTTTGCTTTGAAAGTTCTGTATTTTGCTGTTATCCGCACGAATATTGCAGCCTTATTTGGGATCCTTATTGTAAAAATAAAATCAAACTTCTTGACAGGGTGCAAAATAAGTTCATGAGTTACTTGTTTTATAGGGAAAAGATTATTCACAGGATTTATCCTCCTGCATTACCTGCACTACGTTTTTGATATTCTGAACTTGAAATCACGACGATTTTTTGTTTAATAGAGTCATTAATAATATGATTGGCTGCTTTGATATTTTAAGCAGAATTCATTTTGTTGTACTAGCTGTAAATCTGAGAAAAATTATTTGAGGACAGGCTTATCAAATTTTTGGTTATTATTACATAACTTTTAAAAAAATTAGCTGGTTTTTTCTTAAAAGCTTGATATTTTTGTTATATCGTTTAATGTTTTTAAATGTAAAATTCTATGGTTTTAAATTTTTAATATGTATTTATTTGTATTTTAAATGTTTTTAGTGTACGGTTTTTTTCATTTATATATGCCTCTTAACTGTTTCTACCTCTTCAATTGAGTTTGCTGAAACTTTGTGGCTTTTGCTGTTCATTATTCTGTCATGCACTTTCTGACTAGAGTTGTTTTCTGTAGTGTTCATACCTTTTAAATAAATAAAGTTTAAAAATAATTTTTACCAAAATTATAAATATATATATTTTTGAAAGAAAAGTATAAATTCTTATTAATTATATACACAAACGTACACAATTTGGTTCATTTCTCTTCATCTGAAGATTTGTGAGTGGACTACTAAACTTAAAAATAACAACAAGATATAGGCTAAGATTTCAACTAAGGTAGAATTTTGTTCTTTTTCTTTTATTGAAGAAGAAATGAAGACGGCGTGTTCCATTTTGAAGTGAAATACATTTCCGCGATTTCTTCATCGAAGAACAATTTATTTTCTTCTCAACCTGTCATCTGGGGGAATCCTATCTGAAAATCTTTGATGAAAACTAGATTTTAGGATAGTTCTGGTAACGTCTCCGCCCTTGTTTTGAGCGGGTAAACAACGTTTGACCAGGAGGCACTGCTGACCTGACAGCTGCAGAAATGAGTACCATGCTATTTCTTTTCTAAGGAAAAAAATGATGAAGTTCAGCTTTATTTCTCCAATCGGAAAAGCTAGAAGTGTGTATTTAGATGTAATGAGATATAATCATGTATGGACTCTTGTTACTAGCTTGTGAGATTTTAAAATTGAATCAGAAATTTATACGTTGAATGGTAACGTTTATTGATCGCCCCGGTTGCTTTAATCATGTTATAGAGTTTTCTTACTTAATTAGTTAAATATTAAAAAAGTCAATCAATACATATTAAAGCTTTTAAAGTTTTGAACATTTTTGCAGTAGACATTTTGCTACAATTCTATAACATTAATGTTTGAGTGTAATCCTTTTCTTTTTTTCTCTTTCTGTCCTTTCTTTCTTTTTTTTAAAAAAAAATAGAAGTGCAAATTTTTTTTTTTTGTGCTTTTACAAATTTTTTCATGTACTTTCCTAATTTTTATCAGTTTTCCGAATAATAATAGTTTCCTTAAAGTATCCGATTTACGTTAAAACCTGATTTTGCAAAAAGCGTAAATGGATAATATTTATATTTAATTTCATTAGTTTAAAAAATGGCATAAAATGTTTTAAAATAGTATTACAACAAAAATTATATAAGTCAATTTTTGACAAAAGGAACATTGAATGACCCATTTTCAAAATATTTTCCTTTTTGTAAAAATGCTTCTATTTTAATAATATTTTTCCTGTATTAGCTCAGACCTCTGTACAGAGGCTCAACTAGAATTTTTGAAAATATATAACCAGAAGTGGTTTATCGATGTTTTACGACAACAGAGGAGAGAAATTTTAAGAAAAAAACGCCGATAATTATTTCAATGGGTTGTAACTCTGAAAATAATGTGAATTTTTCATAACTCATAGTTGAGCCTCTGTAAAGAGTTCTGAGCTATACAGGCAAAATATTATTATAATAGAATCATTTTTTATGAAACGAGAACATTTTGAAAAAAGGTTATTTTAAGTTAATTTTTTGCCGAAATATTGTATTTATATAACCTTTTTTTGTCAAAGTGTCCTTAAAACAATTTTATACATGTATTCTAATCTAAGTGACACTAAATATCACGAAAATTATCTATTTATGCGCTTTTTTAAAATCACGGTTCCGGAACGTAGTTGGATACCTTAAAACTGATGAGCATCAGATAATAGTGGATGAAAAATAAACAGTCTTTATGATATCATACGTGGAAAAAACTTTGATACATGTTCTTTAACAGGTGTTAAATTACGTACATGTAATACATTTAATGTATAGGAAATATTACAATCTGTAGATGAATTTAAAAAAACTAGTTTCTCTTTGTCAGTGCCATTACTTGATTACACACACACATGTGGAAATGATGTTCAATTTCTAAGAAATATTATTACAGCTTTATTAGGAAAATACTAAACCTAAAATAATCACGAAGAAGATTGAGAGCTCTTTCAATGGTGAAAAGTAGTAAGAAAATAATTGACACACATGCATCGCATTGGAAGATTACACAGGAAACGAATGAATTCAAATGGAATCGGTATCATGGCAAGTTTGTACGCAGAAAAGATTGTAAATTGCCTGTGACGTATGGGAATTTACTCAAAACACATGTAAATGTATTTTAAATAATAAAATATACATTAAAAGATAAGAAACTTTTAAAACCGTTAACAAAAAAAAATGCTTGGTTCTCTAACAAAAAAAACTCTATTTGAATACATTAGATTTAACTATAACATGAAATAAATTAATAACTTTATACATAGGGTCTATGAATTAAGACCGGGATTTTGTCAGTTTAGGATTCCGTCGTATTCGTCGGAGGTTTCTGACCAGTTCAACCAGACAAGTTTCATTGCATCTGAAAATTCGAAATGCTCACCCATTTAAATTAAAATTTATATTTTTCAAGAATTATTTTCCCACCCAAAAGGATTACAATAGTTGTACAAAAAAAATAAAAAATATAATTTTTTGAATGAAAAAATATATACTGTATAACATATATCTACGCTGTTGCATGTAATCTGAAAATGTGGGAACGACTGATTTACTTTAAATATCTCGAAGATAAAAAGTTTTCCCCGTTGGCGTAGTGTAAAATTTTTGAAGAGTAAGTGCTAGGGGTTTAAAATAATGAGACCCTACCTTTTCCCCGGGTAATTTCACAGATTGACGTAAATGAATAATTTTATGTACCTATTTTTGCATTTTATCCTACCAATGTTTTTTTAATTTATCCTCCCAGTAACTTTTAATTATAGTAAAACTTTATTTACTGTGTTTTTTTTTAAATTTTTTGTGGTCATATAAATGCAAATGATCTCAAGTCATATAAAATGGAAAAGAAGATAAAGGTGTGTTGCATGCATTATTGCATTATTTTTTTTTTTGCCCCCTGACAAATATACTTACAGAATAAATTAATGCACAGATCCATTATGTGCAAATGAAGCTCTGTTTTCTTAACTTATTTATTATTCCAGCTAGGGGAGCTTGAAATGTCACTCAGAATTTATTTATATGATTTTTTTAATAGTGTTTCAAATTTTTAATTTTTTTTTTTTGAGATGTTGAATGAAATGTGATTAATGATTTTCCCCCAGACCCCATTAGATACGGGAATAGATTTAAATTTGGGCAAGTAAAAAAATTCCCGGAATTTAAATTTTTTAAAAATTCATTTTAATTTTAAATTTTTTACTAAAACCATCAAAGATACACGTCCTTAAAAACAGTCCCATTTAAATTTCCCACATATTTTTCCCCCAAATTCCCTATAAATTTTCAAAACACACCAGGAACTTTTTTATATAAACTACTTTTTTTAACTGCATAATTTTTTTCTTCTATGTATTTCTAAAAATTTTCCCCCTATAAGTACATTTTTAACCTTGAAGGCAGATAAAAATCAGCAGAAGTTTAAGGTTCAAGTAAAAAGGGGGGGATATTAAATTGTGGAAATTTTTGAGGAAATTTAAATTAAAGGTTAAGGGAAAGGAATTTTTCACCTAAAATGAAAAATTTCCGGTACTATCATAAAACAAAACCGACCTTCCTTTCGGAAAATTTTTTTAAAAAATTTCTTTCAAAAAACTTTCACGAAATTTTTTTTTTTCAAAAAAATCCCTGTTTGCCCCCTTTTATTTGGGAAGTCTTCCCTTTTGGGGGCGAATAATTTGACGGATGCGTTCGATGTCTTTGTCGGGTGGATGTAAGCGGACTGCCGGGAGGAGGAATTTCCCCAAAGCTTGTAGGACCTTGAATAAAACGCTTGCATGATTCCCAAAAATTTTCAATTTTGTTATTGGTCACTTTTTATGCTTCATTTGGCATTTGAAGGTCCCAAAAATAACTGGTAAAAGCGGGGGTAGGAACCCCAGATGCCCGCAAAGAAAAAATGCTGGCCTCGAAAACAAACCCGAAACCAAATAGATTGAAAAAGTTTCTCTGTATTTGGTTAACATATATTTGTGAGCAAATTTTTTTTTAGGA
Source organism: Trichonephila inaurata madagascariensis (assembly GCA_019973955.1). Lineage (NCBI taxonomy): Eukaryota > Metazoa > Arthropoda > Arachnida > Araneae > Nephilidae > Trichonephila > Trichonephila inaurata. The sequence continues at coordinate 216,056 of BMAV01012791.1, forward strand.
AATCAACATAAGAACAAATAAGCTGTCATTAACTTGCAGTCTGTGACGAAATTTCCAAAAAAATCTCATTTTTAATTTAGAAAAAAAATCCCGAAAAATGGGGTAGGGTACATTCATCTCCCGTAAACTGTTTTAAAATTAAATGGGCTTGTGCAATTACGGATGAAAAGAAATTAACACAGTAAATAAACTGAAAAAAAATGCCACCAATTTTATTTATCTTAAACCTTTTTGGGTTTTTTTTGGCACAATGTATATCTTTTCTGAGATACAAATGAATTTAAACATTTTAAAAGAGATGCGGACCTTTCCCGGGTTTTCCCCCACTTCCATAATGTTTCCTTCGAGTAAAAACAATTTCCCCCCATCTGCCGTAGTGAAACGCACATTTAAACACGCTGTTCGTAAAAATGGCAATGGCGTAACGTACACCCCCCATAACCAAGCATCGAGGGGGGACCCAAGGCTCAAGGGGGGCGATGGCGGATCAGAAAAAAGCGGGGTATCAGGGGGCCGGAGCACAAAATTTTTTTTACGCAAACGTCGAAATGGTCTGCATTTTATTTCAAAATAATAAAAGTTCACTATGGTAGTACGAACAAACGGGGAAGGTTCAATCCCTGGGAGGCGGGGAGCCCCCCGTTTGTTATTGTCTTTTCCTTTAGTCACGTCCTGGGCTACGTTTTTGATGCAAAATTTGTAAACATCCCTAGTCAATTTCGTTGACCAAAATGTTCTTTAAAGTTTGTGTTATTATTACGATTTTTTAAATTTTTTATTTAACATAGCTAGATAGTTCAGCAAAAAAAACAAAAAAGGGGAAGATAGTAAGTGTAACAAAAAAATTTCAAATTTGGTGATTCTGGAAATATGGCTTTTTAGTAAAAGGGAGGGAAAACGGTGTGTGTTTTGTGTTCTGGGGAAAAAAGGGGGATGTAGGGGCATCGGCTGTATAACGGCATTTTTTAAACAAATCACAAATCATTTTGTCAAAAAATTTGGCCAAAGCAAAAATAAATAATTGCTTTTGAAACCATTTGACAGTTTACTCCATAGGCATGCATATTACTAAAAGTAAATTACCCAGAACCTAATATAAGTTATTTTCATCCAATCTGCAACAACAGAAGTTACACAAATTTTTTTATTTTAATTTGAATTACACTCACAATAAGACATTTACAACTATACAGTGTAAAAGGTATTTTTGTGGGAAAAAAGGGTTTTTTAGAGTTATTAGTGTTTTTTTTTTCCAGGTACAATCAAAATTATTTAATGACACGTCTTTTCATTTAAAAATTTTTTTAGAAAAAAAAGGTTCTTATCCATAAACCTAACTGACGCCAAGAAAGCGGGGGAAAACCGATTTTGAGAGGGGCCCTAATATTTTTCCCCGTTACGCCCGTATAATACGGTATTAAAAATCCAAAAATACAAAAATCAATCTAAATGGAAACAGTTCTATTCAGTGAAGACGACTAAAAAAAAAGATTAGGGGTTTCTTTTCTAATAATGAGACCAAGGTCACAAAAAAAAAATTTAGTTCTTAAAAAATTGCGGCGTCATCTCAAAGGAATTCCTTGAATTTTGGTGAATTGATAACAACTTTATCCCTTTGGGAAATTTAAAAAATTTTGTTGCTCCAATTGAAACATTAATTTAAAAATTTTTTAAACTCGAGGAAAATAAATAAATTTTTAAAGGAAAAAATACATTATTTGAATTCCATTCCCAAACTAAAACAAATTACTCTGGTATTTAAAACTCGAACAAAATAAAAGTCTTTCAATATTTACAAAATTTTTTAAGAAAATAAGGCACTTTTCTTTAAGAACGTTAGTGACTTGAATAAAAAATTATTTGTGTTATTGGTAATATTATAAAAATTCCTTAAAAAAAAATTTTCTTCAAACCAATGTTTTTTTTTTCAATAAAACCCCGTTATGAGCATGGGATTCTGATTTTTTCATTAAGGTATCCATACGTTTGGGAAACCAAAAAAAGGATAAATGTAATTTTCGATTTTAGTGTCGCTTGATTGAATAATATATAAAAAAATTTTTTTAAAGGACATTATGACAAAAAATTTATTTAAATAAATTTTTGGAAAACATTAACTTAGAATAACCTTTTTTTCCCAAAGTTCTCCTTTTGTAAAAAAAAGCTTCTATTGTATTAAATTTTTTCCTGTATATACTCGACCTCTGTAAAGAGGGTCAACTATGGGTTTTGAAAATTTTAAATTATTTTCAGGTTTCAACCATTTGAAATAATTATCGGCGTATTTTTTAAAATTTTTCCCTTCTGTTTTTGTAAAACATGGATAAACCGACTTCCCAGTTATCATTTCAAAAATTCTAGTTGACCCCTTAGAGGGCTACAACCGGGAAAAAAATAAAATTTTTACAAAAAAAATTTTTTTAAAATTAAAACCCAAAATATTTATTTAAAAAATTTTTTATAAATTTTTTAATAATGTATTCAACAAAACCCAAAAATTTTAAAAATTATCCATTTACACGCTTTTTCATATTGGTTCGGGGAATCGGAAACCTTTAAAATCAATATAGTATACTATTGTTTAAATTTTTTTTAAAAATTTGGGGGTAAAGTATTATTAATTGAAAAATTTTGCACTCTTTTCAGTTTAAAAGTCAATCAATTTTAATCTTTTTGAAAACTTTTTAGAATTTCTTCAAAAAACAGTTTCTCTTTGTCAGTGCCATTACTTGATTACACACACACATATGGAAATCAATTTCAAAGAAATATACATTACAGCTGCTTTATTAGTAAAATACTAAAGCTAAAATAATGAAGAAGATTGAGAATCTCTCAATGAGGTGAAAAGTAGTAAGAAAATAATTGACACACATGCATCGCATTGGGGAAGATTACACAGGGAAACGAATGAATTCAAATGGAATCGGTATCATGTAAGTTTGTACGCAGAAAAGATTGTAAATTGCCTGTGACGTATGGGGAGCTTACTCAAAACACATGTAAATGTATTTTAAATAATAAAATATATACATTAAAAGATAAGAAACTTTTAAAACCGTTAACAAAAAATGCTTGATTCTCTAACAAAAAAACTCTATTTGAATACATTAGGTTTAACTATAACATGAAATAAATCAATAACTTTATACATAGGGTCTATGAATTAAGACCAGATTTTGTGCAGATTGACCGACTCGTCGTATTCGTCGAATTGGCTTCTGACCAGTTCGACCAGACAAGTTTCATTGCATCTGATAGGTCGAAATGCTCACCCAGTTAGATTTATATTTTTCAGCACTATTTTCCCATCCAAAGGATTACAATAGTTGTACACAGAAACATAAAAATATAATCTTTGAATGCAAAATATATACTGTATAACATATATCTACGCTGTTGCATGTAATCTGCAATGTAGAACGACTGATTTACTTTAAATATCTCGAAGATCAAAGTCTTCCCGTTGGCGTAGTGTAGAAATTTGAAGAGTAAGTGCTAGTGATGTAAAATAATGAGACCCGTCACCTATAACCCACGTGTAATTTCACAGATTGACGTAAATGAATAATCTATGTACCTATTTATTGCATTTTATCCTACCAATGTCTTTAATTTATCCTACCAGTAACTTTAATTATAGTAAACTTTATTTACTGTGTTTATTTATTAATTTTTGTGGTCATATAAATGCAAATGATCTCAAGTCATATAAATGGTAAATGAAGATGAAGTGTGTTGCATGCATTATTGCATTATTTTTGTTTGCCTCTGACAAATATACTTACAGAATCAATTAATGCACAGATCCATTATGTGCAAATGAAGCTCTATTTTCTTAACTTATTTATTATTCCAGCTAGGGAAGCTTGAAATGTCACTCAGAATTTATTTATATGAGTTTTTAATAGTGTTTCAAATCTTTAATGTTTTTCTTTTTGAGATGTTGAATGAAATGTGATTAATGATATTCCCAGATCCCATTAGATACTGGAATAGACTTAATTGGCAAGTCAAAAAATTCCCGGAATTTCAATTTTAAAATTCATTTTAATTTAAAATTATTATTACTAACAACCATCAAAGATACACGTCCTTCAAAACAGTCTCCATTTCAATTCACATACTTTTCCCAAATTCCCTATAAATTTTCAAAACACACCAGGAACTTTTTTATATAAGACTACTCTTTTAACTGCATAATTTTTTCTTCTATGTATTTCTGAAAAGTTGCCCCTATAAGTACATTTTTAACCTTGAAGGCAGATAAAAATCAGCAGAAGCTAGTTCAAGTAAGAAGGGGGGATATTAAATTGTAGTAACACGAGGTAATTAATTAGGTTAAGTGGCAAAGTAATTTTTCACCTAAAATGACAAATATGCTGGTATGCTATCATGAAGCAAAACCGATCTCTTTTCAGACAATTTTTTAAAAAATTTCTTTCAAATAGCATCACGTAAGTTTTTTTTTTTTTTAAAAAATCTCCTGTTTGTCCCTTATTTCGAAGTCTTGCCGTTGGGGCGAATAATTTGACGGATGCGTTCGATGTCTTTGTCAAAGGTGGATGTAAGCGGACTGCCGCAGTGAGGAATTTCAACGCTTGTAGGACCTTGAATAAAACGCTTGCATGATTCAAATATTTCCAATTTTGTTATTGGCTCACTTTATTATGCTTCATTTGGCATTTGAAGAGTCCAAGAAAGTAACTGCCGTAATGCAGGGATAGGCAACTAGATGCCCGCAAAGAGTATGCTGGCCTCGAAGACAAGCAGAAAACCAAATAGATTGAAAATGTTCTCTGTATTTGGTTAACATATATTTGTGAGCAAATTTTTTTTTGTATGAAGATCAACATAAGAACAAATAAGCTGTCATTAACTTGCAGTCTGTGACGAGAATTTCAGCAAACAATCTCATTTTTAATTTAGAAAATAAAATCCTAGAAAAGTGGGATAGGGTACATTCATCTCAGTAAACTGTTTTTAAAATTAAATGGGCTTGTGCAATTACGGATGAAAAGAAATTAACACAGTAAATAAACTGAAAAAAACTGCCACTATTTTATTTATCTTAAACTTATTGATTTTTATGGCACAATGTATATCTTTTCTGAGATACAAATGAATAATCATTTTAAAAGAGATGCGGACCTCCGGTTTCCTCCACTTCCATAATGTGCCTTCGAGTAAAAACAATTCCCCACATCTGCCGTAGTGAAACGCACATTTAACACACGCTGTTCGTAATATGGCAATGGCGTAACGTACACCCCCATAACCAAGCATCGAGGGAGGACCCAAGGCTCAAGGGCAGCGATGGCGGATCAGTAACACGCGGGCTATCAGGTGGCGGCAGCACAATATTTTGGTACGCAAACGTCAAGAAATGGTCTGCATTTTATTTCAAAATAATAAAGTTCACTATGAAGTAGTACGAACAAACGCGAAGGTTCAATCCCTGGGAGGCGGGGAGCACACCCGTTTGTTATTGTCTTGCCTTAGTCACGTCCTGGACTACGTTTGCTTACGATGCAAAATTTGCATAAACATCCCCTAGTCAATTTCGTTGACACAACTGTTCTTTAAAGTTTGTGTTATTATTACGATTTTTAACTGTTATTTAACATAGCTAGATAGTTCAGCAAAAGAACAAAAAGGGTAAGATAGTAAGTGTAACAGAGAATTTCAAATTTGGTGATTCTGGAAATATGGCATTATTAGTAAAGGCGAGAAAGCGGTGTGTGTTTTGTGTTCTGGAACAAGGGGTATGTAGAACATCGGCTGTATAACGGCATTTTGAAACAAATCACAAATCATTTTGTCAAAAAATTGAGCCACAGCAAAAGTAAGTAATTGCTTAGAAACCATTTGACAGTTTACTCCAATTAGGCATGCATATTACTAAAAGTAACATCTTACGAACCTAATATAAGTTATTTGTCATCCAATCTGCAACAACAGAAGTTACACTAATTTTTTATTTTAATTTGAATTACACTCACAACTAAGACATTTACAACTATACAGTGTAAAAGGTATTTTTTTTGTGGTAAATAAAGAGTTTTGAGAGTTATTAGTGTTTAGTTTTTTTTCCAGGTACAAGTCAAAATTATTTAATGACACGTCTGTTCCTCATTAAAATCTTTTTGAGAAAAACGGTTCGTTGATCCATAAACCTAACTGACGCCAAGAACGGCTTGGGGCAGCAAAACCTGACTTTGCAGAGGGGCCCTAATATTCTCCGTTACGCCGCTGTATAATACGGTATTACAAAATCCAAAAATACAAAAAATCAATCTAAATGGAAACAGCTTCTGTATTCAGTGAAGACGACTAAATAAACTAGATTAGGGCCTTTCTACTTCTCTAATAATGAGACCAAGGTCACAAAAAATAAACTTTAGTTCTTAAAACATTGCGGCGTCATCTCAAAGGTAATTCCTTGAATTTTTGGTGAATTGATAACAATCTTTATCCAATTTGGAATTGAAAATTCTGTTGCTGCTCAATTGAAACATTAATTAAGATTTATTAAAATCTCGAGGAACATGAAATGAAATTTATACGGAAAGCATACATTATTTGAATTCCATTCCTAGAACTGAAAACAAATTACTCTGGTATTTAAAACTCATGAACAAAATAAAATGTCTTGCAACTATTTACAAAATTTTTAAGTAAAATAAGGCACTTTTACTTTAAGAACGTTAGTGACTTGAATAAAATAATTATTGTGTGTGTATTGTTAATGATTATAAAGATTCCTTTAAAAAAATTGTCTCTCAAACCAATGATTTGTTACCCAATCAATAAAACAAATCTGTTATGAGCATGGGATTCTGATTTTTACATTAAAGATTTATCCATTACGTTTGGAACCATGGATTTTAAAAGAGATTATAGTATGTAATTTTCTAAAAGCGATATTTAGTGTCGCTTAGATTGGAATACATATATAAAAATTGTTTTAGGACATTATGACAAAAAATTTATTTAAATACAATATTTTGGCAAAAAATTAACTTAGAATAACCTTTTTTCCAAATGTTCTCCTTTTGTAAAAAAATGCTTCTATTAATACGTAATATTTTTGCCTGTTATATAGCTCAGACCTCTGTAGGAAGCTCAACTATGGGTTTTGAAAGTTCAAATTATTTTCAGGTACAACCATTTGAAATAATTATCGGCGTATTTTCTTAAAATTTCTCCCTTCTGTTTCGTAAAACATGGATAAACCGACTTCCCAGTTATGCATTTCAAAAATTCTAGTTGAACTCTGTGCAGAGGTCTAACAACCAAGCAAATACAATAAAAGCATTTTTTACACAAAAAACTAACTTTATTAAGTTAATTCTTTAAAATATTATTATTCATAATTTTATTCATAATATCCCTTAGCTGAACTATATGTATTCCTAATCTAATGACACTAAAATCTTAAATATTATCCATTTACACGCTTTTGCACATAGTCGTGGTTCGAATGGCGAATCGAGATACCTAAAACTCTATTATAGTATACTATTGTTTAAATTTTTAAAATTGGTGGTAATGTATTATTAATTGAAAAATTTTGCACTCTTTACAGTTTAAAAAGTCAATCAATTTTAATCTTTTTGAAAACTTTTTAGAATTTCTTCAAAAAATATATCTATTAAAGTTAAAATTAATTTTTTGTTTTCGATTTTAATGAGACTCCATTATGGAAACGATATCGCAAGCAACATCTTTGGTCAAATGCAACTTTTTATTTGACAAAGTTAATTACTCAGTCAGCAAATAAAAGCCCTTAAATTCTGTTTTTATTCTGATTTCTTATCGGCTGATGCACTGCATTACTCGTGATTACCGTTGATTAAAAATTTCTATTATTGTTTTCCAATAATTATAATGCACTCTAGAGAAGTTGAAATCCTCAAGTTCAAATTGCAACTAAAGTTATTATACCTACCTGATGAAATTCTAAAATCTTTCTCTAATTATATACTTTGAAAATCCAAAGGTTTTTATCTTGTGCGTATTAAATAAAAGAAAATTATTGTTTAGATATGTTATATACATCTCTTTGTTCGCATACATTTTTCTTCATCACTCGTTTTAAACTTTGCCATTTCTTTTTCAAATCATTCACGTCTTACATTGTTGTAATCGTTCAAAACATGTTCTCAAAAACATTGCAACACCTAAACACCCTTATAATAGCTATTCTGTCACTTACCTCTTTTGAGCCTGACATGTTGAGTGATGTAATCTTTCAACGTAAAGGCCGTAGTCTGTTTCATTTTTCTTTGTACGGAACTTAAACTATGTCTTAAGAAATGTGCTACAGAGATAAACAATTTGTAACACGTGCTTTTCAATTTATTTTGTATGGGATACGATTTTGCGTGACCTATCATGATGATGCGTGTAAACTTATATTTAGGTTGCCTTTTGAGGGGTAACCGCGTACTACGAGCCTTTAGAGTTTGGGAGTGTCTTAATTGCTCGAAAGGTCTGTTAAAGTTATATTTGGAAGAATATAACATTAATAACACATTGTATGAGTTTGATTATGTTTTTATAAAATTAACCATCAAAAGAAATAAGTACACAGTAAATTTCTTTTTGAAAACCGCATATAAATTGCATAATTTGTAGTTATCATATTTTTAAGTATTATATCAAAAGCCCCACGGTTAAGATAGTGAGCTTCTTGGCTGGTACTCGTACTTTACCAGTTGAGTCATAAATGTGAGCCCTTGTTTCCTCCGAGACGTTACGGAAGTTTCTGTACTTTAAATTAAACTAAGTTTACAAAAGTGGAATGGTGTAAAAGTTTAGAACTTTTGAAAAACAACTTAGATACTGAGTTATCCTCTCCATATACCAATAAGTGAGGGAGTGAGAGTTACACTAACATCGTACTGCGTCGTAATATAATATAATACGTCGTTATATGAGGAATATAACGTCGTAATTTAATAACGCCGCTGCACGAGGGTGATTGGTGACGGACTTCGTAATTTTGAACAATGTTTAAGTGACGAGGTCGACAATTGAGCTGCCCATCCTAACTTCCACATCACATTAACAGAAAGGCGTTTGAGCCTCAAAAGATTTAACGTACAACGGACTCCTCTACACGACGGGACTTAAGCGACACTAGGCTCGAATTAATGACACGTCAGCCACGAGCCCGTGATCTTGAACACCAGGTTACCCTGCCACTTTCATATACCAGAGGATCAAACCTACGAAATCCTTTGCCAACAACCTTAATACGCAACCGTAACCCAAAACTGAAGCTGTCTCACCTTGATCTGCTTGTTATATTTATCAATGTGTCGCCGGCTGGGTGGCGTGGTTGGTTCGTCGCTGACCTTCTGTACTCAAGTTTGTGGATTCGACCCCGACCCCTGTCAGTCTATTTTCATGTTGCAGAAAATCGACAGCGGCCGTATCGTATCATTATATGGCATGTAAAAGATCCCTAGAGGTTCTGTTTGGCTTGGATGCTCTCGGCAAAATTAAATCCTAGTACAGGTTCGCACTGTCAGAGCTGAAGTCCCTCTCTCTGGGGAGAAAACTGGGCGTCAAAATTACCTGCGACGATTGGTATCCGCCTATAGAGTGCCGCACTAAAAAGAGATACCAGCTTCCAGGGAATGTACTAGGCTTGGTAAAAACAGCAATCGCAGCCCATTAGAAATAAAAAAAAATATTTATCAATGATGTAATCTAAACAGCAATCCATTTAATATGGATTTAATGATTTATAAGAAACATTTTATTTACCCGTATATTCCGGGGCGTATAAATCTCACCTATACTTCCAAAATGCAATTCTTATTTTTATGAATATTCGATGTATAACACGCACCCTTTTTTTTAATGAAGAATCCTAAAATGTATATTTGCAATGCTCTTGTCTTTTGGACTCCATATATTGTATACGAGTGTATAATAACAGCCTCAAATGAAATAAAACATGACAAGATTCAAAAATTATTTAAAGAATGTAGTATACCTAGCAATCTCTAGATGGTATGGAAGATGATTATTTATTTATGGATCAGAGTAATAGTAATGGTGAAGATGAAATACACACAGTTTGATGATGTGCCTGAAGATATAACGAAAGGCAAATACCATGAACTCTTTTCATGTTATCAATGATGGAAGTTCACAAGGCAAGTTATTTCTTTTAAATAATTTAGAAATGTGCTGAAATCTAAATTTTTAATGTTCACTCACAATTTTACTTTACTTTAACGCTATCATTTTTATGTTTGGCGTGTGACGCGCATCCGTAAAATTCTGTTTATTTTTTTGTGTTAGAAGTACGCGTTTTTTATAACCCCGAATACACGGTATATTGGAATATTTATAAGGGATTTTTAAAAATTTTAAACTTATTTCTTCTAAACTCCACATCGCGCTAAGATTCTTCAGACGCATTTAGTTACAATAGGTAGTAATTTACATTATTCTTAATACTGATCCTTGATCTAGACTTTTACTTTACCCTTTAGTGGTTATGAATCTCTCGCCTTCTACTTCAAGGTCATAGTGGCCCTTTATTTTTTAAATCCCTACTCTTACAATGATCTCATATACACTTTATTTCCCCCTTCGAAGAACAGTTCTAGAAATAATCCAAGAAAACTAAGTAAATAATCAACAAAAAAGATTTGTTATTATTTTAATGTTATTCATTCAAGTACACACAGCAACATAACATTGAGGAAATTTTTATATTATAGAAATGTATCTGAAAAGCCAACGCTGAATGTAATGTATTCAATTCCATTATATTCGATATGGAATGTAAATACGAAGAAAATCCTTTTCAGCGCTATAACTCAAACATAGTAAAATTGGGCTGGTTGGAAACTCTAGAGAGATCTGTTTCCTCCAATAATAATAATCTATGATATCAACGAGCAGTCTAACAATACATGATAACATTCAAATAATGCAAGAAGAAATGCACTAGAATAGTTGTCTAAGCCTTTTACTGGCCTACGCATACAATACAATCATTGGAATATAAAATCTATTTATATATTTATAGGAACTGATTTGACTGCATGTATCCGAATGTATTCACTCAGCTTTTCTTATCGAATGCTCCTTTTGAAATCTAATAAAATCATTGAAATAAAGGATAATTAACGAAGAAATATGTGTCTTTTTAATACTGTTGCTACATAATATTACTACTTACTACATTAAAGTAAAACCATAAAATGAAATTTCGTATTTTAAAAAAAGTTTTGGTTTTAAAAAGACAATCAAAAGATTTATTGTTTCCATTTTTTTTTTCAAAAAAAATATTAAAATTACATACGAAAAATACCGAAATAATAATAATAATAAAAATTATGTTTTTTGTTTTGCGAACTAATTATATTTTATTATGAATCATATTCCTATATAACGATTATTCTAAATGTATGTAAATATATACTTAATTTTTTTACATTAAAAAAAAAAACTTTAAGCTAGATTTACTGAAATGTTAGATGTTTAAAATTATTTCTAAAAATTGAATAGAAATGTTAGAATATGAAAATAACTTTCCAATGAATTGATGTAAATTGTATTAATCAAAAAGTAACGTATTTTATAAATTTGTTCTTTCTGTATTTATTGCAATAATCTTTTTTGTATTTTTCTTAAATAATAAAGAAGTTTTATATATATTTATTTATATCAAATATATTATTAATAATATATTTGAACTTCGTTTTAAAAAGGATTTTGTGGCAGCATTCAGTGCATATTAGGAATTCGGAACTCGTCTCTAGAATCTATATTATCGACCGTTTAATATGTGTGATTCATTTTTGTAAATCATTTTAATGTTAAATCAATCATTATTATACAAAAACTTTAATGAGTGAATGTTTATTAACGTCTCACTTTACAGCAAAATAGGGTTATAAGTGACGGACTTCCTGATTTAGAATCATAGTCAAGTGACCAATATGAAACTCTCTCCTAATTTCTAAGACACCCCATTTTGTGAGGACTTCGCCTCAAACGAATTAACTTACATCAGTTCTTTACTCGGTCGAGCAACGAGGATAGCACTCGAGTTGGCATGCTCTTTTTCCATACTACCACATCAGGCCAGCGTGAGGCCTCTTAATCACAACAGATTTAATATATTTCAGTTCCTCTACGTGGTGGGTCCTTAGTGACACTAAGGCTCGAACATGTGACACGCCTTTCCATACTACCACATCAGGCCAGCGTGAGGCCTCTTAACCCAAACAGTTTTCATATTTAAAATTCCTCTACGTGGTGGGTCCTTAGTGACACTAAGGCTCGGCATGTACACCCCCACGATTTTGTTATTTCTAATCCCCCTGCTGACGTAGTCAGATGGGATTAAAATTCATCTGGGCAAGTAGGGCCCTTTTTCATGAACCAAACGGTGACAGTAGGGTAGCTCGGAGAAATTCCCGAAGGGACGATAGATGCGACACCACCGTCTCCACCTCAACAATGTTGGCATGGAACTGGGGGGGAAATATTTTCCAGTCCCCTGCACTCGTTTTTAGCCCCCCAGATTTTCGGACCCACTGATTTAACGAGCACTACTCCGTGTGTACTCGAAGGGCATTTGGTGTCATCGGGCATCGAACCCAAGCCTTACGGTCTGGAGTCCGATGCTCTAACCACTAGGCTACAACCACAACATCAAGATTTTGTGAACAGAACAATTGTGTTAGGCTATTACGTCCAAGAAGAAATTTCTTATGTGTAAAATATTTCATGAAAAAGAACAGATAATTATGTTTAAAACTTTTACATACGACTAAAACCTATATAGAAGTTTATATATAAGTATAAACTTAGAAAATGCATTTCAAAATATTCGTCTTTAAATGATTATTGAATTATTATAATGCCATTCTCACTTTATTCTATAATTTTTCAATGTTTACAGTACTTATGACTTAGAACGAGTATGATATAATTTTAATTAAATTTTTCTCCTACTGAATAATAGATTCTTATACAGTTTCCTTAGATAAAAGGAATATATACATTCTTTCAAATAAATAAATAAAATCATAATATTAAATACAGAATAAAAATTTTAATAGAAATGTACAGACTATGCCAGAAATTCAAAAATCTTTGAAGCACTCTACTGTTTAGTGACTTTGCTGAAAAATCTTGATTTTTAGATCTTTCCTGAAGCTAAGATGATCTTTTTCCAACGAAGTTCATTTTTGAACTATGTAAAGTATGTAAGCAGCTGTATAAGAATGTAGTCTCAAAAGAGATAATTTTTTAAAACGTATTATTGCCAATTAAAACTCTTTATAGGGTGAATATCGTTAATAAGACAATAGTTGTCTCTTAACTGCATTTGATACAAGGGTTGCAAATAGACAGATTTAAATTCATATAGCAAATGGAGCAACTACTTTTCTATAAAAATAACATATTCTCATTTCTGTAAAAACTTAAACTGCTACCTAATTTTTATAAGAACGCCATCTCCTCTACATAAACCTTAGCTACTACGTAAAGAGGGATGCAGATCAATGTGAGTTAGTATTCATTAAACCTTTAAGGGGACAGTGGACCATTAAAACTAATTTCTTAAATTGTTAGCTTAATTAGCTAAAAATGGAATCAATATAGTAGATTATTATTATATTTCATAATTTAAATACATATTTTTTTTAAAAAAAACTATTATAAACTGATATTTATAAAAAAAATTAAATTTTTCAAATTGTTTTTAAAAATGCTTATTGCGCATTAGTTTTAAAGATATGTACTTAATTTTTGCTTTACACATAGATGAATCACAATAAAATATATCTGTGCATGGATTTTTTAAATTCAGAATAAAATTTGATGAGAAAAAGATACATTTTCTATATTAAATTAAATATTTCACCAATTATCACACATTCGATATTCAAAATAACACAAAATGTGACCTGTTAATCTTTTTAGAAAACTAATGCACCAACTTGTGAATTATATCAACTTTCATAAGTTGTGAAAATTTCAAAGAGATATGAAGTAATTTGAAACGCAAGGAGCATTTTACGTAACAATGAAAAAGGAAAATTCACAAACTAAGAAAAGTGCATTTTAAATATTTATTTCAGTAAAAAAAATAATAATTCAGTAATTATCAATGAAAATGACAAAATTCTTTGACAGAATTATTCTATGAATTATAAGGAATATTATTAGTATAAAAAATCAAAATCGCAATTTTGACCAAAATTCGGCTCTGTTTAGGTCCACTACCCCCTTAACTGGTTTGCCCGTACACCGTACGGGCTACTGAAAATTGTCCATAACCGGTTTGCCCGTATGCTTTAAGGGCACTGATATTTTCTTATTTCTATCTTTGATTTGCACATATTTTTAATTCTTGTAGTGAAATCATTAGTGCTAGTGCTATTACGAAATCTAGTTTGTTCATGGAACTGAAATATTTCTCATCCGGAATTTTCTTTGCTGTGAAGGCGTGAATGTTCCATTGAAGGAGGAATTTAGATTCTTTGAAATTATTTGATAAAGAACAGGGATCAGCAAAGCAATGCAATATGTTCCTTGAGAAGAAATGTTAATGAAAAGTTAGTAAAAAAGACAATTTTATTTTTGTTCCCATTGCTATGTAAGATAAAATATTACACCATGCTTCAAACTGTATGTGCATATACATATGCACACACAAACACATCCTCAAAAGTTTGAAAAGGAGGTACGCACTTGAAATTATTTTTGAAAGAATGAAAGAAATTCTTTTAAGAAAAATGAAAAAAAATTTCATTGCACGCACAGTACACTTATAAAAAACAAACATTTAGGGGTTTTCGAGTACATCAATTATAAAATAAAAAATAGTGTGAAAACTTTAAAATTGAAAATTAAAATAAAATTCTTACATTATTTTTTTATGCTTAGTTATATGAAATACAAAAAATGCCTTTTTTAAAATTATTTTGGGAAAAATAAATTATAGTTTAAAAAAAACAACTAAAAAACACTCTTTTATAGTTAATCGAACTAAGTTGTAACTTAATGTTTTAGTCTCTACATCTGAAAATGGGATCTGAAATTAGTCGCCAGATGCGGGATGGAATATGAAAATGGGAAATTGTTTCTCCTGATGATCCTCATCAGGATAACGGAACTAAATTATTAAATTATTGTATTGTCATCGGTCCCGGACAAGTGAGCAAAATTTCGAATTAGTCTGACCTTTTAAAGTGGGTAAAAATTGAGTTCAAAGATTCCGTTACGTATAAGTGAAGCTTATAAAAGGGTGTTAAAAAGAAAATCGTGCTTGCGCGATAAAACATTTAATGTTTATTAATAAAAGAGGAACTGACCGTTTAAGAGGCTAATGTCAGATTCTAAGGCAAGGCAGGGGCTATGCTAATGGACCTCGTAATTTTGAACCACGGTCAAAGGACGAGGACGACACCCGAATGAGCTTGCACTTTTATAACTTACATCACGATCAGGACTTTGAACAACGACAGATATAACATGCATCAGTCCTTTTACACGAGATGTCTTCAGTGGCATAGGACTCAAAACCATGACTCAACAAAGCTGACCCTATGCTCCGACCATGTGTGGCCACTAGGCCGCCACAATCACGCATTCTAATCAAAAAGTCAAGGAAAACAGTTTACATTACACAGAGCAAAAACTTTTCACTTTTGAAAAGTTAAGATCCATGATTGGTTATATTTCAAATAGACGGAAGTTTACGAACTTCCAGTGGAAAATAATTTAAATTGAAACTTTCCAGTTGTACATTTTAATATTATATTCTTTCATTAGAGGCAGTATTTGATATTATTAATTTCAGCTAATCTAAGAATTATTGTATAGATTTTAACACCCTGACAGTAACATATGCATAGACGTACATTCTAGGTAGAATAGAGCACATAGAAAATATTAAAAATACATTATTTTTATCTTTTTATTTTTTTGTGCGAAGAGTTTGGAAAAATTTCTTGCAATCTTCTGATTTCTTTTCTAAGAGCTGAGTACTCAGAAGGCCTAACATTTTTTTGGTACATGTATATAAAAAATGCATTAACGAATGTTAATATTTGCCCTTTTTCAATTTTTAAAGTTCAAATTGAATTCCCTTTCCAAACTTGGAATCCAGAATTTATATCACGAAAAAATTAATCTACATATTTTAATATTAAAATTAGAACAGGATACCACTACACTTCATAAAATCAATTTTGATTTGCTGATATTTTTCGTGCTACTCATATGACACTTCATTAAATATATACATATTTTTTAAAAAATAATCAGGCCTGTAGGCTGCACGAATAAACCATCGGCAGCACTTTACATTTCTCCTCATTCGAAAATACCAAAATATTTTAAAATGCTATCGCGCAACCCAAGTCCTGATCTTTTATGTGGCGTATTACCAATACAGAGATAAATTGAACCCATTCATCGTAAATCAAAATTTGAGCCGCAAATAATAAATAACTTGCAAAGGAGCAACTCTATATACACAGAGAAAGGCGCAGGGTACGTTAGTTTCCACACGCGAACTCGTCGTAAAATTGCGTTTCCATATTTATGGAAAAGTTCTTTTAGTGGAATCGATTCTGCCAGAGCTTCTTTTTGGCTGGACGCACAATTGGAAGCACTTGAAAAATAGCGCGCGCTCTCACCCAGCAAAAAGCATTTATTTCCCGTGTGCTATTAAGTGCTTTTGCTGTGTGAGTGAACGCAGATTGGGGAAATATGAGTATTATATATAGGACAATTCTTCAATGAAGTGTTATGGCAATATAGTTTTTTGTTCATTTTTGTGGGAACCCATTTCAAATATATTTCTGACTTCAGAGAGTTGTACTTACTTTGTTATGGGTAAAGGTTGTTGTATTTCGTGCGCTTCGAATGGTGAGATTATTTCAATGAATTTACATCCACAACAGGATTTAAGTGTATTAATGCGTTCTAAACCAATGGTTTTTGAATTCTCGAATTAAGGGTTGTGAAGTTCGCACCGAATGTATCTGTAGATCATGTTTCATCATAAACCATATTGAGATGGATCTCGTGTTCTTTGTTGCGTAAGATTTACATGCAGAAAACGAGGCCTTTATGCTAATCACCTGCAAAACAAACACTATAGAAGCACTCATTTGGAAAACGGTTTCCCCATTTTTGATATCAACGAATGTAATTTAGAGAATGGGAATGTAGCAAAATGTAAAGTTTATTCAAAAGGAATGGTTTCTCTTTACTAAGTTTTGAGTGAGTGAGTGTGGGGTTTAATGGCGCAAGAAACAATTTGATCAAACTGATCCAAGCAATTGTTAAAATATTTAAAAGGACATTGAAATATTGCTAAAAACTCAATAAATATACAGATTCAATGGAAAATTTTAAATAAAATTTAAAATTTCGATGTTAAAAAGGAAAGCAAATAGTTTTTTGGGATAGTGATATTCTCCACCAAGATAGATAAGAATAATTATAAATTTCGAAGGGAAATTCTTGGTACCGGGAAAATACCTAGAAACACACACACACACACACACACGCCCACACACGCGCACGCACACACACACACACACACACACACACAATTTGAGATTTTGTGTATAAATATTCAAGATTATATATATAAATATATTTCCAGACTATAATACACAAATATGTTATTTTCTTTTCATAGCAAATATATGTTTGTACACTCAACAATATACAACATGTTGTTTTAAACAACAACAGTTTTGTTTAAAATTTGTTAATCGTAGTGCATAGTGTACTTAAACTGCAGGCAAAGTAAAAAAAATGTATTTTATTAATTATCAAGCTCACACGAATTTTGAGCAAACAACATAATTTTTTTGTTTAGTGTTATAGGTAATAGTACAGTATAACTGTTAAACTGTTATTCGACTTAAAAACTTCTATAAAACATATATTACATATTGAGTTGATTATTCCTATATATTTTCTTTCATGCAAATTATATTTTATTACACATTTTAACTCTACTTACTCTACGATTTATTCCAAATCGAAATCTTTCTTTAATCTACAATTAAAGTGGGCATTTCGATTTTTTTCTTGGGAAAGCTTCATTTATCTGAACACTGTTATCGACAAATCCTGTCTATATACATGGAAATGAAAAATGCCACTTTACACTATGTAAAACTTTTATGTGATATGATTTTATAACCCACACCTATAGATGATATTTTTGATATTATCATTTTTAAGTATAAAAGAATCTCAATGTTAATCTCTTACTAGCGTAAAGATATAGGCTATATTTTTTTTCAAAATCTTGATAAGATATATAAAATCAAAAATGACAAAATTACATTTTCCTTCTGGATTTTTAAATGGGAAATTTAATTTAAAAGGTATTACAATTGTAACAAACCGCTCCCACAACGGAAAACTAAGACTGCAATTTATCAACAATGCAAAATAAAGCACAGTTTAGCACAAATTACTCTAAAAGAAAGATAAAACGCACGGTAATTGTTTATAAGATTTGGGCGCACTTTTAAGTTAGTTTTATACCATATCACTGGAAATAGCTTTCGAAAACTAATGGAAAAACAACGAGTTTTTTATGCTAATACTAAAATTCTTTTATGACATTCATATAAAAGTCAATGTTCTTGTATGCAAATTTTTGATTTTGAAAGATAAAACACAAAGTAGAAGAAAGTTTTAGTTTAAATTAAAGCAAATTAACTATATATCTCATTTTAAATTTCTTTTACGATAAGAGTTGCTTCTTTGCTTAAAAGTTCTCAATTTTATTTCAAGTGCTATTTTATCTTTGAATGCAAATGAATCTCATTTTATGCAGGAAATTGTTTAAAAAATTGTCGTCATGTAAACAGAATAATTTATAAAAATTGATTTTACAGAAGAGAATCGAATTGTCATAAATCGAATACAAATAATCAATGTGAATATATTTTAAAATTTTCAAGTAGAATTGACTTTTTCTGGGCATTAGATGATTTTTTCGATTTCAGTCACTTTCAATAGTTTTGCCTTAAGGATTTGCGCTGCAGTAAATAAACGAATGACTAATACATTTTAAACTTGTAATTCGAAAATGGTTTATTATGGATTATCATTTACCAGAAACGCTACCGTCAATAATATACTTCAACAAAAAAGCTGGTATAACATTTATTTTTGGTTAAAATGCTTGTCGAAGATTTTTCAAATGTTTATAATTTTTATTGAACACAAAAATTACATTTGTATAAAGAGAATCTATTGTATAAAAAATTTAAATAGCCTGATATATATATACTAAGATATACTAAGTATTCATTTTATAGTATTGAGATAAAAATAACATATTCAATTTTTTCTACATGCACTTATATATTACGTTCGTAATTTAATATGTGTAGAATAATGGCTATGCAATTTAATATATAATCATATGTAATTTAATATATAATCATAATAACAGTTATGCATGTGCATGGAAGCGTAACTGTGTATATCTACTTTATACGATAACAATCTGACATGTATGTGAAATTATCATTTAGTATGCATATATAATCGTTAATGCATAAACCATATTAGGTTAAATTCATGATAGTCACATGACAAATACAATCAAGTGTTCTCCATTGAATTCAAAACGTATTGACTTTTGACTTAAGCTTATTGTTACACTTATAAAATTTAGATGCAGTTTCGAATAAGTAAATTGGGTAAATGTTTAACTGTTAAGATTTTTCACACAAAAAGTTTTTCAAATTTTTTTCAAATTTTTATACTACTTATGTACTTTGTTTACCTATATATCTTATTACTGTTGACAAATATTTACTTCTTCGAAGAAAGTTTCAGCAAAAAGTAAGCGTTAGCAACAGGAAAGCGTATGAACTGATTAGCTGGAGATGCGTGTTTCTTTTTATCGTGTGGCTGTGACGTCACATGAATTTAGCCAATATTTGTTTCTAATAAATAAATTTATTGCGTAAGGAGTAGCAAAAATAAGATTATTTTTTAAATAAATGTGTTATATTAAAAATTTGTTTTCCTGTTGCTGCGATTTAAAAAAGTTATGAGAAATGATATAAAATATGAATATAGGAAAACAAATTGTTTTTAAATAATTGAATAAATTATTCCTAACATACACGTATTTCAATTTGTTAAAAAATATTAGTTATTGAGTTCCTTAGACAATAAGTTAAACTGTTAACCCTTTCAATGTGCATCCCGCGATTTCCAAGGGCAACATAGATATAAGAAAATGTGCGCAATCCGTGATTTCACGGATATGCATTTTTTTCTGAGTATTTAACTGTGCAGCTGCAGCTGTTCTTGTTTATGATTTTATTTATGTTTTCATGTTCATATTTTTATGATCTAATTCAATATTTTTTTTTAAAAAAAGATCTTTTACAAAATTTATGTATGTTTTAACTCTAAAATGTAGATTTGTTTTTACTAATGCCACCTGATCGGCAAAGACCAGATCAAGGTTTACGAAATTCCTCAAGGTAAAGGGCTAAGTGACGCATGTCGTCAGCCGTAGCATTGAGCATCATTCAGGTGACAGAACGATTTAGCTCGGTTTAACCCCAATTTTGAGGGAGAACACCCTGGGGGAGGGTCAAGGGCCTCCCACCTCTCTTCCGCTTCCACCAGCCTCACGAGAAGACTTGCGGCTCGACGGATTTTAAAGTATCCCCATGCCACGAAGGCACAATACATTTACAAACATCTCTGTCTTTGCCTTTCAGGGGGCTCCTCTTATTTAGGTGGGTACGGTTGTCACAATCCCGGGGTACCCCAGTGATCCTTCTCTATTTTCGACCCTCCATCTTGTCATCCAATTTCTCCTTTTCCCGTCCAGACCACAGACCTATGAATGTTTGGCGCAGTATAGCCAAAACTGGCTCTTGCGCCATAAAACACCAAACTCATCATCATCATCTGTCTTCTCTGAGATTCGAACCCAGGCCCAAAGGCATAGCAGTCAGCCTCGCTAACCACTATACCGGATTGGCGGCACAATATAGATTAAATATATAGGTTTGAAATACAAATTGTAAAAATACGCATTTTTTTAACCTACGTTGATAAAACAACTAAAAGAGAGGGTTAATGTATATTTTGAATTATATTATTAAATTTATTTCAATTCGTAAGCCTAGAAATTGAGGAATTTTCACTAAAAATATTCAATGTGATAGACATTTAATTGCGACGAATCTTGATATTTCTTTTACAAAACATGTAAATATCCTATTTTATGCAGTAATTTTTTCCATTTGTAAGTCAATAAATAAAAGCGTAACAAAAGTATTGATTTACAATATAACTATATCCATACTTATACAAATTCCTTACAAATAAATATAATGTTTACAGATACATTCAATACAGATATATCAATAAATATGAGTAAAAATAAATCAAACCACAATAGCAGTACACACACAAAAGAGCTACTTCAATAATTGTAATTTTCCATTTTACATTACTCAAAAGAGCAAACAGATAAAAATATGAACAACACAATATCAATCTTTCTAAAAACGTGTTTATTTATGTTAATAATCTATTTGCGTGGACTATAGAGCCGAAAAAGAATTCCTCCCATCAGAAACTATGGACGTACTTCTTGTTCAAACAAGACTTGGGAAAAGTCTTTGACTTCATTTAGTTCGCTTTAATGCCTCTTCCAAAGAGAATATGCAAATTGAGTTGACTTTGCTCGTTCGTGCTTCAGCCGATTACAGCCTTCGGAGTAGCCATGTGAAATCTTCCATAGATTCTTCCCACTCAGGGGATAAAGTTCAAACTTTTAGAGAAAGAACTTTTTTTTTCACTTTAAAAATGCACTGATTTAGAGCGTAATGGTTGTTTATGATTTTCTCATACTCGATTGATGGTTTTCTGCACGTAAAAAAGTTATGCACTTATTGTTTCTTAAGTCAATAGCAGTAGTGGTGGACATTGAGGTAATGGTTGGTGAAGGCTTTCCTCCTTTGAAGAATATTGGTTTTGAGAATATTGCAAAAATAGCAGTCACATATAATTAAATAAAAAATTGACTAAATAAGTTTTCGAAATTTTTGTTTTGAATATTAAGGATTTCTTGGGGATTTGTAAATCCATTTAGGGTTCAAAACCATTGTTTTGCAGGACAACTGCAATTATTTTATGTGTTTAAAAGGTCGATATTTATGTTTTATTATCAAGTATTTGACATCGACGTTACCTAAATGGAATTACTCGCTGATATTCTAATTGCAAACATATTCTATTTTACAATTTGAAAGGTATCTTATTTAGATATATTAAACAGAAAATTCATTTAAAGATGCACTTAAGGTATCCGACTACGTTCGGACTGTGATTTTAAAAATGCCATAAATGGATAATTTTCATGATATTTAGTGTCACTTAGATTAGAATACATGTATAAAATTGTTTTAAGGGCATTTTGACAAAAAGAGTTATTTAAATATACTATATTTCGGCTAAAAATTAACTTAGAGTAACCTTTTTTCAAAATGTTATCCTTTCGAGAAAAATGCTTCTATTATAATAATATTTTGCCTGTCTATAGCTCAGACCTCTGTACAGAGGCTCAACATGATTTTTGAAAAATTCACATTTTTTTCAAGTTACAACCATTTGAAATTAATATCGGCGTTTTTCTTAAAATTTCTCCCTTTTGTTTTTTAAAACATGGATAAACCCACTTATTTTTTTCAAAATTCTAGTTGAGCCTCTAACAGAGGTCAAGGGTATATACAGGCAAAATATTGTTATAATAGAAACATTTTTACAAAAGGAGAACATTTTGAAAAAAGATTATTCTAAGAGAATTTTTTGCCGAAATGTTGTATTTAAATAATTTTTTTTGTCAAAATGTTCGTAAAACAATTTTATACATGTATTCTAATACAAGTGACACTGAATATCATGAAAATTATCCATTAATGCGCTTTTTTAAACTCACAGTTCCGAACGTAGTCGGATACCTTAAATGATTTTTAAAGGAGTTATTTCCACATTAAAAACAATGAAAAACTGGATTTTTAAATTTTTATGGGAAAATAAATTGATTTGGTAAATTTGATTTTCTCTCTCTCTCTCTCTCTAATATAGTTTATATAAAATTTATTCTATCTAAATTAAAAATATTTTAACAATCCAAACTAAGTTGGTAGTTTAAAGGTAAAAATGTTTACTTAAAATATCAATTTTTCAAAATTGTAAATTACAACAAAAAAGAAACATCTTTGAAAAATCTACTCATATTATAACTTTGATATAAATTCGATAATTGAATATACGTAGATCCTCAAATATTATGATTGTTCAAAAAGTTTTTAAAATTAAAAAAAATCTTATATTATACTTTACTTTTGAATCAAGTGCATTTTGCTTATTTTTGTACGTTACTATTGTTGATGAATATGTATATTTAAAAGAAAGTTTCTGCAAAAAGCAAAAATTGGCAACAGCGAAATGTATGAACTGATTGGCTGAAAACACGCGATTGTAGTCATCATGTGACTATGACGTTAGATGAATTTAGCCTACTGGATATTGTGACGGGCTCACTCGTCTTTCCATTAACATGTCCTTTGGGTTCTTTGGGGCCAGAATTAATGGCAACTCTTTTCCAACCAAAGACAAGAAGTGAAGCGTGAAGGAAAGATGCAAATTAGGAAGCTTTTAAATATCAGAAGTTAGAGTAAGCGGCGTGGCAATTTGGGGAATGTTATGATAGTTCGTGATTCAAGTGTGAAGAGTTTTTGAAAGGCTAAGTGACAGCCAACGGAAGTTATCCGTGTCAGAAAGCCCTTAGGTCAAGGTGCATACCATTGCACTCCAGTGAACCGCAACTTTAACTAGGATCAGATTGATCGCTATTCATTCGACATTAAGATATGAGTGACTATTTAATATTCGGATCTGAGGTAGCAGTGTAATTGAGCTTAGGCGAGTTAGTTATTGATAGTGGTCCGAGTTACGCTATTTCGGTATTATGTATACTGTGTGTTTAGCCACCGTAGATTCTCTCCCTTATATTATTGTTATCTAATCTGTTAGAGGTTTAAGTTTAAGGTCTTAATAAAGTCATATTAAGACCATGGCAGCTTCTCTAGTTCTTCATTTATTCCTAGACCTCTAGCTCACGCTGATAATCAAGAAGGGCACCCAAGGGGGGCGCTCTTACAATATTTTTAAAAGCAAGTTTAATTAAACTAGAATAAAAGCTATATTTTATGTTATCCTTCAACAAATAAAATTCAAACCTGAAAATTTTTTCAGCAAAAGAAATTTAAAATTGCACTCATTTTTCCTTTTTTCTTAAACATATTTATTATTTATGGAGCAATGTCCGGTAGTTATAAATTTTTCGTTTGATAAACTCAAGTGCATCATAAAATTCATCATCACGCTATGGGGAAAAGAAAACTTTTCTTTTTTACATTGCATTTGATTTTGGTCATAATGGTCGCTTATGATTTTCTCATGAATTATTTATAGTCATGCATGCGCAAGAAAAACTATAAAGTTTAGTTTAAAAAACCATTTATAGATGATAGACGTCAAAATGATGGTTGATATACAGTCGATGGAATATTTTATGAACCGCCATATGAAGGAAACCGATTATTTTGATAAGGGTCGGATGGTTATAGTTAATGTTTGAAAAACTATCAAATAGTCTTATAGGTTTTGATATAAATGCGTTATTATTGATTGGATCATGTGTTTACGGACTCGCATAAAATAGCTTGTGTTGGTTTTGCTGTGTAAATTGAATTATCTTTTCTTTTTGTGATAAATATCCAGCTAGTAAACTTAACATACACATGCCAGAGAGTGAAAAAGGGATATTAAAAATCATTGAATTTCCTTAATGGTTGAAAATGCGCAAGAAATGTTTTAGTTGTTAAATTCTTAAAAATCAATTTAAATGTTAAATGTTTTATTTGTATTTATCATCCATTTTTTAAAGTTCTGATGTTAAAAGATTTATTTTAATATTAAGAAAAGACTTTTATTTAGCAGATGTACTACAAGGAAATTCAGAAAATTATTTATGAACAAGAAAAATCTTTAAAAGTGGAACAAATGTAAAATTACATGTCTCTTTATTAAGATTTACTAAAATAATATTTTTTCAAGTATGTGTTTTTGTATTTCATTATTCCACTACAGAAAGAATAAAAACAAAAGTTATTGTGAAAGATAAAACAATGAATTCATATGGAAGTTAAAACTATTCAATTTATAGTGATTGTCTGAATAATACTCAGCAAAATTTCTGAGCTCTCGCAAATACATTTAAAAATTAAATAATGATTTCTCTCAGGAATTACTTTTATATATCTTATTTATTAATACATCTGATTTTATGTTCAGTTTAAATATGTTTGCTTCATAAAAACAAAGTAAATTTAATTAGATAATGCCTTTCTATTTATAAAATTAAGCAATTAATTCATTTAAAGGAAAAATGAATTTATAACAGCATAATAGGCATTAAATTCTTCAAAATATATTTTTTGCGTAATTAAGTTAAAATAAAATATTTTGAAAAGAACAAATTTCCTGACCATATACATAAAGTTTTGTTTCCTTGTTTCCATAAGAGTTTGACATTAATCATATTTCATAGAAACAATTTTTAAAGAAATATATTAATGCTTATTCGTATATTCAATAAAGGTATCCTTAATTTTTTTTATATTTACTTCATATACACTTCAGTAAATAATCATTACAAAAAACTAGAAATACTTGGATGTCAGAGAATAACTCATCAGATTTTAGACATGCAACTGGGGAATACAGAAAAGAGCAAATCGATCTTATTTTTTTTCCAAAAATTAAATTTTTTTTATTGTTCGATCGCATGCTACAAATTATAAAGTTACTTATATAGTCTTTTATTCACGTAGTTTATTTCTAAGGAATAAAAATCTTTTTGCCTAAATCATCATAATTAAATATTTCGAATGGACTAAGTTAAATCCATCTACTTAAATTAAACACTAATTTTTAAAAAAAAATAATTTACATTTATATTTATTATTCAGAAATAATGAAAGAAAAATATTCCTGAAAATAGATACTGTATTTATTATAAGCATTTTAAATTAATTTAATGTTTTTGTCAAAACTATTGGTTCTTATAATTTGATAAATCTTTAATTATAAATACTTAGAAAAGGAAGTAGAAAAATTATGTAGTAAATTATCATTAAAATTTCTACCATTCTGCATAACGGTTTTTAAATTTAATTTGATAAATTCTGGCAAAATATTGTAACCGAATTTTCTTTATAAGTTCTTGAATAATGGCTGTTATGTAAACAGAAAACAATACAGACTAATTTGAATTACAGAAACTTTACTACGGTGTGTTTTGAAAACTATTAAATTATTAGAGTCGGTATCAAATATTAAGCTGTTTGGTCCTTTCGCTTATTGTTATATTTCTGTTCCCATCAGATTTTTAACATCTTAAATAGCAAAGATATAACGAAAGAAAATCCATTCGGAAAACAATAAAATAAAATAATGTAACTAAAACTTCCAAAGGAAGAAAGCTGCAAAAAATTTTTCTTGTTTTTTTCTTTTAATATTTTTACTTTTTGTCTTGGATTTCTTTTATGTTACGTTTGAGTATCGTAACTTTCGATATTGTTTTTCGATATTGGATTTCCGAAGATTAGGAGGATTAATCTTTGATAAAGAAAAGAAAACTTTTTTCTCTCCTTTCTTTTTCTCAGAATCTGTGAGCTGGAACAAGAAAGATTCATTTCAACTGTTAGAGACCATATGCCGCCCTATTACGAGTTAATAGTGTTCAAATGGTGACAAAGCTATTAGTTACAAGAATGATTTCTCATACTGAGACATAAGGAATCCTACATTTCTACAGCTGAAGAAAATATTATGTTTTGTAATGCTGAACAATATATTGTTCCGAAAAATATTTTTAGTTCCTTAGTAGGTACAGAAAAACTTATATCTTTGAGTTCATTCTCGTACAATAAGAAACTTTAAAATTAGCAATGCTGAATTGAAATTCGAAGTTAAAATAAGAATATTGGAAAAATGTAATCTGACATAAGCAAGATTTTTCAATTTAAGTAATAGAATTTTCTGTTTGGGAAATAGTATGCTTAGTTCTGCAATTAGATTTGATGCAATTAAAAAGGAGTTAAGTTAAAAAGAAACACTTACTAATCAAATATAAAACTAAATCTCAAATTTTTATTTTACCTTTAAATTGAACATATTATGGCTTTTATTTCAAATGATTACCTTTTGACTTCATATGCACTTTAAATCTCTTTGACTAAACATTTTTCGAGGCATGCACTAAATTCATGGAAATTTCCAACGGTGCTTTCGTTAAAGAACGTTAAAGGATGTTCTAATTGGGATGCAATTTATGACAAACCTATGTTTCCAATACTGATCTCAGTTTAGAATAGAATGCATGTAGATTTTGACGGCTGGAAGGTCAATCTTAGTGCTTCATTACATCCAGCACATTGTCTTTCAGTGACCACTGGGTAGTCTTTTGAGAGTGAGCAGTGTCCAGTTGCGACGTCAATTTTCATTGAACGGGTTTACGTTAAGGGTTTCACTATTAGTTTTATTATAGTATCTTGATAAACTTTTCCCGTTAATTTAACTACATTCCTCAAAAATTAATCTCTGATACGCCTTCATAGCTGACACCTCACAAAACTCTTACGGAAGCCGGACGATATATATATATATATATGCAAGCATTTTTTCTTCACTTGAGCTTCTCGGACACTCCTTGTGCATACAAGGTCATTCCGGTGGTTGAAAGATATTTAGGCGTCAAAAGGTGCTGCATCAGTAAACATAAATCATTTGTGGTCATTATCAGCATGACGTCTACAGCAGTGGTTTTGATTTAGGGTAACTGTCAATTTAGTTCCTTTACTGGAAAATGCGTTATTCTTTGATTACCTCTTGATCTAAGGTCTTGGTTTACTATTCAACATATTGCTTTTGACGTGTTAATCTGGTTAACAATAAAATTTTTGGATGAATTTTCTCCTTGATTGCTTTGATGATCGCTCTACATGCTCAAAAAATTAGGGGAGCAAGCAAAAAAGAATGTTACGCGATAGCCATACATGAAATAAAAAGAAAAATACAGGTGTACCAAAATGCAATACAGACAAAAAGAAGCAAAAAAACATTTGTAGTGAACTTTAATTATTTGGAATGGTATACAGAGCGTGAAATGATGCTTCAGCTCTACAATTTGGTTACATACAAATGATAAACAAAAAAAAAAACACTCAAATGTTTGAAAATGATACAGGATATCAAATGATACATGGGTGTAGTACCCCCTAATCTGCTATGATTGTCACACAACTGCTTTGCATGAATGCGATGAGGTCTTCGATGAGACTTTGAGGAATACTGTTCCTCTCTTGACGAAGTTGATCCTCCTGTTCTCCGACTAATAGAAAGACTCGGTCTTGTAGCAACGTGACGTCTGAGTGTGTTCCAAACACGATCTATCGGATTAAGATTAGGAGAGTATGTTAACCACTCCATACGCTGTATTTTTTTAGCTTCAGGAAAGTTTTTCACAAGACTGGCTGTGTAAGATCTGACACTATCCAGCATTTAAAAACTAAATAATCAATGGCTGCAGTGTAAGGTACGATATGGAAATTCTCAGAATCTCATCTGCATACCTCCGAGCCATCAAATTTGCTATTTCGAATGATATGCAGGTTAGTATGTTCGCCTATGGGAATTCCAACCCATACCATCAAACCTTTTCGTCTGAAATGTGATCTTTCCTGAATGAATAAGGGTTATTTCAAGTGCTCCTTTCTCGCTATACCAAAACACGTCTAGTATCACCTTCTAAACTGAATCGAAACTCGTCTGTAAACAGCACTTTATCCCAATGCATTCAATCTCGATGTTCAGAAGAACAATTTTTGGGCTGCATGGTATCTTGCTG
Source organism: Trichonephila inaurata madagascariensis (assembly GCA_019973955.1). Taxonomy (NCBI): domain Eukaryota; kingdom Metazoa; phylum Arthropoda; class Arachnida; order Araneae; family Nephilidae; genus Trichonephila; species Trichonephila inaurata. The sequence continues at coordinate 245,103 of BMAV01012791.1, forward strand.
TGAATGGAATACACACTACTTGCCTACGTGCATACAGACCACCCGCATGAAGCCTATTTCAGATTGTTTAGTTTAAAACCCTTCGTCATGCTGCCAAAAAAAAACTGCATTTGAATTTGTGTATCGTTTGCTGTTCTGTCTTAATGAACTGTTAATATTGGTCAGTACGTGCTGTGGTAGCATGTGGAAGTCCTTGTACTGGCCAACGTCCAACATGCTCTGTTTTTTGGAACCTATTCCAGTCTTGCGGTGTCATTTATTGCCACTCTAACAGCGTCCTCAACAGTTCTTTGTGTTTGCCCACAGATCCCAGTTTCTTTATAATGTACCAAGTCATGGACTCCGATAGATTTCATTGTCGTGTAATTTTCCAGTCACCGTTTCTCAAAACAATCAAAAGGTTGAATTTCACTACTGAGTCAACGTAAAACAAAACTTCTTCAAAATCACGATTTCTGCACTTGCATCCTTTTTCTGGGTTTTGAAGTCAGGAACGTTGATTTGCATATAAAGTTTTCTTCTGTTTTCTGCTATACTTTAAACTATGGACGTTTTGTTTTCCGTTAATTATATTAACATAATTTCGTTAAATCTAGGTGTTCCTCTAATTATTTTGTGCAGTGTAGTATGGTTTCTAATGTTGTTGGTCTCGGAGAATATCTTATTAGTTTGACAAATGAATAACCTTTTAATGCATAAATGTTAAATATTCTTAAGAATCTCCGACAAAATCTTTTTGATGTAGAGAAATATCTGCAGCACACCTGCTCAAAGTAATACACTTTTTAGCAAATAATGCCATTAAATTTAAAATCGCTTTCTGTGTTGAAACCGCAACAGATCTCAAATTTTTATATCAGAACTTATCACAAGAATAAGTATGTTTGCTATTAATGTCATATTAGATCTACATAGCAATATAACGGTGACGGACATCATGAATGTCATTCACGATCCAATGAGAGAGACATATCATGATGGTGCTGTGTTGAATTATCTAAAATCCATACGTAATATGTCAGATTTATACAAGGGTTTAGTTTAATGCCCAATAGTATCCATTATTTAGTAAGGTGGTACATCTACGATTAGTATCACACAACCAACTTTTTCACCCAGAAAAAAGGAAACAACAATAATAATATAAATATTGATGAATAAATTTAAAATACAGTGAAAATCGCTTAACGCGAAATTGAAGGGACTGAAATATTTTTTTGAGTTAAAAATTTCGTAAAGGATATTGCAAATAATAATAATAATAATAAAAACAGCATATATCTACAAAATTAGGTTTTTTATAGTTTATTTTATTTACATATAAGATATGAATATATGAATATATTTAATAAAAACTAATGAAACAAAAACATTCATAAAAACTTACTTACATACTTAATACAAAATTTTCAAATTGTTTGAAAGACAAAACATTTATTGAGTTTTTGGAAAATAATCTGATATTTTTCTTTGCATTGTTTTGTAGCATCAAATTGTCAACAAATTCTTCGGTATCATCTATTTTGTCATTCATTTCACCATTGAAATGTGCGTCTAAGTAACTATGCATACTTTTCCCATGACGTTCCTGATTTCGGATGATGTGGGATCGGGATCTGCATTCTTCATTTCATTTTCATCATCGGAATTTGCATCAATGATGTTTTGAGCTTTGAAAAAACTCCTAATCGTCTTTGTATGCCATAATTGGACTGTACACACAGTTTCATTATCATCATCTACTGAAACGAATTCTTCTGATAATACAATAGGACAGTCCTTACTGCTGGTGTTTTCCGTACTTTATACATTATCAGAAGAAATCTTATTGTGTTAAGCGATTTTGGCTTCGTGTTAACAGAAATAAATGCATGAAAATACATAGTAGTTTGTCGGGACCGTTGTATTCGTGTTAACCAATATTTCGTCTTAAGCATTTTCGCGTTAAACGTATTCACTGTATATTATTTAAAGTTGAAAATAGCAGAGGTAGGAAAGTGAAAAACCCTCCTATGAAAATGAAATACAATATTTTAAGTATTCATAAACACGAAATGAAAGGAATTACGTGTAAATAATTCAAAAATAAAAATGTAGCCCATATAAGAGCTTAAAATATTCCCGCACGAATTAATCCTGATTTTTTCTTAAATAAAATTTCTGTTGCTCATTAATCACGTGCAACAAAATGAATAACAACAAAGATTTCTGATTAAAAAATGTATAATTAGTTTTTACAACATTGTTCTAGTTTTAATTAGTAAAATCGATTATTTTTTTACTCCCTCGTATACACATAAAATGCACATATCAGATTTTCAATCTGATAAATTATATTCAGGTAGCCATTACATGAACATGATAGGAATAATAAATAATTAGCAACAAAGGGTTTTTTTTTATTATTTCCTGAAATACTTACGTATTTCAATTATCCACAGTAACCCTACAATAAATTAATCATTATTTCCTAATTAGAAGGGTTTTTCATCTACATAGTCTATGGGAAAAAAGAATATTTTTCCATCAGTAAGGGATTATATGACCATCAATAATGTAAATCAGAAAACTAATAAGAAAAATGAGGATTATTTCCTTATAAAACAGATGTTCTCTTTTCTTATAAGTTACAAAGAGGGATTTTTAGTACTCTTACGAGATTTTTATAAGCAAGCTCTTTATAGTTAATTCAGTTTTCAATTACATTTCAAAGGAAGAAAAATTCATTTTGAACAAATTTGTCTTTGCCGGCAAAATAAGATTTAAATATTCACATTGAAAATAAAATTTATACTTGGAGAATTTTCTCAAAGAGAAAAATACCTAATTATTAATATCAAAGTCGGACTTCATTAGCATAGAAGAGAGCAGTATATTTAATTTTGTTATTCATTTCTGTTCAGTTATTTCTTTTTTTCTTCTTGCATTAAATGTTTAAAAATTATTTTCAAAAATCTAAATGATAAATGAATTTAAACTTTATTTGTTAAAAATGACAAACTTATTTACTGAATGCTTTTAAGGCGACTAATAATGTTCGAAACCGTGATTTTCAAAACGCGCTTAATAATTTGCGCATTAAAATTTTTTTTTTCATATTTAGTGACACTTGAATAAATTGCTTTAAGTATATAACTGTAAGAAAAAATTACTTAAATGCAGTTTTTTTGGAAAGAAAATGGAGGGAAATATGATAATTTCAAATATTTCTTCTTTTATGAAAAATTTTTCCATAACAATAATATTTTGTCTATGTATAGATATAGCATTTGTACAGATCTTAAATTAGGAATTCTGAAATATATAATTTAAAAGTAGATTTATTTATGCTTTAATAAATTCGAGTAGAAAAATTTCAACAAAAAACACCCTTTATTTTTCAATTGATCATAACTCTGATATTAATTTGAATTTTACAAAAATCCTAGTTCTGTATAAATGTATATGAGCAAAATATTATTAGTATGAAAGCATTTTTTTTCATGAAAAGAGAATGTTTTGAAAATATAATATTCTTTCTTCATTTTTTGACAAGAACTTGCATTTAAATAATTTTTTCTTATAATAACATTCTTAAAGCAATTTTTCAACTGACACCAAACATCAAATATTTTTCATTTACACGCTCTTTTAGAAATCAAAATTCCACGAATGTAGTCTGTCACTTTAAATTTTGAAACACATTATAGTAAAGAGTATATTTAGTTTAACCACACATACTTATGCATTAAAGAGAATTTTTTAAATCAAAAATGTGTTCCAGGTTTAGACCATATCGCTAGCTCTTCTAAGTTTATGAAGCATTGAAAAAGAATTAAAAAAATTACCTTAGAGAATCAGTAGATGAAGATTTGCATCATTTTTCTGTAAAAAAATACGATTATTTTAGATAAGAAATTGATCAATATTTATAACACATAGATGCTTGAAAAATTGATCAAGAAATAGTATGTCATCTTACTCATTTATGTTTGCGAATTTCGTTGCGAAAAATATCCTAATAATGATTCCTGTACATATGGTGATATATATATATATATATATATAATGTCGGTTGATTAAAAAGAGAATGATAGAGAATTATTTTTCGCTTTTTCTCAACGCAGAAATGAATCGTCAAAATTTGACAGCGATGCTTCTGTTTGTTCTGCATCAATAATTTGAAAACTTTCGAAATAAGAATGAATACCTCAGATATCAAGACAAAATTCCATTCAGCATTAAGACGTAAGGAATACAGTTTAAAAATATTTCACACGAGAAAAAATATAAGTTTATTTAGTTTGGTAAACTGAAGCTTTAAATAGATTTAATGCGTAAAAGTTTTTCTGACTGCATACCTATAAATCATTAGGTAATAAATAGGAAATTTTAATTTGTGATATCCCCCTTTGCAATTATAAATAATCATTTAATTTATACAATGGGAAGAATCAGAAAAATAAACTCGGGATACTATTCTACTAAACAGTATGGTTCTTTGAAGTTTTGTTTTATTTTTAGGCTCGATACAAACGCCCTGTGTGATTTAATACTGTAATCTTTAGTATACAAAAAATCAATAATACGGAAACGTAATTTTTGAGAATAAAAAATTCCGTCAACATAAGTGTGATATAAATCTTGTGATTAAAACCTTGAGGTCTTATGCCTTTTTTTGTTTTTGAGAAATAGTTTTAACAGTTTCTTATATTTATTTTCTTGTACCAGTGTTTCTCAAACTGTAGGGCGCGCCCCCCTTGAGGGGCGAGCGTATTGAAAAGTCTACAACAAAAGACTATTTAAAAAATTAATAATTTACTGGAAGTAAACAAAATACATTCTAAAAGTTAAAAAATAAAATACTCATTTACACTGATATAATATACTTATATAAATACATCAATACTTCACAATGTATGTTAATTAATTTAACAAAACAATGTTAAGAACAAGTTTAATAATTACCAGTGACTTTAGGTCTTGTCATATATAAATTTATATACAAAAATTAGCACTAATCTTGTTAATTTGTGAGGTTTATAATTAATCTCTTAACTGCCGATTAAAAGTTACGCAATTCACTCCCAATGCCACCGGACACACTGTCAAGGTCCTTTTATTGCATTACATAGCTTTCAGAATAATTTTATGGATAACAATGCACAGAAAAGATCGTACTTCTGAAAGACGTATATATACGTCCGAGAAAAATAACGCTTTGGCTGAGTAAGACGTTTGTATACGCCGGTGGCACTTAAGTAGTTAAAGTCGTATTCTAGCTTTAGCATCAAAGTACATAGTATAGTTGAATTCAATACATTTTTATTGTATAGAGGGGGAGGGGGCGCGATGAAAATTATGATTGAAAATTGGGTCGCAAATGTTAAAAGTTTGAGAAGTACTGTCTTATACATAAAAAGTCCAGTATTATTAATAATAATTTGTGAAAAATATGCACGTCCAAAGTATACTATTCTGACTATATTGCTCCAATGCATATTGCCAGCGACTGATCTCTCTCTTTGAGGAAATACTTATTTTTTAAGTAATATACCTATCAATTGATAAAAACACTTTTATTTTTAATGTTTTAAAACTAAAAAGAAAGAAATATATTTTATTATTGCAATACAATTTTGAAAACGTATTTCATTTCTGCCAAAAGCTAATCATAGATGATGGCATAAACAAAACATACAAACGCTGCAGAAATCTACTTTATATATAAGCTGATCAACAAGGAAATTATGTAACAAAAAATGAAAAATTATACGATTAAAATTCTAAATTTTAGTACTCGTAGTAACCTATGTTCCTGATCCATGTATCAAGTGAACCCAACTGTCTTTGCTGACCTTTTGAAACTATGCAGTTAAAACGAACGAGCATGTTCGAAATGAGAACACATACGACATGTTGTGCACTCAATGGTCAAAAGCGGACAAATCCATTCCGATAAATTCTGGTAGGGCTTTATCGCACAGCCTCCCGCAGCGGAAACCCCTCATGACTTCCTCCAATTTATCTCGGGTAACCACCATACAAGTAACGAATAATAGGAAGGACTCCAGCTTCAATAGTCTCATTAAAGATACTTGACACGTCTATAGATTTCGCCAAAGACACAAGCGGGGAAAATCTATACCAACAGTTTCCCCGTTTTTACTCTTTGTACATTTTATTCTGTGTGTTCCACAACGCCGAAAAAGTGGAATTACTTTCTTCTTCTTTTCTCTTTTGTTCTTTTGCTATTTTTTTTTTCGTTTCGGAATCCAAGAATTCAAAAGGGTTTTAATGAACAAGTGGATAAATCAGTGGTACAGGACGTGAGACAGGCTTTATTTGGCTTGGAACACGGTGGAGAGTAATTTACAATTAACTACTAAATTGTACTTTTAACTGATTTTTTTCTTTCTTTGTATGGCTTGAGCTTGCTTGAGGATTATTTCTTCAGCGGGACTTTTATTACATGGCTATATTTCTTATTTTTAAAGTGCTAATTGAAGTTTAAATATATATAAGTCCTATGTTAATAAATCTTTAAGGCTTCGATATTTTTCCAGAGAACAGAGAATAGTAATACTTGCATTAAAATAAGATCGAATTTTCAGTTTCTTAGTTCTTTTGCATCTGCCATCTTGAATTGAAGGAATTCTTAAGATTACGTCTTTTCTAATCTCTTATTGTATTTTAAAAATGAACACAGTTAAATTTTGCACACTTTTTATAATTTTCTCTAATTACTGAGCGTAGTTTTATGGCTAATGGGATTTTTTAAAGTAATTGGTTAATCAAAGAAAGTAAAAAAGAAAAAAAAAAGAAAAAAGGAAGCAAATATGAAACTTTTTTGTTTTTTCGAAATCCCACTACTCTGAGTTGCACATGATTATTACGAGTATTTAAGGTGCATTTTTATTTATATATATATATAATTTGTTTATATAGTTTAATCGAGTACCCATATCTTAATCTAAACACATATTTTTGACCAGTTAGTCAACTATACTAGTGGGTGTTATTTTCTGATTTTGCCCTAATTTAACAAAAAAATCGACTGAGATACATCAGATCATATCAAAGAGGTACAATGAAGTACTTAAAGGATAAAGAAAATACAGAAACAAATAATGAATATAAAGATAAAAATTGCTTTTTGACAGAATCTCAATGGTACAAAACACTGCTGATCTAGAGAAAAAGAACAATAAATAAAATTAAAATTCCTTTAGTTGAAGATATGATTTGTTCTAATTGCAAAGGTAGCGTAGATTAATCTGGTCTTACTCAATACCAGATTATAATCCGATTACATATTTGGATAATTATCTAAAAGATCTTGAGGTAAGAGTCCTATTCCTCAATGATAACCTGTGTTAGTTGGATTTGGAATTCTTCAGAGCAGTAGTCTTCGAAACGTTTCAACTCTAGGAACCCTTGGAACTATAATATGTTCTGGGGAATCTCATTCCAAATTTAGAAAAATGTCTGAAATTAATATTTAAAGAAGATAAACACGTTACACAGGTACTTACAGGTAAAAACAATTTTGAAAATTATTGTATTTGGTATTAAAAAAATTTTAATGTAATTTTAATATAATTTAACATTATAATAATATTATATTTTATATGATTTATAAGTGTCACACACCTACCCATGCATTATATTTAGTAATTGCTTGCATTTTTTTTTTGCACAAACTGTCGAAGTCTAGAGTTTTTGAAATTATATGTAGTCGCATTTCTCATACTCAGTAATTAATTTGATTTTATATTTTGTTTTTGTTGCCACTCACTTTGAAAAATATTTTTCACTTAAATATATTGTGTTGTTGTTCCTCATCTCCATGTCTAGCCAAGCTAGACCAAGTCCATGATCTTATTCACTCTCAAAAAGTCCAACACCATTAGAGGGTCTTCATAAAGATCTTGTTTTGAAAGCCACAGACAGTCAAGAATGTGTTCTGGAGATGCCTGGAAGGCAGAACACCCAACACAAGTTGGGAAAACTTTGTTTCCATCCCTAAAAGTCAATGTTTGGAGGTGGCCACTCCGGAAACGAGTCAGAATAGTTTTTTTCCTGCATGCTGCATTGAAGGGAAGGAGAACCACCAAGTCGCTTAGCCCCATACCAGTGATGAGCAGGAGAAACAGTTGATTGCTTGTTAATGATGTAGGTGAAGTGCAGTTTTGAATAGGTGAGAGGAGCCGAGTTCATAGCGGGTTGAGCTGCGCCATATTTTGCTAGGGAGTCAGCAATCTCATTGCCCGCGATGTTAACGTGCGAAGAAACCCATAGTAGATGGATCTCGCGTGAAGAAGAAAGACGTTTTAGTTTCTCCAAAATAGCCCCTCCTGTGTTATCACCTACCTTATGCCAGTTTAAAAGATGTTGAATGGCACTACGACTGTCAGATAATAACCAGATGCTGCTCGAACTAGGAATTGAGAGTGTCTCTTTAAGGCCTGTATCAATAGCAATGAGTTCACTGCGAAAGACAGAGCAACCATCAGAGTTCCTCAGTTTAGTGTGACTGGAATAGATTTAGGACTTAATGTAAATACCACTGCCCTCTGAAGTCCTGCAGTTTGCGCCAACGTGGCGAGGGGGTATTCCTATGCAGAATGGGCGAGCACGTCGGGAGATTTTTTCTTCTGGTAAGGCCACCCTTGGTGTGAAGGCCATTCCACTATGCCCAGCTAAAAACTGCAGGCGAAGGAGCTGAGTCAGCCTTTTATCTCTTGGTGCTCCAGTCTTTGTTGATCACAGAAGCTGCACTTTTTTCTCCATCTATCACTTCTTCAATATATTGTTCTGATAAATATTAAAATGTTTGTAGTATAAAGAAAAATTTCGTATACTTTGTAAAATTTGTAGCCAAAAATTTAGTAGGTGTTCTTGCTTAAATTTGGATTTTAGTATTGAATCTGTTGATGTGTAGATAAGTTGTTCCCTCTTTTTAATTATAGGGGTTTTTCCGTGAGAAAAAAAAGTGTTTTCCAATTGAAAACTGTTTAGTTGTGCAAAATATTGTACTAACGAGTATAAAATTATTTCGTGAAACATGGGATAATAAACAAGAGAATATACACAATGCAGTAAGTAGTACATATAAAGAAAAACACGTTTTAATATTCCTTTTATATTATAATAAGAGTTAAAAAACATTACAAAATAAAGCTATTATGTTATAAGAAAATTTTTAATTTCTTTAATGACTGAAATGAGATTTAGATACTTGTGATTATACAAATTTCTTAGAGAACGCTATACTATTTGGCAAATATATTTATAATTCTCTTTTCGAATTTTTTCACGGAACCGTGAAACACAATTTGAAGATTATTGCTCTAGAGAATACGATCGTATCACCAGGTGTTTTCTCAAAACATCTAATTTTTGTTAAATCAGGACATGGTTGATGACATTGTCTTAATGGTACGCGGCATTCAGAACACTGGGAAAATAGGCAACATATTTATGAAGGGGTAGGGCTACAATAAACCAGGAGTTATTGTCCACCTGTCATTCGAAGTTTCTGAGCAATATTGCCACTCCCCATCTGGTTTCGGTCTTTTCGCTTTTGCAATAATATATCGGTAAGTATATCTTAGTATCTTACTTCCACAATACCACCAAGCATTCTTAGAACTATATCTATTCTTTTTGGAAGCTTCCTATGCTCCACATACAAAATATTTGTCAACTCTAAGCTTTTGGAATTATTAAAAAGGGTAAGACTAAGGGAAAAATGTCAATCTGCGTCTCTTCCGTAAGATTTCCCCATATTTTTATTACTTGTAAAGGCGTCCTGGTTGTAGTTATTTTACAAACCTTGTAAATTGTAGTTATTTTTTTAATTTGCCTTGCACGGCACGCACTGACTCTGATGCCATGCTCTTGATATTTGAACGTGTTTCTACTGTGTTGTCCCTAATGGGCTTAAGTCATGAAGTCCCGTGATAAAAAAACAAACACGTGTTTTCCATTAAATTCAAAACAAACATAAACTAATTGTACTTGTTGTTCTATTTGTAAAACTGAGATAAAGTTTCAAATTTCATATTTGGGTAAAGATGTTTAAATGTGTTAGGAAAAAAGATTTCTTCAAAAAGATTATGTAAAATTTAAAAAAAAATCGTATTTTATGATTATACTTTTAAATAAAAGCATTCTGTATACATATGTACTTTTTAAGAAAAAGTTTCTGCAAAGAGCAAATTTTGACAACACCGAAGCGCGTGAACTGATTAGCTGGAAACACAAGATAGTTTTTATCATGTGATTATGACGTCACATGAGTTTTTGAATTGAGTGTCTAAAATCACTTGGCTGTCACCATCATATGACTAATGACTTCAGATGAATTGAGCCCATTGTACTAATTGTAAGATGCCCCTTTGAACTATTCAATCTTGAAAAATGGTTTTGCTGCTTAAGTTTTGCCCATTTGCTTATATTTATATCGAATATAGATTTTCTTTTTTTAATACATATGTTACCATTTTTTGAGTCAGTTTTTAGTTTCGGTTATTTACATCTTTAACAAGAGGCAATCACCAAGAAACGGAACAACCTTAATAACTTCCGGAATTTTCATCACAAATGAACAGAGCTGATACAAAAATTGATGGTTAATAAGGGAACTACAACCTTAATAGATTAATTTACTATTTTTGATTAACTTTTTAATGAACTTTTTCAATAAAGATTTTCTGTGATAAATTTTGTTTTTATAACGTACATTACTTCTTAAAATTACTCCAAGTTTCGAATTTTTGAATCATTCATCTTGAAAATTCCCAAGGGAGTTTAAAAATGGGTTCCTCAATGCTAAATGAAAGTTTAAATCTTAGAAGATAATTTTCAGTTGCACGTTTTCAAAGGTATTTAAATGAAATAATAGATAATTCATTTTCACACACACACACAGTTGAAAATAATATATAAAAGAAATCTAAAAAACTTGATATTATATTACAAACTAACTAAATTATTAAATGTAATTGCGAAAAAATATTAATTCCAACTTACCATAATTTTATATATTTGAATTTCTCACGTCATGTAATTAATCCAAAAATTACAGTTCCTTCCAAAGCTATAAAGCGGATGTTAACTCTATCCAATTGCATTGAGAATTCTGAAAATAATTAGGACGTCCGTTTTCGGACGACTGGACATTCTCGGTAAAATTTAAAGCTATTTTGTTCATCTTAAAAACCCATAATTTAACATAAAACGTTCCGTACGAATTATTCTCAAGAAGGTTTGTTGGATGCATTACTCAGACTTAAACAACCAGTTCTAATGACCGAATCTTACAAGTGGATTTTTTCAGGAAAAGAAAATATAAAAAAAGACTATTCTTTCTCGGACTATGATTATTAGCTACGCACGGTTGATTCTCTGTCAATCAAAGCTACAAAAAGTATGTAAGTTAACGAGTTTTTTCCTTTTCATCCAGAGTAACCATCGATTAAAAGATAATTTTTAATGCAATAACATTTACTGTCTAGATCACCTTTTTTCTGTAATGAAATCGAGAAAACAATGCTTTGATTATGATATTTGTTCGCATAGTGTTAACATAGGAAATAATTTTATACACTTCATGTAAATGAAAAGAATGTTATGTGTTTTAAATGTATAATCATTAAACATTTATTATTTCCAGACAGATATTTTTAATGACAATTTATTATAATTAGCGCATTTTAGTTATTTCTTAATAATTAGTAGCGGAATTCATAATTTTAAGTCACGGACAATTGAAAAGGGTAATATTTCAGGTAGAACTTTGCTTTCCTGATTTCCACAAAATACAGTGTTTAATAAAGACCAAAAATTAAATAAATAAATAAAAAAAACTATTATATATTACTCACAAAGGTCAATCATTATTTCGTAGGTTTATGTCATGATTTGAGCTTGTGAAAATTGCCAGCCACCGCGTTAACCATTATACTGTCATGATGTATTCATTGGCAAAGGCTTCTCAAACTTTCACCATTTGCGACCCAATTTTCAATCATAATTTTCATCGCATTTCCCCTCCGTACAATAACAATGTATTGATTGCATTGATAATGACGCTAAAGCTTACAATATAACTTTAATTATAGTGCTTATATAACAAGCACAAGGGAGAATCACTAGTAAATTTTAAACTTGTTCTTAATTTATAGTATTGATAATTTAATTATCCAGTACATTGAGCAGTACTGATATTTTTTTGTTTTTTATTTTTGTCTCTTCCATAAGCTCGTGCCCCCCTCCCCCCGTAAGATTATCACGACACCTTAGGGGGGCACGTTCCACAGTTTGAGAAACGGTAGGCTGAGGAGATGCGTACTGGTAAATTGAAAGCAATTCTAAAATATTTTTAATCCAATTCTTAAAATGTGGGATTCAATATATATTATAAATTTCTGGTATATTTCCGTTAACTGGCGTTAATTTCACCAATTACTTTCTTACGACGAAGCACCAAATTACGAATATAAATTACTTCAAAATTAAAAAAAAAATGTTTAACGGAAGCTATTTTTTTCGCTACAATTCTACATTAGTTTTAACGACGTTAAAAAAAGATTAACTTGATATTGATCCTTTTTAAAAATGACTATATAATTCTTTGGGTTATTACTATTATTTCTCATATTACATATATTTATTTATATTTTATTTTTTTATTTATGTATTATATTAAATGAACTTTTTGGTTTGGTTTGGGTTTGGTCTGTTATATGAAATTAATACTTGACTTACTTTTGCAAACCTTGTGCCTTGCGTGGTAACACGCGAGTCATTTTAAGATAAAACATGGGTTTTTGAAATATTAAAATAACGTATTTTAATAGTTTTTGCTGTTAACCAATACTTGTTACCAATAATTTTGCTAAAAACTTAACAATGGTAAAATGAATCATTTGTAAAATTTGTCATCATTTGAAATATATTTATCCGAATATTTTGGTACATTTGCGCTAAAATAAAGCTATTTTAACAAGATAAATTTTATTTTATAAGTCTATAGTTAAAATATGTAGATTCAGAAAAGCAATCATGTGAATATGTATAGATATACGATTCCGTATTTATGAGATTTTCTAAAGAAAGCTGTACTGAATGATATTAGAAGCATATAAGGCATTTATGAGAAAACTATCCCTCATAAAGGAATCCTACTCTAAATAGTTTGTGTTTTGTTTCCCTCTGTGTGTTTCCGTATTAATGTCTGTGGTAAGTTTGGAATTGTTCAATTGTTTCCTTAATAGAAAAAAAAGGAAAAGGAAAACATGCGGAAGTATACAAAGAAGAATAGAACTTATAGAACTTTTGTGCTCCACTATTTGATTCGTTAAACGAGGAAAATAAGAAAATACAGAAAGAAAATCTGAAGAATGTATTCGTACAAAAGCGGAAAACTTTACTTTTTTTCTGGACTTGTCTTTTATTACCTCTAACATTGTGGAGGTAGAAAATATATATCTCTGAAAAATATTTTCACAAAATGAAAGGGGAAAAAAGAAAACTGGAAAAAAATTGCAATGTCAAATATTTCAAAATTTATCTTTGGGCAATGGAATGTATCAGAGCATTGTTACAACTTTTGATAGAAGTTTTGGAAGATAAAAGCCAAGCCTTCAGTTTGAATTCTATAATTTCAAACCGGATGGAAGTAGTTATTGATTATTTTCTACAGAATACAATATTTTGAAAGAAATTTTAAGGAAACTTAGAATTTATTTGAACAAATCGTATAGGTTTGAAACAAGAGTCTTGTCTAAATTTACAAAGCTCGATATATGTATATACATATATATTCCTTTGAATTCTTTAATTTAATGCTGATCATTTCCTAATAAACATTCTTCAGTTCAAAACTATCATTGCATAAGTTCTTCCTGGTTTCTAAATTGATTAGTTGGTTATCAAGGCTCACTCTAAAGCAAAAAGGACTCTTGTGCTATAAATACTTCACTCATTCAGTGGCGCACACAGTGATTTTTCAAGTGTGGGGTTAAGATTGAGGATCGAAAATTCACCAATATCATATAGTACATCTATAAGCCGTCAAACATATATTCTTTTGATCTTAACATTTTTTGGGGGAAAAACACAGTAAAAATATATTATTAGATAAATAATTAGCCTTATCAATTCAATAAACTATATCAAATAACACATTTTTACCTTTGTTTGGAATTATTTTTCGTACTATATACATAGAATTATTAGCAAAAAAATTCAACGGTAATGGGACTTCGGAAAAGCCTTGCACTAAAGAAACATAAATACATTTCCTAAAGCAACATAATACCAAAAAATCCGGCGTATAACGCGCACTTTTAACAAAAAATACGATCGAAATTTAGGGTGCGCGTTATACGCCGGGTATAAAAATGAAAGCTTTAAAACTTAAAAAAAAGATGATCATGGAAAAAAATTAGACTTCTATATTTATCGAAATACTGTTTATTTAAAAGAAATTACATTCTTTATGAACTTAACGGGTTGTAGTTCTAGAAGTATTCTATTTTTTCTAAAGCTTCGAATAATACTTCAAATAAATGACTTTAAAACATAAGAGTATTGTGAACACATGTACATTTCATGTTTCTTCGTAAAATAGCGGGTGCGCGTTATGCGATGAATATACCTAAAAATTAAAATTTGCAGATTGAAAGTATAGGTGCGCGTTATAAGCCGGATTTTACATTAGTTATTGCTAACGGAACTCATAATTTTGAACTACGGACAAATGACGAAGAAGGCACATGAGATAGGGTGAATGAGTGAATATTAACACATCGCACTATTCAGCTACTCTTTGGCTTTTAGCGACGGACCTCGTAATTTTGAACCATGGTCAAGTACCGAAGACGTTACCTGAGCTGGCACCCCCCTCTCCTAACTTCTACACCACACCACACCAACTGGAAGCACGTTTGAGCTCTCGACAGATTTAACGTGCATCATCCCCTACACGGCAGGTGTTCAGCGGTAACTAGGCTCGAACTCTTGACACGTCGGCCACAAGTCCGCTACCTTGACAACTAGACTACCACGGTCACAACACTTGAAACAGGATCCCACTGCTTAAACTTCCACACGTGAGGGTAGCCGAGTGGTATGGGTATCAGATCGTGGATTGCCTTGTCTTGAGTTCGAGCCCAATACCACTAAAGACCGCCGCCCGTAGGTCAGCGATGCACGTTAAATCTGTCGAGAGCGGAAACGTCCTCCCGTCGGCGTGGAATGGTAGTTAGGAGAGGGGGGTGCCAGCTCATGTGTCGTCCACGTCACTTGACCATGGTTCAAAATTACGTGCTCCGTCGCCAAAAGCCCTCATGTAGCTGAACAGTGTGACGTTAATATTCAATCAATCAATCCACACGTGAGGACGTACAGTTTCTACAAATTTGATGTGCATCAATCCATTTACGCAGCATGTGTTTAGCAACACCTGTGTCGCGTATGGGTTGCATATTCACTTTTCAAATATCAATCCTCATTTTCAGGTTTTTAAATAGGTTATGACACACTGCACACAAACAATTAAATATTCAATAAAATTTTTTATATTGTTAGGCACGCTCACACACCGATTTCGGGGTTCCGTAATCGGGCATTTATACAGACTGATTGAATTCCCCATCCGTAAGGAAGGTTCATGCATAGTTCCCTTTAGGGATTACTGAGAAGCAAGCCGTCACAAACAGGATTCGAACTCCTAACTAGGGATTGCAATACCGGTATACCGAATGCCAGTATTTTATAAGCCATTTGTACAATTTTGTAATACCGGTATTCACAAGTTTAAATACCGGTTTTTCGGTATTTGCTAGAAATTTTTTAAAATTGTCTCCATTACATGTTCAGGGATCGCTAACATAGCAAAATAGTATACTTTTTTGTTGTGTGTCTCCCTAACTGGCGAAATTAACCAGACTGTAGATATAAAGGTGCACTGTACAATCAAGAGAAGTGAGAAAATATGAGAGCCATCAAGGGGGTGGGCCAAAACTATCCTATTGCAGCTCAGTGCGATACTGCACACGCGCAGGATTCGTTGTCTGATATTCGTAACTTTGAAAAAAAAGGTTGTGATTGTGAATAAAGTGTGTAATATTTCGATATTTTTTAAATTGTTGAGTTCGATATTCACATTGTATTTGAATATTATACTTAAGGGTTCAAAATATTTTCAGATTCATTATATGTATACTCACAAATAATAACCCATAACAATGAATAAGAATAACTTTAAATAACATAAAAAATTATTTGATAATACTTCGGTTTGGTTTCATTATTCATATGATGAAAATATGATGGCACAGTGTAAATAAGATATTTCTTTTCTTTTTTTGTGTTATTCTTTATATACTGTTATAATTTATTAGCTACAAATTATTTTTGTGATATTTACACTCTCTAATAAAGCAGTGGCAAATAAAACAAAGAAACACCCGTTCTTTCTTTCTCTTTCCAAAATTTCTACTACCGGTATTAAGATCTAAAAATACCGAATACCGGTATTGGACTTTTGTTCCGATATTGCAATCCCTAATCTTGACTCGAAGGCAACAATGCCGGGTTCGAGTTCTTGAGCATGATTAAATTATTTAATGGTTGTATCACATTTTAAAGTTAATTTAAGTGTAGAAGTGTTCACTCACTGTCTAATCATAAAACAAATTTTCAAATTTCTAAAGATACGTTGAAGTAATATTTTCATACATACTTGTGTTTAAAATGAAGAAAATTCACACATATGTAAAAAAATTTCTGTAAAAGTATTCAATGAAAATAAAATCAATGTGCTTTCAAACAAAGGTAAAAATTTTCATTGTAGATTACGTAAGCATACACGTGCGTTTGGACTGTGCATTTAGATAAAAATGCTTTGTAAGCACCGGTGACAATTTCACAGCTCTGCTTTCGTTCGTTTACCTCAGCAATTTTCGTAATATATTTTACAATTGCAAAGATTCAGATGCAAATATTTAAAATAATAGATTCCAAAGGGTAATTAGCCAGGGCTTACAATTATAATTACAAATAATATTTTTAAAAAAGTTTGTCATGTACGATTATATTTCATAGTCATGTTATTCAGAGTAAAATTTAAAATACAATAAATAATTTATCAATCAATTTTATCTTAATGTGTGATTTTTTTTTCAAATGTATGTTAAGCCATTTATTAATGAAAAATACAATATTCATTTTTCTTTTGCAAATAATACAACAAAATCTCTAGGTCAGCTAATCGAATATTGACTTATCTAAATCAGGGGTGTCAAACTCAAAAGATAACTCCAGCCAAACAAACTATGTTTAACTTTAGGTGGGTCGCAAAAAAAATTAATAATTATAAAAAAAGTACCGTAAAATCCGGCGTATAACGCGCACATTTAACACAAAAAATAAGATCGAAATTTATGGGTACGCATTATACGCCGGGTATACAAATTACAGTTAAAAAAAAAAGGAGAGATAAGAATAAAAAAAATTAGGCTTCTACATATATTCGAAATACTGTTTATTTAATAGAAATGACATACCTTATAAACTTACCTTCTAGAAGTACACTATTTTTTCAAAAATCTGAGACAATACTTCGAATAAATGACTTAATAATATAACATCATTGTCTACATACATTTCAAGTTTCTTCATAAAAAGGGGGTGCGAGTTATACGGCGAATATAACTCGAAAGTATATAGTGCGCGTTACACGCCGGTGCACACTATAAGCCGGATTTTACGGTATGTTATTTCGAATAATACATTATACTGAACTTACATAAAAGAACAAAAAAGATAACAATAATAATTTTTATATCTTGACACTTGCCATCTCTTTTCTGCTGCTATCTTTCCAATTTCGGTAAAAATTATTTTTAATTTTATTATGTATTTTTGTGTGGGGATATATTGGTCGGGCGCTAGTTTGACACCCCTGATCTAAATAGTTAAGATCTTAAGTATATATTTTAGTGTCCAGTTATATATATATAAAACTTTCAACCTCAAGATTTTTTCAGCATAATAAAACAAAAAGCATTCTTATTGTTTTCGATTTCGTCTTTCCAAGAACATTTTGCTCTGGAGCAAAAAAGCTTTATATATACTCTGTGTATTTAAAATTCAAAAATAAAAATAAATCTAAACCTATTCACAATTTTTCGGATTTTCTTACCGATCTTATCATTTAAAGCAGTACCCAAAGGATCAATGATAACTTAAATATCATGAGTTGTGTCAAATGCGAGTACCAAATCGTTCGTCTTCATGGTGGATCAGGCTGTTGGAGGGTTATCGTAGACGTATGTGTATATCACTTCTACTCCCCAACCCCTTATTGAACAATCCTTCTGTACATCTTACAATTGTGATAATGAATGTCCTCAATTGAAACATTCTTTGCCGAGAAAAACGAATCAAAAACCATCTTTACACATTTGGCAGGCTACCAAAGTACCTTAAGAATTTATTACCTAGTCCTACTTTCCTCCTCGAAATTTGGAGTAATAGCATGTCTACCTCAGCTCTTCATTTGTAAACGATTCAGCGCACTCAAACAAGCTTTGATTATCTGTTTTATACTCCACGGTGGACGACGTTAAACGCCCTCTACCGGTTATACGTAATGCGCAATCACGCTGCACTTCTAATCATTTGCATATCTTCCCGACATGTACCTTCATGCCAAGTTTCGTTACGATCCCGAAATTATTTCTTGTTGCGCTAATTTTTTTGTCCATGAGTGTATATAATACGTTAGATCAATGATAAGCCAATACGTATGTGTATTTGACAGAAATATTGTCACAAGTATAAATAAAATACAATGGTACTTAACCGCAGATTTTTCTTTCTTTCTTCTAAGATAAATTTCTCTCTTTAAATCTTAGCAATTGTACGGAGTGCGTACTACATAACATTCTCAATCCCCCCTTTTATATGTACATATTTTTACGCATTTTTGTCATCATTATGGATGCACGGGCAACTATTTTCAGGCGCACACACACACACACAACAGAATTATAAATATATATATTTGTTAAAATAACTCAAAATTTATGCTCAACTAATAAAGGGAGAATAAGTTATATAAATAAAAATTCGTGCGTGGTTAGTCAAACCTCGCGTCATCGAGAAAACCATATGAATTTTTAAATATATCCTGTTCAATATCGTTGTGGGATATGATTTAGATTTTTGACAGACTATTTTAGCATTGAACGCTTCGTTGCATCATTGAGTGAGTTATGAAACGAGAAAGAAAACATACAAATTAGTTACGGTCAAATGATGGTTTATTTTAAAAATATGTATTTTTCTCGTTATATTTTGAGGAGATAATTCTGCTATGAATAACATATGTTAGCAAAAAAAAATTAAGGTTTTCCTTCTATCCATAATAATAAACATCGGATTGTAATGTTCTTCGAATTCTAATATTTCTTAGCCAAGTCCAAGCTATTGCATTTGTTTAAGGGTAAAAACATGTCAAACAGAATGAAAAGAAACGTGTTTTTACTTTTTTTTTCATTTTCTTTCCTTATCCTATGGAAGTCTTCCTTAAATTTCTTTAATTTTACTGATTTGTTTCTCAGAAAGTTCTTATATATATATGTTTATGCTTTTTGAAATATTTAAAAATAAAATCAGGAAAAAAGTGCAAAAAATGTATTGAAATTACACTGTCCATCGGTTGGCGTTGTGTTGAGAGAGGAGATGAATGCGAGCTCTGATGTCACTTAACCGTGGTTTAAAAATTATGAATTCCGTCGCTAAATAATATATTAGTGCTACCGTAAAAAAAATCAATCTAGGAATTATTTTTCTTGCACTTGTTTGCTATTAGGAATAGAAATATACTAGTTCATAAAAATCCATGGTTATTTTTTCTGAAATAAACAAATCTGTTTCATACTTACATCAAATATTTTGTATCCAGAATTTAAGAAAGCAAGAATTCCTTGCCTACAGTTTTCAAACTGTACCTTTTTTCTGTTGGAAATGCGAATAAAAAAACCCCGATAAAAATGCCTAAGGTTTGTGAATATATACACAAACATTTCTCTAAATTTCTGATGAGATTTTACAAGTTCGACAACCGATTGTTAGCAGAGATGTTATTTAAAAAACTACCGATTCTTTGGAATGACAATGCACCGTGCATAATAAAAAAGAGTAGAATTACACATACACCAGAAGGCTGCTGCATGTGTTAGAAAAAGCGTAATCAGTGTCAGATGTCCATTGGACTGAAATTCAATTCTATAGGAGTAAAAGCATTTCAAGAGCTCATCGAGCATTTAGTTTGTCTGATTTAAGACTGATGTAATATACGCATGATGCTTCTGTTTGATTATTTTTAGCTAATTTATAAAGGTAATTTTTGAAAAAGTATTTTAGATAAATATTTTACTGTTAAGCATTTTCAGACTATAATAAATAATTTTAAAATTTAGTTATTAATTTTAATTACACCAAATCGCATTTAAAAATGTTGCTCACACTTCTCTGAAAAAAGAAAGTTATATGAAACAAATTGATTTGTTTGACTTTTTTTCCTGAATTTTCATTTTAGAGTTGTATATTTAGATAAAAATATTCAAATTTAAAAGAAGTTCGTTATTAATTTAAACTAAAATTTATACACACAAAATAGGAATAGTGCTTTTGGGCTGACGAATAAAAACCCATGAAAGCCCATGCATATTAAATTCGGCATATTGAAACTACAAGTTATGATGATAACGTTTGGGAAAAATTTTTTCGAAATTCGCTTTGATTTTTAAAAATAATTTGAAGGATTTTCATTACCTGACATATGGTCATAAACTTAAAAATAAAGTTCGGGGAATGAAACGAACCCCATCTGGAAATGGCGAAACAAAACGTTGCACATGTGTAATGGTAAATGTTGACCATCTGTCCCCACCTTTTTTTCAGTTGAGCGTCGTTTGTGTTCCGTGTATGACTTGTTTAATAAAGTTCTTGTTTAGCGCGTTGATTCTTAACTGAGAACAGGAAAATGAATGAAAAAAATCAATTTAAGTTTTGTTTAAGCTTCGAAAGACAGAGACAGAAACTTTTAGATACTGGTACGTGTTTATGAAGATCAAACACTGTCTAAGAAGTTTGTATACGAGTGGTTCGTCCATTTTCAAGAAGGACAGGAAAATGTTTCTGACAACCCCGTAGCGAAAGACCGGTGACCTCCGTCAGGGACGAAAACATTGGGAAGTGAGTAAATAAACAAAGATCTGGGTTAAACTGTGCACGATAGCTGGACGAGGGAATTTTGCGGTAAAATTAAAATTTTGACCTGTTTCATGAAACGTCTACGCGGGGGTACGCCCCAGGACACAAAAAAGGGCGAGTTTTTTTCCATACAATGCTTCCCCACACAGCCAATAGCGCCAAACAGTCCGGGAAAAGTGGTGAAAATTGAACATCCACCATTCTCGCCAGTTTCTCAATTTTCTTTTTCCAGACTTCTTCCTTTCCCGACTCAAACTCCCTTTGAAAGGAAAGAGATTTGAGATATTCCTAACATCCAACGAAACCAAGAGTTTTGAACTCCATCCCAAAAGAAGACTTCTTGTAAAATTTGCAGGACGTGTATAACAGATCTTAGCAGTGCATAGTTATGGAATGTGACTTTTTCGAAGAACAGTCAGCAATTTTCGTTAATATTTCATCCACTTTAATATTGCAGGACTATTCACCGAACTTTATTGTCAGAGGGTGTATAACAGGATTGGCAAACCTTTATGGATCAATGTGCCTTTTTTTCTAAAGAAGTGATAAATGAGGTATGGACATGCCATCAAATAATTTTGACTTGTGATTATTGGGAAAATAACAAAATTAAATACTAACTATCTCTCAAAACTCTTTATTTACTACAAAAAAATACCTTTTGCGATCTATAGCTGTAAATGTTTTAGCAATAATTTTAGTAATTCTTAAAGTAACATTAGTGTGACTTCTGTTGTTGCAGATTGGATGACAAATACTTATATTAGGATCGTAAGATGTTACTTTTAATAGAATGCAAACTGCAGTCATCTGCCAAAGGATTTCTAAGCGCTTAATTATTTTTGCTGTGGTTCACTTTTTTTTCCCAAGAGGATTCGTGATTTGCTTCAAAATGCCTTTTTACAGACGTTGTTCTGTATACCACTGTTCCAGAGCATAAAACACATTTTGTCGCCTTGACTAATAATGCCATATTTCTAGATTCACTAAGTTTGAAATTCTCTGTTACACTTAATATCTTGCATTTTTTGTTCTTTTGCTGAACTAGCCATGCTAAAAAACTGTAACAGAACACAAATAAACTTTAAAATATAGCTGTGTCAACGAAATTAGCTATGCTATGCGTAGACAAATTTTGCATCATAATTAATCGTAGTTGGCGAGGTAGCTAAGGCAAGACAATAACAAACGTATGTTCTCTCAGCCACCCTGAGACTGATCACTCGCGTTTGTTTGTAATACTTTATGGTGATCTTAAATACTTTGAAATAAATATGAAGCCATTTTGATCGCTGGCGTACCCAAAATATTGTGTCACGTGCCATTAATGGCACGCGTGCCACTGGTTCGCCATCCTTGGTGTATAACGTCATGGTTATTCTTTCAGTGAGTGATAGATTATTCTCCATGTAATTTTTTAGAAATCATTATACATTTTTAATAATAACCTTGTCTATTTGTTCTTTTAAGGCCGGGGTGGGCATTACGTAGTTCGCGATCGATCGGTGGACCGCCAAGACATTTTGTGGTGACCGCCTGAAGATTTTAGCAGTTAGCAATCGTGTACGGAAAATTCGAGTCTACTATGTAAGTGTGGCGGTTGTGATATCTTTATGAACTAGTACCAAAATCACGCGAAGACGATTGTTTTGGCGTGATTGGATAAGTACTGGTGTTCGGAACGGAAGGTACCCAGAACGAACCTTTCCTCCTTCATTGGTGACCCTGGCCGTGCAAAGGAACCACACCCTTCACTCGCCGCAGTCGTGGGCCATCATCCACCGCAGAAGACAAACCGTCAAACATTGACGCAAATAAGCCGTTACTCAAGTCGTCTCACAAAATGACGCAAACAAACCGTCACACAAATGACGCAGTCTCAAGTCGTTCACAAAGTGACGCAACCCAAAACCCTCACACACATGACGAATTCTCAAAATCGTCTCGCACGAATGACTCAACCCACCATGTGACGCAACTGTTTACATGCTCGCCGAATATGGTACCGTTTGTTCCCTATTCGCCGAAACACCGGAGTATGTGCGGTGTGATATCTATATTAACTACACAACAACATAAAGACATTGTTTTGGCGTGATTGGTTAAGTTGTTTGGAACGGAAGGTACCCAGAACGAACCTTTCCTCCTTCATAAGTCTTCTAGCACTAAAAAACAAAAAACTAGCTTTTTAGATAAAATGCTTTATTTTTAAGTATTTTGATTGTTTCGTATAAATTTCACTTTTAATATGAATTTTATTTTTTGGGCTATCATTTTAAGTTTGATCTTGCGTTTTGCTTTACAAACGTTTAAAAGTGTTTTTTATTTTTTAGGTTTTAAATACATATTCGTATTTATTATTAAATTAAAATAAATTAAAACCCTTTTCCTTCCTCACTAAAACTGACGGCATTGGGCAGTGGCGCACAAGAATTTTTCAAGTGGGGATGGGGTGAGGGTTGGTTCTACCATTCTTGTATCATTATCCCAATACGCAACCAAACATATGTTTTGATTTTGTCGATTGGAACAAAATCAGCAAAAATAAATTACTGAATAAATAATTAACATTAACTAATAAAAAATTACTGATAACAAATACTTAATTATATTTTAGGTATTATGAACATGGGATTGTAATGAATCGAAAAAAAAAAAAATTACAGGCTATGAGGGAGGGTCCGGACCCCTGGACTTCTCTCCCGCCCTTGTGTTTGCCACTAACATTGGGTGGACCGTAACACCCTAGAAAAGTTTGCCCACCCTTGTTTTAAGGGAAAATCTAATTCTTTTTCAAACGAATCATTGCAAGAGAATCATTCTTTGAAAAATTAATTTTTATTTTTAGAAAAATAGTTTTTTTTCTGTTTTGCCGCGGGGCTTTTAATAGTAGCGTAATCAAAACTATTTGGCTTAGATCGTTTGTTTTTACATTAGTAAATGGTAATTTAGTCCCTTTTTTTAGTTGCAATCTATCTCATATATGTTATTCGTTAGTACTTAATTAAATGCTTAACTGTGGTCTTTTAATGCCTAAATTTTGATTTTCCTATTTGAAGTTATTTGTCCCAGAGACAGCAGTGCTTAAATTTCATGTTTGGTATTTTGTTTTTTACTAGTATAAAATACATGTTTATGTCAAATCATTCTTTTATTGAAGGTCAAATGACAACACTCATTCAAAAAAGTTTTTAGTTTTTGAATATACCGTCTTGCTTATAGTTTGACACATTTAAAAATGAGACGCGTATTAACCCATCGACCTATATATTGGTGAAGATTTTGAAGAGTTGCTTCAAAGTGTAACTGTATTAATAAATAAATTTAAATTGCATTCGTTTCTTTATAATTCCTTTATTTTATCAAAAAGCTAAATTTGAAATATCTAGCAACTGCATTAATCTGGCATGGCTTTGTTTTTAAGTACATATAACACTCTTAAAAACGCACTTTCGTCGTCCTTATAATTTGAAAATACTTCCCTATGTTTTCTTTTTGTAAATCTTAGATTATAATCATTTTTCGACCAAATTAAAGAAATAATTATAGAAAAACTAATGAACTAGATTGGAGCATGCGAAGGAACATTTGTTTCTTTATTTGCTGTACATAGGGACTATTGGCGCCAGTTTTTGATTTGCCGAAATGGTCGACGGGCTGAAAGTAAAGTAACAAAAAGGTTGTTTTTAACACACACAACTGGATTAATAGTTTTATTTATTTTTAAAACTTAACCATTGCTAACAGCAGGCACTCAAGTTAGTAACAGTAAGTGTACAACAATATCGATTATTAAATAAAAATAATCGATTTTAAAGAAGTCTAAAAATACGAATAATCTAATACTGATTCGGATATTAATAAAATGTTGAAATGTATTGTGTTTTATGAAGCAAAAACAAACTATCAATATAACTCAGGCTTTTCAAAGAAAAAAATATGAAAATTTCAAATAAGGTTTTAAAAAATTCTTGTTGATAATATTACCATAAAAGTAAATACTGCTTTACATGACATGTAATAATTGAACAGCGCTTTGCAAGGAGTATTTCATAAACTGATTTTTATTGTTATCATTATACTCAAGAACATAAAAATAATAGAATTGTTTTATAATAAGATTTTTTTATTGGACTAAAAGCAAATATAGTCACTAGAGCAGAACGATTTTTTTTATCTAGCTGACACGATAAATAATGATAAAAATCCCAGAATTCTATTTACTCAACGAAAGCAATGGAAGAAAGCGAAATTTTATCCAAACTCATTAACGTTAAATTAACCCTTCGGGATAAACGTCATCATCAACCTTCAATTTAAAAAGAAAGAAAAAAATATATAACATGCGCATTATTTAAAACACAAGAAACCAAAACACTCATCCATTCCTTGATTAAGTAGAAAAAACACAACAAATGGTAGACTGCACGTCGCCATTTTGAATTAAATCGTAAATATTCTTAATGTGCTTCGTTGTTCTTTACGTGTTTATTAACGCTGTAAACAAATGCTGGAGTATAATGCTTTCTTTTTCTATTTTTTGAAGCGTATTTGGTCATTTTATGGCTAATTGTTAATAACCTAAATGGAATGCTTTTCTTTGGAATTATTACCCTAAAAAGTTTTATATATGCATTAATAGAACTTAACTATTCTTGTGTTGCATAAGTAATTATTATGATTTGTACGTAAAGGTTTGTAGGTTTAAGCATTTTTATGACTTAAAAAGAACAATTAAAAAAAAATAAAGAAATCTTTATTTATTAATATGCGCTTAGTTAAGTGAACTTCATCTCATTAATTTATATTATATATAGAATAATTTACAGAATGTCTGGGTAATAATTCGTTTTAGTACCTACAAGTCTATATAGCATATATTACACTACATTTTGCACATACTAGTGGAAAAAAGTTAACTAATAATAATAAAAAAATTAAGTTAAAATTCGTGTTTTTCATCAAGAATATAATGCCACCAACTGTTTCTATCACTTCATTATACTTAATTTTTAAGTAAATCTTTGAAAAAATTAAAATTTTAGATAATATGCCATCTTAGAAAATATAAATCTAGGTAGATTTATTCACAATTACAACAATAAAATTTCATACCGCATAAATTTTCGACAAAGGGTTTTTTGTCTTGAAAATTTCATGAATACATTTTAAGAAGTTTACGATTTGTTTTCATTTGAGGTATCCGAACCCGTTAAAATGAGCAAATTCGGTCAAAACACATATTTTTTGTTTTTATTTTGGAGAATAACGATATCATTTGGTCTTACAAGACGTACTCTGTTTTGTTTTTCTGCGCTACCTAGAGCCCAGGTTTCAATCAATTTATAAAATTAGAAAAACCGGAAAGGGGTTTTTAATCTACCAGAAGTGGGCATTTTAATTGCTTAGAATGTACCATGGCGTGTCTAATAATTCAAAATGTTATCAATGTATTCCTATAACACTTTCTGAACCTAATATTTATATTATTTGCTTTATTTTTATATATATTGTCATACATAAAAATGTTTTATTACATGTTGTTCATTTTCTTTAAAAATAACTGCATCATATTTTAAAGTAAACAATAAAAAATCTTTAACTATTTAATGATATTTCAAACTTTTTGAAACATATCGTCATATGTTTTTCAAGTGATACCAATTTTAAGAATAGTATTATAGTTGGCGATTTTCTTGAGATTAAATTTCTCTTAGATGTTCACATATTTTTGTTTGTTCAGTTTGCTAGCATGCCTTATTTTTAGGCCATCAAACAAATAAAAAATAATCTCGTTTAAGAAGCAAGCTAAACAAATTTTTTGGTTGTTAAATTCTTGTTCTGATCGTAAACAGAGCTTTATCAGTTGAATGTTAGTCAATGAAAACTGATTCAGCTGCACAGTAATCGTTTTGAAACAATAACATAGCTTCATTCAAAATATATATATATCATGTTTTCATCTCTTTAAAATACTAGATTTGTGTGTATTAATTCATAAATTCTACATAGCATTGCGCAACTGATATTTGAAACTTTATTTTTGCTTTCAGTTTTCATGTCTGATTAATTGTTTTTAAACGATGTTACATAATGGAAATTTTGCGGGTTTTAAATTAGATTCCATCAAAGAATAATGCTTGAATAGGGGGAAATATAAACATTATACAGATACGAAATTCTTAAATTGATTTATTGCGAAAAATAAGATTACAGCTTAAGTGTGCTTTAAGCCAAACCGCCTGAATATTTTTTATACCAAGATGTGGAAAGAAAAATACCTACTATTATTTCTTTAAAAATATTTTAGATGTACTCCATGGGTACAATAATAAGAAGAATATACAAATAAAATTTTCTTAAGAAATTTTTAATAATACTAATAAAATAAATAAATAAATAAAAAAAAAACAAAAACGAAGGCAATTTTTTGTCAAAAAATGAAGAAATTTGTATATTTTCAAAATATTCTCCTTTAATGGAAAATGCATCTGTAATAATTATATTTTATTCATATACAGCTAGGACTTCTCTACAAAGCCTGAACTAGGACTTTTGAAGAATTTACATTATTTTCAGTTACTATCAATCAAAATTACAACCATTTTTTTCTGTTAAAACTTCCTTACTCAAATGTATTTAAATATGAATATTCTTCTAAATTACATATTTCAAAAGTCTTAGTTCAAACTCTGTGCAAAAGTCATATATATGTATATATATAAGCAAAATGTTGCTAAATTTTTTTTTATTGCAGTAGTATTCTTAAGAAAAGTTTATATGTATTTTCTAATTCAGCGGAAGTTAAACATATGAAAAATTTATTCATTTATACTCTTTTTTTTTCAAAATCCCGGTTCCGAACGTAGCCTTAGATACCTTAAAGTAAAGTAAACAAGAGTTTTTATTTTCAAAGCCCTTTATTATGTATTTGATATGGGCATTTGATTTATTAATAAATATTAATCAAAAGCCTAATAAATAAACTAATGACCAGATGATAGGCCGAAAATCAAACCGACACTTCGCTTTGCTATTTTGAGTTACAAATTTTAACATGTTTGATAAAAAAAAATTTCCAGTTTAACCACAAGGCTCTAATGTTATTAAAAATAAGTCAACGGAATAAAACAGACAAAACTGAAAAACTGAACGTTTTATTAGCATTCATAGTATTCTACTAAAATTATCGGTGAAAATAGTTGTAAATTGTGAAAAAAAATCACCTTATACACAATTGCACATTATTAACCTGATCAATCTACTACAACTAAAAAAATAAAAACCTTGGTAACTATTAATAAATTTATATTTTCCAAAATGCTAGGGAAATTCTTAATAATTGAATCAACTTTTCTCATTAAGTTAATTGATATTTTAGCTAATATTATTCACGTTGGCTGAGACATCGATACTTTAATAAATAATCTTCACGCGTTCGCTTAGACATTGACATTTAATTTAATGGTCTTCACGTTTACTTAGGCATTGGAACTATGTAAGTCTTCTCACACGCCATTAACAAATTAAATACCATTTTCATAAAAGGCTAGGTGGTAATTAAAGTATGAAAGATAATTGCTATATTTTCACAAATTGCTTAAGAGATAATAACATTCATATGGTTACAACAGTTTCCATGTAAGCTTAAATATTGATACTTTTATTTAATAGTTATCTTGTATAAGATTAAGTTTGATGAATTAGTCACTAATTTGCGTGAAAGCCTAGTTAAACACTGTAAGGAATATTAGTTTTCTGACAAAAAATGACGAGCTTACTTCTAGTTTTTGAATTAGGTTAAGCTTTCATTATAATATCAGTGATAGTTGATGTAATATTATAAAGCAGTGTTCCGCAACCTTTTCATCGCTGCGGACCAGTCAACGTTTGATAATTTTACCGTGGCCCACTGAGGATGCGACACGTTGATTGTTTATATTTTAGATTCTTTTGATTTAAGGTATCCGACTACGTTCGGAATCGTGATTTTGCAAAAGAGTACAAATGGATAAAAATGATTATACTTAGTGTCACTTAGATTACAAAATGTATATAAAATTGACTTAAGAATAGTATTACAATAAAAAATTATTTAAGTACAATATTTTGACAAAAAATGAATGTAGGATGGCCCATTTTCAAAATGTTCTCCTTTTGTGAAAAATGCTTCTATTATAATAATATTTTGCCTGTTTATAGCACAGACCTCTGTACAGAGGCTCAACTAAAATTTTTGTAATATATAACTTAGAAAGTGGGTTTATCCATGTCTTACGACAACAGAGGAGAGAAATTTTACGAAAAAAACGCCGATGATTATTTCAATGGGTAGTAACTCTGAAAATGATGTGAATTTTTCAAAAATCATAGCTGAGCCTCTGTAAAGAGGTCTGAGCTATATACAGACAAAATATTATTATAACAGAAGCATTTTTCACAAAAGGAAAACATTTGGAAAAAAGGTTATTCTAAGTTAATTTTTTGCCGAAATATTGTATTTAAATAATTTTTTTGTCAAAATGTCCTTAAAACAATTTTATACATGTATTCTAATCTAAGTGACTCTAAATATCATGAACATTATCCATTTAGGCGCTTTTTTAAAATCATGGTTCCAAACGTAGTCTGATACCTTAACAATTTTAATTTAGTTACATTTAAATATGCCTTCGGAATAAAATATAGTTGCACCAAAAATGAATAAAAGTGATTTAACGGGGAATATAAAGTGATTTCCGTGGATTGTTGCGCAAATCCGAGAGAAATGCACCACTTTAGTTAAAATGGCAATAGTTTAATGTTCTTTAGGCGGCCCGGCACCATTTGATCCACGGACGGGGGTTGTGGAATACTGTTATAAAGGACACTCATAAGTTTTCAAGTAGAAATTAGCTTTAGTTAGGGATAGTTAATTTTTCAATATTAAAACATTAAATTATTGAATGTTATTTTATATTCCTCGCGAAATTTAAAATAAAACCAAATTGAATACTCAGACGAATCCGGAAAACTGATAATTTAGGATTATTTATACGAGGTGACGAGGTATAAATTATTCATTCAAATGCCAACGCATTTGGGGAACGAAAAATTGCATTTGGCAGCTTTCCTGTTTTATTGCAAATGATGTGACGGAAATCACTTATGTGTTGCGCCGCTTTGAGTCACAAAGTTTTCATGGCAGCAATTTATATTCAAACTACAAGCGGAATGTGAATATTTTTGCTAACTGTAGTCATGATATAACCATTGTTCCAAACGTTACCAGTCTTCATGGACTTTCTCCATTGAAACACAAAATTTCAATATGTTAATGAATGAATACAATGTGAAAATACATAATGGATGTATTCTGTTACAACTATTAGACTCCCTACAGCTTTTAGAATGTTTAAGTGTAAAATTTCAGTGACATAGGATATGATGATTGAATTATTTCTCAGTAGCTTTAAATTTCAAGGTTTTATATTTTTGCTGTTGTTCTTTTTTTTTTTTATTTCTAGAAAATTTTCGATGTAAAATGAAATTTCGTGAAAATCGAAGTGAAATCACTTGAAACCGTACCATTTGAAAAATTTAAAATCATTTAGCATTTAGGAAGGGACTTATATTGTAGATTATAGGAATCTTTTACTGTAGGAAGTTATTATTAGAATATGAAAGGAAAAAAAAAGGATTTTAAATATCTACCAAGAGAGACATCAAGGTTAGGCTTTCTGGGTTCATTAGTTATTTGAAAAAGTGATATTGTAGTTTTAATTTGACGATTATTTATTTAAATTTATTTTTTGAAACATGCATTTAGATAAACAATTATATGTCTCCATAGCGTGAAAAATCCCCATAGTCTTTGTATTAATTATCAAATTATAAAATAACACGGATTAAAAATGATGACAGAATATGTTTGATTACATTATTTTAAAAAAAAATGAACAGATATTCAATCTTAATTTAAAAAGAAATGGTATGTTTAAAATGAAGAGAAATGATTATTTATGTGATTTATAATTTTTACTAAAGTCGTTCAAGAGCTTTAAAGGGTTATTGGTGACGGGCTATAAAATTACAAACCAGAACGCACACGGGGGTATTGTAGTACAAGGATTTTTTCCGTTGTTACTTTTTACTATTAGATCGGCAAGGTCAACAGCCCAGAAATTCCTCATGGAAAATCAGGAGGCCTTTTATGTAGCCCCTTTTAGATAACCGAGGTCGTCGATTTACCGTTTTTCCCCCCCTTTTAAAAAAATCCCACGAGTTCAAAGGGCTCCCACTTTCACATTGCACCAACCACAAAAAGGGATTGGGCTTGACGGTATTTAGAAAAACCCCGAAGACATATTTATTTTTAAAACATTCAACCTTTTGGTTTTTAGACCCCGGCCCTACACACAGCAGTCAGCCTAAAACACATACGATAGGCTTAAATTAAACAAACCCCCTTTAAACCAAAGAAATATTTGAGTAAAATATTTTTTAAGAAATTTCCAAAAATAATTTGGGTGTTTATAAGCAATTTCAAGACATTTTTTCGTTTGCTTTCTATTAAAGAGGTGTTTCAATTATTCTATTATAACAATCTCACTTCTTTTTGTTCAATTTAATTTTTTGTTAATTTTATTTTATCATGGTCCCCTTCTTATAACACATAAGTCTAATACAAAAACCCTTTATTTACGGTTTAATAAATCAAAATTATTTTCTTTATAGCCCCCTTTAATTTTATTTTTCTTTTCTGCACATTTATAAGTAACTATTTTTAATTCTTCTTATCGTTATATACGTTACAATTTGTAAAAAAAAAACTCTTGCATAAAAAAATTACAATAGGGTATATTTGATAATACATAAAGTATGTTTTTACTTTTCCTCTACAGCAGGGAATTTCTAAGTTTTTGATTAAACGCTTTTTATGCTTATTGTTTTCAAAGGATGTCAAATATTTTATTTTATTGCTTATGTACATTATAAGGCTATTCCTTATTCTTGCTTCTTTTTTTTAAAAAAAATGATGTAATGTAATAAAAAAAGATTAACTGCGAAATATTTTAATGCAAATATTTATACTTTACGCTTTCTTTAATGATTATCAACTTCCATATAAAAAAATAAATAAAAAATATTTAGAATTTATTTTCTCATTATTTTTTTTCCATTCCTCTTGATAATCATGACAATTCTTTTGTGTGAATTATTTTCTGAAAATAATGAATAGTTCCTTGGATTTTTTAAGTTATCACAAGACACTTTTGAAATTTTTTTAGCATAAGTCAATATTTTCCGTTTTTAAATCAAATAAGTGTATAATTTGTTGTAATTGAAAAATTAATATTTAATATCATTTTACCCCAGGGAGGATTTTTTATACGTAAATTTTTCTGATCATTCAGATTTCATAAAACGTTTAATAACAAAGATATTATTAATTAATATTTTTTGAATCTTGAATCAACATCTTTTATTTTCAGTTGGTTACGAAATTATTTAGTTATAGTGCTTTATAGGAATAAAATTTAAAAGAATGAAAATATCATTACTCATTACTTTTAAATATCCTAATTTATCGTACAATTTAATTATATACATGTCGGTTACCTACTATATATTTAAAAGAAAACTGTCTTTACCCCGTAAGCGGTCAATTTTTTTGCCCAAGATGTTCTAAAAAGGGCACATTTTTTTACTGCATAATACTTAACAGAATGAAAAAATGGAAGAATTTTATTTTATTTTTCAATTTCAAAAGTTTTCACGCTATTTTTTTATTTTATAATTGTTGAATACACAAACCTCCCTAAATGTTTTCTTTTTATAAGTCCACTCTGCACGCATACATCTTTTACATCTTTGCATCTCATACATCTAAGAATTTCTGTCATACGAAAAATTTCATGTTCTTACCTCTTTTTCAAACGTTTGAGGATTTTGCGTGCGTGTGCGTTTGCATATATATATATATGCGCATACCATTTGAATCATGGTGTAATACTAAGTCTTATATTGCAATGGGGAAAAATAAAATATCGACTTTTTTGTATTATCTTTCCATTTTCATTTCTTCTCAAGCAACTTCTTGCGCATTCCCTTGCAAATTCCTGTTCTTTATCGAATATTTTCAAGAATCAAAATTCTTGCCCGGAAAGGAACGTTCCCGCCTTCACCACAAAGAAAAACCCAGATCAGAAATATTTCAGTACCATGAACAAACTATATCTTTTAAAAGCACAAGCACTAATAATCTCTCTATAAGAATTATATAAAAATATATGTGCAAATCAAAGATAAAAAGATGAAAATATCAGTGCCTGTGTATAGCGTACTGGAAAACCGGTTGTGGACAGCTTTCAGTAGCCCGTACTGTGTACGGGTAAACCAGTTAAGGGATTAGTAAACACTAACTCACTTTCATTTGCATACCTCTTAACGTAGGAACTAAGGTTTATGGGGCTTTTTTAAAATTGTAATGATCTTACCCCTGTCGCTTCCTCATCATCTTGTCTACCTAAAGTTGTAGGAAGGAACGATGAATGACCAAAACTATCCATGATAAATCTAATTTATTATTATCAAAGATAATATTCCAGAACAAGCAATCTATAAAGCCCTTGGAGTGATATAGAGAAAGCAACAACCTTATGTGAATAAGCGCACGTAATCCGAATATATTAACTTTAATCAATCCCATCTTGTGACGGGCTAATCGCGTTTTCTACTAAAATCTCCTCTTGGGTTCTTTGGGGCCGAAAAAGGCAAATTCTTTCCAACCAAATCCAGAAGCGAAACGTCAAAATGCAAATTAGAAACCTTTTAAATAGCAGAAGTTTAAAGTAAGCGGATGACCTATTGGGGAGTGATTATGCTAGTCTGGTTTAAGAGCGTGTACTGAAGGAAGAGAAGAAAGCCGTCGTTGATTGCGAAGCTATCCGCTGACAGAGCGATCGAGTCAAGGTGGATCCAATTCCACGCGAGTTATTCCAGAGATATTGAAGATCCAAGCGGATTGTGATTAATCAAGAAATTAAGGTGGGATAATTCTAGTATCCATAAGTACCAGTGATATAAACAGAGATTAGGAATAGAAGGGGAAAGTTAAATATTGTGTGGTTAAAATCGCGCTTATTTGGTAATACGTATTGTGTGTTTTCTCACCTCAGAGCCGCTAAGTTATAATATAAATATTATCATGGTTAGTGTGTTTAAGTTAAGATATTAATAAAGACATTTTAAGATCATAACAATGCTTGGTTCTTCATTCAATCTCACACCTCTAGATCACGAAGTTAACTTAGGAGTGAGGTATCACCTACGGGGGAATACTTCACAATCTTAATATTCTAGGTTCACTAATTTATTCTAGTAGTTAAAATCCGTCCTTTAGTCACGATGCTTAATTCTAATTCTTACCATAGTAACAATGCTTTCAGCGGCTCCGCTCCTTCTGATTCACGATTATTAAACTCTAACTTTATATTCACTAACTAATTTGCATCTCATGTTTTCTTCTTGAGAGCGATGGCTAAAATAAATGCGATGACTGTCCCAAAGATTCCCCAAGAGGTTTAGTAGTTGAAAGTCGCTTAAAGCCCCGTCTCAAAATTAGGTAGCATTTAAGTTTTTACAGAAATGAGAATATATAACTTTTATAGAAAAGTAGTTGTCCCATTTGCTACATGAATTTAAACCTGTCTATTTGCAACCCTTGTATTAAATGTATATAGTGCTATTCTCTTATTAATGACCAGCATCCTATTAAAAGTCATAACTTGCAATAAATAGGCTTAAGAAAAGTCAAAGGGTTAAAATATTTGAGGTACAGTTTTCACTTTTGAAAAAGAGAAGCTGGCATTTTATGCATTTGTATATCGTATAGTATTAGTTTGGAGCAAACCGTTGCAGGAATTTCTTTTGCCTTCAATTGAATGTAACCTTAGACTACAAGTTTTGTTGTCATTTTCTCTGGTGCTAGATCTATTGCGATATTATTTAAAAAGAAAATTGTACAGAAACGTCCTAATATAAAAAAGGGGATTTGAAATTTGAGGTTTTATACATATTTAGTTTAAAAACAAACGCACAAAAAAGGACTCTAAGAAAATGTATTCACGATAATATTAAGCAACTATTTAAAAAAATAATAAAATATATTTAACACTGTACAAATTATCTATGTATTTGTTATTTTTATCTAAATAATTTATATATCTGTTATTATTATCTAAATTACTTTATATATCTATCTAAAACATTCCTTTAAAATCTTAAAAACTCTCTCTTGATAAGGTATATTACAAAACATTCCTTTGAATGAAAAGAGGAATGAGTGATTTTTAACGACGACGAAAACTCAAAACTGAAACTATTGACGACGGACCACCTAATTTGTAACTATGGTCAAGTGACCAACACGACACCTAAGCTAGCACCCCTTCTCTTATTTACACACCACTTCAATGTGAGGACTTCGACCCTCAAAAGAATTAACATACATTAGCTCCTCTACTCGTCGGATCTTAAAGAAGTTAGGTCTTGAACTCATGACACGCCGGCCACTAGTCCGTGACAGTGACCTCTAGACTACCACGGCCACACGAAAAATTGGATGGACAAGAGTAAATGATTGGATAACATAATACAAACTTCGTTCTATGATGAGGATCACTTTTGTATCATGAATTAAAGCTCTGAAATATAAGAAAAAAGCAAGAGAAAAACCAAAGTTCCATTTCATCTTCGAAACTTTTACCATTTTATTAACTTTCGCATCAGGTGTTTTCTTTTTACTGTACAGAGCACTTAAATTAATTTTTTTACCCCATCATCTTGCACTTACGTTTTAATCAGTAAAATTTAGGTATTTATTTCACCTCCATCGACTGAGTACATTTAAATAATGACTTAATTTTTTTAAATGTGTATCACTTGTATACGCATGCAAACTCTCAACTTTTTAAAACAGATGATCATCAAGAGGAATTCATGGGATGTAATAAATAACTTGTAAGTGTGTTACAGAAAATTCTTCATTGGAACGTTAGTGTCACCTTTTGTTATTACCGTCTAGCCAACATTTATTATTCCTTTATTGCAATTAGAAGTGGATTTTGACACTGTGTATTGTCGTATCATCTGAACTTCTTGAAAAGGTGCTCACTACTTAGAAAGATAAAACCCTGCACATAGCTGGAATACATTAAGAAAGTTTCAGAATACTCTTTGTCGAATACTTAACATGAAAATAAAGCCAGCCATCTATGCGTAAGAGAAGTAATTGAACAGTGGGCGTGAAGGCTCTAGATGCTCTAACTGAATAAAGATGTGGAAAGAGATTTGCATTCTATGTTTATGTCTGACGGTTAATGAGAAAACTATTAATGTACACAGTGATTGTTTTATTTTCAGCTGTTGGTATAAATAGTTAATGTTAAAGGTTACTGTTTTCCATGTAAAGATATTTCGAATTATGAAAAGGGAATTTAAATTTAAAAATTAATTACACTCTATAAACAAAAAAAAAAAAACGACGCACCAAGAACGAGTTGTCCAATAGAGACGAAAATTCGTGTGTAGAAAGATTACGTACTGAATAGAAAATGATTAACATTACAGAAAAATTGATAGATTGATTTCATAGTTACATAGGTACCAAGTAACAAGCTCAATAAGGTGTTAACCCACCTCTAGCTCCCCTATGATCAAACTCGTTTATTTCGGATGGTAAAATGATTTTTAGCTCTTAGTATCCGTTATGAAGTTGAATATACATAGATCATAAGGTAGTCAATTATATTTTGTTCTTCTCTTTTATAAATAATTAAGCATAGTTTATTTCAAAATTAAAATTTTATTCTAATTTACAAAACATTTTTTTAAATTATTTTTTAAAAAATTATTTATGAAATTAAAGGCACTTTTTCTTAACGATGAAGACATATTATAAATTATACTATTACTTACTATTAATTGAGATAAAATAATTATAAGACATGTTGTCACCACACGCGTATTAAACGTAGATAAGATTTTATAATTAAAATTATGTTATTATATATATATATATATATATATATACTTTAAAATTCACTCGATCATAGAAAAAAGGGTTCTTTTGTACAAAAAATAAATAAACAAATAAAAAATAAACTTTGAGAAATGTTAAAATGGCTAAAATTTTTAAACTGAGTTTGAAAGAATAAATTTATTTGCATGGAAAACCTTTATTCCAATACTTTCTGTACATTTATGGAAACCGAGATGGATCACTTGGTATGCTCCTAAACTTCCTTGCCTGAGTACAAATCTAATGATGAGTTCAATAAGTTAATATATAAAACCGTTGTATAGAAATTTTAAGAATTTAATGAATAAATCATGTAGTTTACACAAGTGAGTCGTTATAGAAACGAAGTGAATAAGGTACTAGCTTAGGTGTTCTTGTTGTAAATTATGATGCAAAAATTACAGTATATATCCATAGCTATATCATAGATATTACCCTTGAAGTTATTTTTAAACATAAACTAAAAGTTAATACGTAAAAACGAAAAGATAATAGAATAAGTTGATAAAATGGATATATATTTCTTTCTTTTTGATCCTTGATACTTTTGTGCATTAAATAATACTTCAGATCTTATTTTGATCAGCAGATATTATTTTGATATATATTTTACTTATAATACACATAAGAATAGCCGGCATAGCATCCATTTTAAAAAGTACGTTTAGAATTTATTTTAAGAAATATGTTCAACATCTTCTTAAAACAGAAAGCATAACAATTGTTTAAAAAAGTAGGCAGAACAACTTTAAAATTAACAGCTGTTTCAACTGATATTCCTTCAAAGCAAAGCGTCGAGTTTCTTCCTTTCAACCGAGAAAATGTAAAATAATACAAATAAATCAGTATTGAAATGAAAAAAAAAATTACAGGGCAATTATATAACTACAAAATATATTAATTTAAAAAAAAATCATTATTTTTTCATTATCATTAACTAAAGTATTTATAACATAGTTGTCTAGTTCTTTGAAACTTTAAGAACATAATTTATCAAATACAATATTATAAAACAAATGATATATTTATCATATACAACATTATAAGCCAAAGGTTTTACTACTTTTTTATCGTTATTGCAAAATAGACTTGTATATAAAAATTATACGATGCGAAAAATAAATAATTACTCATACGAAAACCATTATGAATCATCTGGCTCATAAAGTGAAGTAAATATTTAAATATTAATCTATTTTCGATACGACGATTATATGAAAGTTGGCTTGTGTGTGTGGTATCTTTTCCTATTTAAAAAAGACATAAGATTTATATTAAGTTTTATCAGCTATTATTGAGGTTATATACATATGACAAGATAGCGGCCCCATTGATAATTCTTTCTTTAACAATAATCATATTTTAGATGGTTGATGTAATATGAACGTTATTGACAAGAGGCAGTCTTGTTCTGTGATGGTTAATCCACTTTATTTTACTTTTGGACATACACACACATAAAAATGGAAGCCACAAAGCACAAATGAGACATGCGCGTGTATTATATTACGAAGATAAGAGAGAGTGAGAGAGAGAAGGATTTTCCAGAATATAGGATAGTGCTTCTCAAACTTCCAGTACTTGCGACCCAATATTCAATCATAATTTTCATCGCGCCCCCTCCATACAATAACAATGTTTTAAATTCCATAATATGATACTTTGACACTAAACCTACTATACGACTTTTCCTTCTTAAGTGCCGACGTCTCGAGTGCGTAAATTGCCCCTGACGTATATATACGTCTTTCTGAAATACAATCTTTTCTGTTCACTGCTATGCATAAAATTATTCCGAAGTCTTTAGAATGTAATAGAATGAACTTGACAGTGTTTCCGAAGGATTTACTTAATTCAGAGTATTTTCTTATTTTTATTCCTTTTTCCCTTCCCCAGTACCACATACGCTTGCATACGTGCGAAACGGTGGCATTGAGGAGTGAATCACGTAACTTTTAATCGGCAGTTAAGGGATTAATTATAAACCTTACAAAAATTATCTTCCGGGAATATACTAGGTCTGCTATGGACAAACTCTAATCCGCAGCCCATTGGAAAAAAAAAAATTATCTAGATAAATTAATTTCTGCATATAATTTTACGTATATATATATCAAGACCATGGAATCATTGGTAATTATTAAACTTGCTCTTAAATTAGTATTGTTAAATTAATTATATAAAATACATTGTGCAGTACTGATACATTTATAAGAGTATTATATCAGCGTAAATACTATTATTACTATTATTATGTCAGAATGTATTTTGTTTGTTTAATTTAACAAAAGATTTAATAATTTTTTAAAAATAAGCATTTGTTTTCGACTTTTTAATATGCTCGCACTCCCTCCTAGGCGTATCCGCCCTGGAGCGCACCCCAGTTTGAGAAAGGTGCCGCTCTCTGGGAAACGGAACGTGAAGTTCCTCCATCCCATATGAGAGGAGATGTGGGCCCGATGTGGATGGGCCTGGCTTATGAGAGTCTCCTGGGTTTGGTTTGGGTTGTAAGGAGGCGTGGCTATGGTACAGTGAGGGATGCTTCCTGGTTTCGGCGGAAAGTCCTTATCGGGAGTGGGGAGCTGATTTGGGCTATGGCATGGAGTAGGCACCTTATTCGCACTGATGCATTGAACTGAGCAAAATGGGGGGTATAGAAAGTTAAACCTTTAAAATTTAAATTAAGTTAGAAATGATGGAAAAATTTAGAAATTAGAAATAAAGGTGCACCACTCGGTGAGCGACTAAGTAAATTTTTAGGGATATTCTAAGTCTAGAGAATTCTCCTAGGTCTTTTATATCTGCCCCTGGAAATAGTTATTTAATTTTAACATTTTCATTGTCGTATTTGGTAGTCTATTGAAAATGATGGCCAGTTTTTAAATAGGCTTTAAGGAGAATTTAATATCTTTATAAATTAAGAGTTCAGTATATCTATCCCGTTTTAAAAATATTTCTGATTAATGAGTTCTGGAATTTTAAGAATTTTTAAATTTGAATCTGCAGCATAGCCTCACACAGGGCACCATATTTTTTATTTGCAAAACGGCAGGTGAGAAGTAACTTATTATACTATTTAAATCGTTTCCGGCCAATTAGGGGAAAAGTGCTTAGAGCCTTCCGGAATTTTTTCGCGCTTGTGTTTAAATGTTGTTTTCCAAGTGAGTTTATTATCAAATCAAACCGGTATTTTGGTTGAACCACTGGGGGCCGTTTTGGGGGTCTAGGGGGGTTTTATAAACGGGCCCCCAAACCCGGAAAAACCTTTTCGGAAAAATTCGCACGATGGATTCTCAGATCAACTTACTTTAAAAAACGCAAAGCTGTTAATTTTGAAGAAGAACAAAATACCTTGGGGGACAAATTAAATTTATGAGTGTGAAAGGGAAAAATAAAACAATTGCAAATTAAATATTTTTTTGGGAAAATTAAAGGGTAAAGTTTATTCTTTTAATTTAAAAAAAATAAAATTTAAAACTGATTTGTTTTGTATTTTAAAAAAATTATTATAAAAAAATAAAATTAAAAGGGCAAGTCTACGTGTATTATGAAAACATTACGTTAAACAAGCTTTCCTAAAACCCATAATTTATATAATTTCATCCCAAAAACGATATAACAATCCCTTTTGAATTTCCGATATTTTGTTCACGTCTTTAAAAATAACACTATACTTAGATAGAGTATTCCTTGACACATCGAACTGCTGTCACGATTTAAAGGCTACACAGATTGACAGTGTAATATTCGGAAAAGGGCAGATGTAATAACAAGAAGAATGCTACAAATCCGAGACCTAATGCCACTTGGCTAAATTCCAGTCTTCACATGTAAAAGAGAAAAAAAATGTGATGGCATGTTGTTTACAAGCTTGACACATATACTTAAGTGGACACACATTCTTTGGCAGTGTCTTTCATAGAACTCCGCACAAAGGTCCAGAAAATCGATTTTTTCAGAATACTCTCCGAAAACAGAGCTTCAAAAATTGAGCCAAATTCCTTACAAATGTGCTTTATTTAAAATACAAACGTGAAATTAAATTTGTTTTTACATTTGAAAAATATACTTATATGTTCTTTAACTAAAGCGAATTGTGAATTTGACCGATGGGTGTATTACTTAAAGAATTTTGCTTATATATTTTTTTTAATTTATTCACAAAATTTGATATATTAATTTTATTTTTCTTTGAGTTTAATTAATTTAGGAACAGTTGAAGTATGAATTACGAAAAAGCGTTAATTTTACTAAGCAAAATATGTAACGATTGAATGCAAGATTATACTTCAATTTGCTTGTTTAATTAAGAGTGTCTGGCACTTTCATAGGAGCCATGTTAAATTACGTAAATTTATGTACCTTTTTCTCAGAAACTTCTAGCTACTAATAGATGAAATTTTCACAGCAGGAGGGTTTTTTTTTTTTGTTAAAAATTAAAATAATTATGAATTTTTTAAGAAATACAAAATTTTTTCCTTAAAATTTCGTTTAAAAATACATTACCTAAACAGGTCGATAGATATATCTTATTCCCTCCATTAAAATGTGTTATCATGTTGCAAGTATGTTCACTGAATTTTTGAGGATCCTACATTAATTAGTTTTTGAGAAAAAGGTACATAAATGGAAAAATATTGCTTTTGAGAAAACAGGCTTTAAAGTAAAAATTTGTAATTTGTCAATGAGAGTGGCTTATTTTTAAAAAACAAATAAAAACCCTTCTAACTATCACATTTTTATATATCATATAAGCAGAAATGTTTGAACTTTTAAAAAATGTAAAAAAGTCAAAATCGATAATTTTTCAAAAATTCATGTACCGGACCCCCTTTAAAACTGTATTACCCCATTAGTTACGATTGTGAGTTCACGACTGGTGACCCTCCGGTCAAAATGTCGAATCTAATAATGAAATCTGAGAGAGCATGTGAAAGTCTTCTGCGTCTAAAAATCAGACATGAAACTCCCTAAAGTTTTTCTAATTAAAAAAATTTCAACATTATACATGTTACAGTTAAAGTGTGAAATTCGTTACTTTATAGAATAACTAGGTATTTCATGAAATAACTAGATGCTTGTTAAAGTAAATAAAATTATTGAATTCTACGATTTATATAACTAGGTATTCTATAGAATAACGATAACTTGATTGGTAAAGTATGAAATACGGCATTTGAAAGTTCTTTGAATTGCTTGTAGCTGATTTTCAATGATGTGTGTTTTTTTGCGTACGGTGCCTTTTTAAACGTAGAATTTAAGTTGTGAATTTATGTTAGTGTTTTACATTTTGGATTATTAACAAATATCTTTGCAACCGGTTTTCAAACAATGGTTTCTGCAGGAATTAGTAACCAACTTGTAAATAAGAAAGATTTAAGGCAAGAGAGATTTGAATATTTATTAACTTAGCGTGGGACAAGGGAAAATGAGTACTGTACTTACTGCTGAAAAATTATTAAATTTTTGATAGAAGGAAAAAAGCGCCAAAACAGCACAGAAAAAAGTATCATGGGACTATTGGTCACTCCAGCACTCAGATATCCTTAAGCTTAAGGAGTAGAATAGTTAATTGTGTGAGTAACAGATGCAAAACATATTTTTTCAATTCCTAGAATTAGCTCACAATCTCTCTCTATATATTT
Organism: Trichonephila inaurata madagascariensis; assembly: GCA_019973955.1. Classification (NCBI taxonomy): domain Eukaryota; kingdom Metazoa; phylum Arthropoda; class Arachnida; order Araneae; family Nephilidae; genus Trichonephila; species Trichonephila inaurata. The sequence goes on from BMAV01012791.1 coordinate 288,087, forward strand.
ATTTATTTATATATTTATTTATTTATTTATCTTGGTGGGATTTTCAATCGTTAATAAAATACATTTTAAAGAGCTCAGTTGAGCTGAAATTTTATACACAGGATTATTTTGGATGACAATACAGTAATATAATAATAATTAATAAAAATTAATTGATTAAAACTAATTATTTAAAGAATTACAAATACAACCACGTTTGCATCATTTTTGGCGACTTGTGCCAAAATTTGAAAAGGTTTTTTTCTCTCGTGTTAAAGTATTCAGTTGAACTGAAATTTATATACACGATTGTTTTGGATGACAATACGATACTTTAATGATAATGGATAAAAATTAATGACTAATTAATGTTGTGATTCCGTCATATGAATATACATATTTATAGTAATTGTAACTATTTAATAAAAAGTAGCTAAAATAAAGTTTTTCTTTGTTGATCTAAGCAGGAATTGACTTAATTTTTTTTTATATTACTTGTTTCTCTTTCTGTTAAACTAATGTTTTAGCAATATGAGAAACAATAAATTATTTCATCCGCTTTTTCTTATTATTTATCAGTTAATCATCCACAATAGGGATAAATGTATTTTTCGGGAGGTTTTAGCTATTTACAATGAATTAATTGATAAAAAAAACTTTGAAATTGTTTATTTTTCGCTTCAATGGTCTATCAATAGTTTTTTTTATGGAATAACTAATTAGTTCATAGAATAACTTGGTAATGTATGAAATTTTTCATCTATTATATATTTCAACTGACTTGTCTAGTTATTTCATGAAATACCTAGTTATTCTATGAAGTGACTGTATCATACGGTTATAACTTTAAATAACGGTTTATATATATATATATATATATATACAGTCGAACCTCTATATTGCGAATTTTTCATATAAGGCGAACTTTTTCCTTTAACCTTGAACATTTCACGATTTTTTCGTAAAATAACCTCTCTATAGCGAAGTGCATTTTCTATAAAACGAAATTTTCTTTTGCGATTCAATTTTTGTTCTTCCTTTTTTAAAAATATTTCTGAAAAAAATTCAAGTTTCACTTCCTTTAACACATTTTATGGTGGTCATAAATCTTGAAATGATTTGATTAGATCTTAACTTCGCCGAGAGCAATAGAGTTCTGGACGTTTCATACAAGAAGAGCAAGCCTTAACCCCCATTGCCTGGTCCCTAGAAACATCTTCGATATCCTCTTTCACCCTCAGTGGAGTTGTCCCGTGTCCCCGTGTTTGAATTATAAAATAACATATGCTTTAAATTATAAAAGGTCCTTAAAATTCATTAATTTTAGTATAAAATTATTTTCTTAATATTCAAAATACAGTGAATTTTTCGACACTCTTTTTCCTTGTTTTCTTTGCAGTTTTTCTTTCTTTCTTTTTTTGATGGGTAAGATGTATAAAATAAACATATATTAATTTAAAAAAAGGTGTGAATAATTACCTTTTTAAATATATAGTGTTTATGAACTTAAAATTTGTTTCATCTGGTTTATAAAGTATACTAAAAGATAAACCTCTATATAACGAATTTTCCATATAACGAGCCTTTTTCCAAGATTTACCGACTTCGTTATATAGAGGTCCAACTGTATATACAATGCTAAAAAATATGTATGTTGTCCATATAATTTGCCATTCTAATTTTTTTACTATATAGATAATGACATATTTTACTATACGATTCATTCTTCCATATGAAATGCTCTATTTCTCATTCAATATTGCAATTCTGAATAAGTGTTCATTAACGTTGCACTCTAAAGAAACAGGAGGCTTTTATCGAAGGCGGATCTCGTAATTTTGACCAGTGGCGTAACGAAGAATATTTGGGCCCCAAGCCAGATCTTTCACATGGTACGTACTTGGCGTCAATCAGACATTGGGTCTCCTAGAGTCTTGGACCCTTCGTGGTGCGAGGGGGGCGGGGAGTTATGCCACTGGTTATACGTTGCGAAGCAATTTGAAGATATTTCAATTATAGAAATTGGATTTAGGCTATGGAATTAGGCAGTGGCGTAACGAAGAATATTAGGACTCCCTGCAAATCAGAATTTAGTTTATCAAACATCAGTCAAGCTTTGCACCCCCCCGCAATGGGGAGGGTTGCGGGGTGTACGTTGTGTCACTGATTTTGACCAACGGTCAAGTGACAAAGTCACCTGAGTTACTAACCTACTCTCCTAACATACCTTTCCCGCCAACGAGAGGACTTAGAGCCTGTTGTATTTCCTTAAATCCTATGGGTCAGTTAGGCAATCATATCCAATGATTTTATGTTTTCCAGTAATTAGTCCAAGTCCATTCTTTTAGTTAATATTGTTTGTTGGATGAAACACATAGAAGACATCACACACAAAGAACATTACGTAACACTTACTGACTCTACAAGCCAAACAAAGAATATATGCTCTTAGCTGACTTGCAGCGACATCTATATTTTACATTTAATTCACAAAGAGCCACGATAGATTTAACGTGCATCAGCTTCTCTACTTGGTGGGTCTTGAGTGACATCAGGACTCGAAGACGACGACCGCGAATTCACGACCTTTACCCAGTGGCGTGATGGAAAATATTAGCCCATCCCCTGCAAAGTCAGGCTTATAAATTGGTTAAATACGTACTTGGCAACTGTCTGACTTTAGGCACCCTAGAATATTGACTATTAAACACAAACTTTAAATTTCGCAAGAATTTGTCTTTTGCTGAGTAGCATAGCGTGAACGTGTTTTAAAGTAATCGACACCCTAGGGAATTGTGGGGTGTTAAGATGTCATGTATTTCTTTTTCGAAACCTCTAGCTTATAAGCTTTATATTAGCCAGGCATGTGTTTCTTTTGACGAGTAGAGATCCACTAAAGAACGGGTTTTGAGGATATATACTCCCAAGAGGAGAATTAATGGGGTGTAATATGTAAATAATATACTTCCACTTTAAAAATTCTTGTCCCGTACTTCATAAATACGGAGCAGAGACTATAAGAATGTTTTTGAGAAAAAATATAACCTAATACTCTAGGACAGGGATGGTGAACTATTGGCACTAGTGCCATTGATGGCACGCGGCACAATATTTTGGGCACGCCACCAATCAAATCGATCAACCGCGATTGATTCTTCAATCAAGGAATTTCCAGATTTTCTTAGTTCAGAGAATTGTCAGAAACGCTCAAGTTTATTATGTACCCTGATGTGACATCATTTGAGAAATTGAACTTACTCCAATTCAATTGGTTGGAAATTGAAGAATTTGAAATGCAACTTATTGATTTCTAGTCTAGTTCAATATGGTTTCAAAAATGTATTGACACAAGGAAAATGTATTGAACAAGGTTAGAACTGATTGAAACAGAAAGATTAACAACAATATAAGTAAAAATGCCAGTAACGAAATTTTGGAAGCATTAAATTCGATTCCAGATACATTTAACTGTTTGAAGAAGCAGACCCATGCTATTTTAGCCACATTTTCATCGACCTATGCCTACGAGTCATTATTTTCAGAGATGAATAACATCAAAGACACGCTTAAAAACCATTTGGCAGATGACTCCAGTTCATCATGTTTTCTGCTAAAAATAACATCTTACCCAATCCAAATATAGTTTATTTGTCATCTAATCTGCAACAGCAGAAATCACACTAATGTTACTTTATATAATATGATTACCTTATAAATTTTACTACATAAATACAAAAATGTATTTTCTGTGATAAATAAAGAGTTTTGTGTTGTTAGTATTTAGTTTTATTATTATATTTTCCCAATAATCACGTCAAAATTATTTGACGGCACGTCTATACATCGTTAAGCATTTCTTTAGAAAAAATGGCACGTTGATCTATAAAGGTTTCCACCCCTGCTCTAGGACTTAGATATCAATATAGGGTAGTTGGAGGGTAAAAGCTATATAGCAGACTACTTAATTCTTATACAAAACGATGATAAATTAAAGAGTATAATGAATTTGAGTAACACACACACACAATTGACCTGTTCAATATATATTAATTCAGTTAGTACAACATTTCCTTATAATCAGTTATTAGAATTTTTCAATAATTAATATTAATTATCTTATTTTATCTTCTAATTATTAAATGATGTCATTTCTTGTTTAAAACAGAAGAGCGATTTTCATTTTTTGAATTAACATATTCTGTCGTAGTCGTTGAAATTTTGAATATTTTCCTTCCCTACTAAGGTAATGTAGAATTGATTATTTTTTCCCTTCCTTGGTATTAAATATTGACTGATATTTTAGTCACGCTCTGAATATTAATAACAGTTTTTGTTTTTCTCATTTTCGCGAATTTCCTTTAAATTTAGAATATTCCATGCATGAGTTAACATACGTCGCGCTTCATTTTTTTCATATTTAGAGGGAAAAAATGAAGTTAAAATAATTCCCTTGAAAGGCGTTTTTTATGTGCCTGTGTTTTATCTCATCGATTTTGATAAACTAAAAAGGAAAAAAGAGGCATTTTAAGGAAACATTAAGAACCTTGAGAGACTCCGAAAAGCACGATAAAATACATAAAGTAAAGGATGAGAGGCATCTGCTACGGTTCTTAAGACTAAACTGCATAACAGAAATCACGATTTTATGTGATATTAATTATAAAAAAAGTAAACAATAACTATCATCCTTTTTTTTCAAAATAATTTTGTTTTATCTGTACTCGTAAAAGATTATCTTTTCCATGAATTAATGAAAAATGGTAGAATACAAATATTTAATGAGTAATATCAGAAATGTGTGCTTTCGTTGACAATTAAGAAATTAATTGTGGAAATACATAATACTTTACAGTAAAGAGAACGAAATTACGCTAATTCTCCCAAATACTAATTATTCCTTGTTTACTATTAATTTTATGTAGCTGTTTGCGGCAAATTTAATTATTATAAAATAATTTACTACACTGAGCATTTAATAATTCACTTAATAGAATATTTACCAAATAATACTGTTTTAATTGTCGCGACCTGGAGGTTGCTGGTATTGGAAGGTTCGAGGAAGAAGCATAGGCATGATCTTAGAATAACTGATTTTATATAACATTTAACACTTCATGAAATGCACTTTTATAACTTAACTTTGGGAGCATTAAGAAATCTTAACCCGAAATCAGATAATTAAATTATCTAAAATACTTCTTATGAATAAAACTCCTTAAATGATCCTTCTTGAAGCCTGATAGTATAGCCAGCTTCAAATTTGGTTATATAATCACTTCCAGACTTATTCTTTGTCAAATGTTAAGACAAGCGACTAACAGTCGCTGCTTACTAACACTTGTATTCCAGCTAACGATCACTTCTCAACCATTTATTCGCATACTAAAGACTGGCACTTAAATAGTAGTTACATTTATATAAAATCAAGTCATCTCAACACAGAAAATGGTTTTTAAATTAAAACCACGGTTAAAATATATTTTCTCCAAGAGGATTAGTAGAAGACTCGAATAAAACCCGTTACGTAAAATGAGTATTAATGTTTTAAATGCACTTGAATTGATTTCAATCAGAGGTTTTTTTTCTATAACTTGTCAGTTTTTAAGCATTTAACGAGAGGGGGTAGACACAGTGCAATTCACTAAAACTGATTTAAAAAAATGAAATCCATTTCTTAGCCTAAACTATTAGTCATATTTTCCCCCCATTATGTAACGAAATTTGTTAGCTCTAAGTTAAAAACCCAGAGTTATATTAACTTTTTATGGTCATTTTTATGTTCACATTCCTAAGGCAAATAAAAACTTTTTGCCGACTAACTCAAAAAAGAAATCAGTAGTTTTTTCATATGAAATGCTTTTCTATTGTGCTAAATGTTTTGATATTTTTCCTAACAATTACTATTAAAACATTAATAAAAGTTGGTATGTATTTTTGAATCGAATACTTATTTTTTAAGAAAATACTTAAATTTAGATATTTTTTAAGGTGTTGTCAATAAGCATTAAAAAAAAGTATGTTACGAATATCAATCATTTTATAAGAACATCCATACTAATTGTTGTTATGCATAGTTTGATGTATTAATAAATCAAATTTCATGTGTGTACGGTAATTATATTGTAGAAGGAGTAAAATATATTAAAATCCCTTCATGAATTTTTACATTTTTCTTTAAGTAACTAAACGGTTAGATTTTTGTATTATTTTGGACGCAAAACTGTTTTACATAATACATATACATAAGGGACAGAAAAAAAATTGTGAAAATTCCTACATCAAATATTTTTTTTACATCGTACCCCGTTCCTTTAACCCGTTATCACTCGAGCGGGGTGTTCTGTACACCCCAGCAACAAGAGAATCCTCCCAGGATTCTAAAAAGAATGCGCAGAACCCCGATTTTTTCTGTAGCTGCACATTTTAGGTCACTGAACCTTCAGGCCTGATGCAATCCCTCTTTTTCGAACGATTGGAATGTAATGAACTTCAAAAGTTTATCTGGGGGCGAGATCTCCCGCGAGAAGTTGAGCATTTGTATACAGTATCCTCTGCATGTTTGAAAAATGATTAAAATATTATTTTTCTTACTTTCTACTATCATTATCTCATTAATTATAAAGTATATTTATTACTGGTATATACGTTTTATATATACTAGTTTATGAAAAAATATAAAATTATGTGTTTTAAAATGAAAATTTTGTGTGTTTAGTTTAAATTAATGTTAAGTCTCATTTGTATGCAATAATTTTAATAATTTTATTTGTATAACAAAAAAAACATCTTGTACTTTATGAATATGTATCATAATGACTTAATTTTGTTTTCATAATTAAATACACTTGTTAAAAGTTTGGGGTGTTCTCTACACCCCGCGAGTGACGACGGTAGCAAAAACAGGCGCGAGTGACCGCGGGTTGAAGGTATTTTCTTCTAAATCGTTTTAGATAAATAAGACTTTGCTGTTGATATCATGGACACAAAAGCCACATTTGTCCAAACTGCGTACAAAATGAATTAATTTTCTCGTAAAGAAGATGCATATATAAACGTGAATAGTAATTGAAAATGTGTATCTGTGTGATCTAGATCCATGGTAAAGGATAGAAAAGTAACTATTAAGTGTTATTTCAAAGGAGAATCGAAAATAAAACCATTAAGTCTTAGGGGATTCGTTACCCATATTTACCAAAGCTAGTAAACTCATAGGATAAAGGAAAATATTTCTAAGGATGTAAATCTCGTACTTACCTAAACAAAATAAGAATTTGTTTAAGAGGACTTCGCATATCACTCTGTATAAGCCTGACAAAGAATTTGAGCTCTGATTCACTCTAAGCAATCATCATGTGAGTTATGAAGATATCTGTGCTTGTGTTAAACAGAACTGTGGAGGTGTAACACAGAAATACCAGCTCAGGCATCGAACTTACAATGTTACTGTGTTTCAAAATAAAAAGTTCTTTTGCCCATGGCTCCCGTGTTGGTTTAGAGTAGCAGCTCTCTGAAGTATACCGATTGGACTCAGCCATCCATCTTATGTGCGCGTGTGTGTTCTTTGCAGCAACAATCATAGCTTATTGAAAATGATCGCTTGATCAGCATCTGCACACTATTCATTAGTTTCGCCAGCTCAAGAACATTTTGTTTTGATTTTCTCAATAATTTTTTGCTATATTTTATTTGAAGGAAATTTTTCCAATAAACAATACGTGTTATTTTACAATTATAGTCAAACGAAATAGTTTTCGTTTCACTTTAATTATGATTAAAGCATATCTTCATAATTTGAAAAATCTATATTTTTCACCTTTGCCTATTTATTTATCTATTAATATTTAAAATAAATTGTTATAACTTATCGAAAATTTTTGTTTTGGAAACGATTATTTATAGGCAAGAAAAACCGGCCATTGAATTCCAGACTATTTTAGTTTGTCTTCTCTCGTATTTTAAATCCTTACCTTTAATAAGATGTACGAGTTTATCGGTGCTTCTGTTCTTGTTCCTTTAAATTGAAAAGGAAAGCAAATATCGAAGATTATATTTAAATTACATGTATTTTTATGCGAATAACATTATTTACCAAGGAAAAACAGGCACATAAAGCTTATTGCTAGAATCGCAATATTAAATACAATTGCTTATTCTAATAATTTACCAACATCATTTTTCACAGAGTTTGTGAAAAAAATGACATATAATTTATGGAAATCAGAAAATAAAATGTAATAGATTAGTTACATTTCCATGTTTACGTCTCAATATTTATCTATATTTATCTTTGAAATCTACTAGAAGCGTTTATAACATTGTTTTTGCGATAATTTTGCCACGAATATACTTTTATCAAAATTGTTCGACAAGAATTGAATTTTTTTCAACCCTAATCGTATACTCCCCAAAATCTTCTACATATCCGTGTGCACGCGTCCCACAGTGTAAGAACCACTGATAAAATTATTATTAATTCACTGAAAAGAGTACATGGATTTTATTGAGCAGTAATGGGAAAAACTATCACATCAGCAACACCGGAGTTTTTTTAGGCCGTTAGACAATTGCTAACTTTTTAGTTCTGTGTAACCACATATCATTAAAATATAAAAGTATTGTAATGGGTCTATTATTTACCTTGTCAATCATTATTATACTCTATATCAGGGGTCGGCAGATGTTCCCAGAGAACGGGCTACTTTAATTTTTTCAAGGTGTTGCGGTCCACCCAGTAACGTAGGTGTGTGGTGAACTAAGAAAATAGTCTACTATATTTATTAATAATAAATGAGAAATATGTACTTCTCAGCATAACTACTATAAACAAATCCTTTATTAAAACCGTGTTTAAAGCAATATACAAACATATTAATTATAGCCACAAATATAATATCAAAAGAGGCATTTATTATCAAACAATTCAAAATACTTTAGAAAATAAAACATTTTCATCTTAAGTCGGTTCTTGTTGTTATAGTCAGTAGAAGACTTAATCTGCATATTGTACGTCTAAATCTTGAATATCCCGGTGTATAATTACTAATTGCTACCTTCAGGCGGTCACCCCAAAATGTCTTGGTGGACCACTGATCGATCACAATCGGCTTAATGCCCATCCCGGCTTTATAAAGTATTAGTTTCTGACGATTTATTTCAGCAAGGTGGATGCTTTTGGAACAATGAAACTTATTAATGCATTTAAAACGTAAATATATGCGGTGTGTTTGGTAAGATGTTATTCCTTACAAGAACAACCAAGATTGACACAATATAAAATACACACAAATACAGAGTAATGGGTCTTAAATAGCACTATAAAGTTAATTTTTGCAGCAGGAATTTTGCTTTCCTGCATATATTTATTTAGAACTACACAACATCAACTATGCAATTCATTAATATTAACTGTATACTCATACAGATGATTTATAAACATCTATATTATGAATAATTATTGTTTTTGTTAAATAAATATTACATCTAATGCACTAAGAAGCAATACGTAAGCTATGTGTAAGGTTCTCATTTTATTGGTATTAGTGGCAACAGTTTATTTTTGATCATATTTTTATGCAATGTAATCTGGCAACACCAGATCTAGGAACACTATCCCGAAGTGAGCGTATTGTACTAGAGTATCATTTATCGCTATTATTAAATGTTGTTTGTTTCTTAAATAATTACTCATTCTTCCAAATTATCCACGCCGCACATCTTTTTATCTTATATATGCAAAGGTAGCAGTGACAAACAAGACACTTTAGTTTCAAATATTCCTTCTTATGAAGCCTACTTTCAAACTTGATGGAGCTGCGTATGTAGTAGCCATGGCAAATCACAATAAAATATTTAACAATCTCGATTCATTAATATAATTATTTAATGAGATAATTCATTTAATGTTCGAATGACACTCATACAAAAACTCATACATCATGTGATTAATCTAAAAAAGATTAAAAATTACTAATTCTCAGAGACAAATAGGGATGAAGACGAACTAGGATTCCCTTCCATCAAAGTTTTGGATATTAATTTGGTTGTTGTAAACTTACGAATTGTAGACCAATTGCAGTAGTCCTACCACAATCAACAGATACGCATCTACTCACAACATCAATTTCATTTTTATACTTAATCTAATTTAAATTTCACGTTTCTTCTGTGAAAATGTGTTGGTTGATTTGCAATAACTTTAAATGAAGCCAATGATTAGTGAGGTACGACCATGTTAGAAACAGGTGAAACAACACATTACAACTACAGCTAACGTATTTTGTCATTTTCAATCATAGTCAAGGGACGAAAGAGGCATCTGAGTAGGCTCTTCAATCTTTAAATATCCTTACCATGCCACACTACTGAACTAAACAACAACAGCAACATATATTTTTTTCATTATGTTTCTGAATGTTATTTTAACTGAAAGTGTAACTGCAAAGCTGATATTTTTCTTTTCCAAAATATTTATACCAATCAAAGATGGAAGTGTCATGGAATAGAAAAATTCGACATGATTGTTTTTAGAGGAATTAAAACCTTTTCAAAATGCTTTGAAACATTTGTAAAACAGCCAACTCTTAGCTTTAGAAACAAAGATAACCAACCAATAAATATGTATTGGCTTATTGCCGCATATATATATATATATATATTATATATATATATATATATATATATATATATATATATATATATATATATATTATATATATTATATAATATATATATATATATATATATATATATATATAGTATATATACATAAAATGATTTCGTGAAGTCGTTGAAGGGGTTGATGAGGTTTGGTAGTTTTAAATCTTCATTTTAGTGGGTTACGTAGAAAAAACACTCACAAACAGCAAAACACAAAACAGGACATTGACAAGCATGATTTACATGACACAATCACAAGAAACAACCTTTTTCTCCCAGAAATCTCCGTCTATTTCTACTAATGGACTGATCAAATATTTATTACATTCAAAAACGTTTAATCCTTTTTGTAAAATGATTATTATTCATTTTACAACTAATTTTAATTTGTTTTAATTATGTACTATATATATTTAAAACGTCATTGACCAGTGTTGTTGTATTTTGATATCAGGTCTCAGGAAAAACATCTTCAGAATTAATTTTCATCTTGTTTAATAACACACACATAAAGTAGATAATTAATCACCTTTATATTTCACATTTTTTGGTAAGAACACGAAAACAGACACATATAACAGAAGTGACAAGCAGCAGGGACATTTCACATGACGAGCACAAAGACAAAGAGAGCGCTCACAAAAGATTTTCGCTTTATAATCGGCACAATGAAAATCGCATGACTCTTATGTAATAAGAGCTCTGATTGGTTAAAATGGGCGGGAAAGGGATTTCGGATACTAGTTGGTTACGATTAAGATTAGGGCGTTAGTTTTGAACCCAAGAATTAAAGTTTGTTTAAATATTATTAAAAAGAGTTAATTAAAAGGATGGAAGAGGGAATTATTATATATATATATATATATATATATATATATATATATATATATATATATATATATATATATATATATATATAATATTTAACATTTATCCGAAATATTTATTTTCAAAACGCTCTTAAGTAAATCCATTGTATTTTTAACTAAGTAAGAGATTTAAATAAATTTAGCTAATTAAATTCGTCAGACGAACTTTTTTTTACTTCGTATCAGTCTCCCGCTGACTTGTCTTGCGAAAATTCCACTCATACTGTAGAAGCCCTGACTATACTTACTGCAACAAAATAATGAAAACAATTCTTAGATTCTAACCCATAAAAAATCGATTGTTTCGTAAAATTAAATTAAAACTAAGTGCTTTTAAGCCGTAGTGCAGAAAGCCCCTTGGGATACTCCAAATTCTTTGTTCTAAATTTCGAAAAGTGCTTCATATTACTTTACAGAACGAACATTTTTTATTAATTCTTTTAGTTCCACTTTGTTTCAATCTTTCTCCACAGCAATCGAGTTTAAAAACTTCACATAAGATTTCATCAAATGTTTCCTCTCATTGTTTAAACACATCATCTTGAAAACATACACAATGTGGAAGATTCTCGAAAATTCTTATGAAATACGATCTTTTCCCAGTTATATTTTATAAGAGAATGAGACAATATCTTTTTAGAGAGGGGAAACAATGCATTATTCGAAATCAAGAGAATGTTCTTTTTTCCATTGAGCAAAACAAAACAGATGACAAATGTAAGTGCTGATATCGAAGCCGTTATACCTCAGTAATAGGAGATGTACTCAAAAATATCCTTTATAAGAGTTTTATTCCCCATTGTAGTACAAGCCACGTTAAATAAATGCTCTATTCATTTTAGGAAGCCAAGGAAAAAAAAACAAAGGATGTAGCGGAAGCCAGAAAATATAAATAAAAAAAGTGTCGAAATTTTTCGTGGTCACTTTTAGTGCGTTCAATTCTTTATTCTAAAGCTCGTGGACCTATTGTATAAATGATAATATTGAATTAGTTCAACCCTCTATATAGCTATTAAATCAAAACTGAAGAGCTTTCGTGACCCGTTTGGCAATCTAATTCCTTAAAATGAGGTTCTTGAACCAAATACATTTATATACAGTTGATAATGTTAGGATCTTTGGTCTTTTTACATTGTTTGGGGGTTAACACAGGAATTTCCGAAATTTCAAACGCTATTTCTGTATAAATATGTTCAGCAAACTTGGGCTTTGAACCCAATCTGTCTTTTTATACAATAATTCATGATTAACTTATGATTTCAGTTAAGTTCTGGTAGATGGATTCCATAAAATGTTAATTTTTTTTTTTTTTTTGGTATCTTTATGCAAGTGAAATGTTAAGTATGAAAGGACATTTTTGTAAACATATTTTCTTGTTGAATTGTTGCTTTTGGCCTTTCACGTCCAGGTATTATTGAGAAAAAAATATCAATATAATCTTACTGTGAATTAAGTTTAAGTCTAAGTAACTGAAAAATGTTTTCATAATGGTAAAATCATTAATATTAAAACACGTAAGGTCAAAAATAAAAATATCGGAGATATTATTTTTTAAAATATAATAGCTTCATATTAGTTTAATTGTGCAAGTTATTTTACGTTACATATTAATTAATAACATTGTACAGTTGAAATTTAAATATTATTAAATATAAATAGCAAAATTAAAATATGTAGCGATGAACTGAAAATTAAACATCCAACATAATATTTAGAGTATTCCATAAAATAATTAAAAATTTATTACCCGAAAAATTAGCCTACACATTTGTATGTACATGAAATGAACATTTAAGATACTAAGCTCAAGCTTCTTACCGACATCAAAATCGTAATGAAATTTATTTTTAGTTATCCTCATTTATATCGAAATATTTTACTTCAATTGAGCACTAAAAGTTACTAAAATGCTACAAGTTAAAGTTCTCTGTATAGGATCTCATAAACGTATATTCTTTTCAGGTATGGGAGCAACAATAAAGAACTTAAAAAAATGATGTAATCATTTCTAATAAAATTTTCTGTTAATTTTCAAAAACTTGGATAAAGGAAATGATAGAAAGAATAGGAAAAATACGTCTTATTGGCAAAGATATATATTTTGAGTTTTTTCTTAATAATTAAAAAAAAACATTGCAAAATTGCCAACAATATATGTATAATTACTGCTAAAATGTCTCAAAATAATAATACCTCAAATAAAATATATTTGCATTCTCTTTAATTTGAAATATTAAAAAACAACTATATACTGCAAAACAAGGGTGACAAACTCTCAAAGGCTAACTTGGACCAAACAAACAAGGTTAGGTGAGCCACAAAGAAATCAATATTTACAGCAACGTAAGCTTATTTCGAATAATACATTATAATAAACATAAATGAAACAACAATAAAAAATTAATGTTCAACTTTATGACACTTGACATCTCTTCTGTGCTACTATCATTCATTTTTTGGGAGAAATTTTGATAAATTATTACTTATTATAGTTTGCAAATGTACTGGCCGTGCCTCCACAATATTAGATGTAAGCTGCATGCGTCTTTCGGGCCATGAGTTTGACATCCCTGCTATAGGAGAATGATAAAAACAGGTAATGGTCTAATAAGGGAGGGCATGAGTAGAGAAATTCATTTGGGGACGAGAAGAGCAGTGAGTGTGTGAATATTAACGTCGCACTGTTCAGCTACATGAGGGCTTTTGGCGAAGGACCACGTAATTTTGAACTATGGTCAAGTGATGTGGACGACACACGAGTAGCACCCCCCCTTTCCTAAATACCACACCACACCAACGGGAGGACGTTTCAACTCTCGACAGATTTAACACGTGCATCGCTGCCCTACACGGCGGGTCTTTAGTGGTACTGGGATCGAACTCATGACATGCCTGCCATGATCCGATACCTTGACCACTGGGCTACCACAGCCCACGATAAGAGCAAGAGTTATAGGAATATTTTTCATTTCAATCCAATGTTTAATTGTAGGGTATAGCTATATCAAAAACTTATAAATATAAACAGTATATAATCATATAACATCATGCAATACCCAGAGAAGCCCACAGGTAGAGGCTAGTATGAATATAAAATACATAGAAACAAATTTGTTAAATGTTAATATATATTTATTTCATGTATAAAAACAAACTATATTTCCAGAATTAAAAATGAATAAATCATTTAAATGAAGTATGTGAAGATAAATTGAAAAAAGATAATATTAGTATAAAACAAATGCTGACATGACACATTTTTTATCACATATATATCGCGCATACCGACATATTTTCATGTATCTACCACCGCAAAGTAATTTCATTATTTACCATATCATATTAATATTTTTCCTCTCCTGACATTGTTGATGTCTATGTAATTTTATTACATCCATATCCAATATCATGTAGCTATAATATTACATGCAGTATGCACATATCAGTATTATCACCACTTTATTGTAGATATCAGCTTATTACCTCATATTTTTCTCAACCCTTAGCTTTTTAAGTACCATATACAGTGTTTATTAACATTCATAAGATTATTTGATGTCATTTTCGCAATCATTTTATCCCTTTTTTTATTTTTTTCATGCAATATTAATCTTATACCGTTCGTTTAATGTTTGTCAAACATCAGTATCGCATTTTTGTTTCTTAAATAATGTATTCTTTGAGTCTTACACAAATATAGGTATTTTAGTTTGTTCTCATTTAAGTCCGAATGTGTAATATTAACGGAAACTGAGAGAGAATTTATTTTTAACTTATTCAAAAATAAGCTTAGATTTTCATTTGTGAAAGTATAAGTTATTTAAAAAATATTGATATTTGTTAAAAAATATTTATCTTAATATATATATGTATGTATACCCATTTATTTAAAAATGTACGTAATTCAATAAAGTTTAATGATATTACTGCCGAGTTTTGTAGCATTATATCCTGGGTGTTTTAATAATAAAAAAGTATATAAATAATATTTCATTGCAAAATTAGGTACTAAACAATAATAATTCTACGATAATAAATGTATAATCCAATGTCTTAGCAATGAAATATGTAACATCAAAATTAATGATTTAGCATATCACTATCTATCTAAAAGACTACAGAACAAAATAAATTATAGTTTAAAAAAATTAAGCAACATGCTTTCCTAGTTAATCAAAGTAAAAAAAAATTCTTAATATAAGAACAAAATTATTAACGATAATATTAATGTCATTGCGGTAAAAACGTGGGTTGATAGATATCAATTGTTATAATTTCTTACTAGTTCTATTCCAAAGTGCAGAGTTAGTGAATAAATGTAGTACAAAGCACCCCACATACTTTTACTGCAATGGCATTAATTTTCTCTACAGTCATTTTATTCTTATATTAAGAATTAATTTTTACTTTTTAGTTCGATTAACTATAAAAGAGTGTTTTTTAACTATAATTTATTTTTCATTTTTCAGTTCAATCTACAATAAAAGTGTGCCAGAAAAACTGGGCATTTGTTTATATTATGGTAAGATATTGCTGACGCATCCTCCCCTTTTTCCCATAAGAACACTTTTTTGTTTGTTTGTAGTATTTGTATTAACCTAGATCACATTTTCGCTTTAGGGTTGTAACTTAATCTTTTAGTCGCCAAATCCGGAAATGGGATCTGGAATTAGTCACTTTATCTGGAAGTGGGAAATCATAAATCCTGATGATCCTGTTCAAGACAACGGAATAAAATTTTTAAATTATTGTATTGCCATCGGTTCTTGGCAAGTGCGCAAAATTTGAATTAATTTGATCTTTAAAGTGGGTAAGATTCGTGTTCAAATATTCCGTTACATACAAGTGAAGCTAATAAATGCGTGTTAATTATAATAGTCCCACTCTTGTTTTAAGCTTAACTCATTAATTGTATACTGAGATCTCTCTTTTATATTGCTCAGAAGTATCATACACCGAAAAATTAGAAAATGCCACTTAATTTATTTTTCAAGCAATTAGCGTGATCTCAGGAAATGAATATGAATTCGCAAGAATTAGAAAAGAAAGAATAAAATAAAAACATAGTAAATCATATAATCAAAAATAAGGATGTGAAACACATAACTGCACCTTAGATTTAGCGTAGATAAAATAGTTAGTGTAAAGCTACCAAAGAATTATTTCAATATATATATATATATAAAATAAAAGTGAAGAAGTACTAAAACCTACAGTGCTAAAGCAGGAAGAAATTGGAATTCACCAGACACAATAAATGTATATACAAAAAAGTCTTTGGACTAAACTGGAGTACTATATATATATTTAAAAAGCTAGTGTTTGCTGTTGAAATCTACTCTGGCGTTGTTTGTGCGGGTCAACATATAATTCATAGCTAATTGCATGAATATTCGTAAGCAATGTCTGGTTAATATCAAGATTTAATTTAGTTCTGTTTAAGCCTTTTTTGAAAGAATAGCACAGTTTTTCATTACTTTTATTTCCGATGATGTTAAACCTTTACAGAAATATAGAATCTTTTTACTTTCAAGTAACTCTTGTGTTTGCTGTGTAGTGAAATTTGTAAAAGTGTTTTACATTTGCAATCAGGTAATTTCGAATTTTAGTCTTGTTCACTCTAATGCTTTTTTTTCATTGTTTAGGTACTGAAATTTTAACCAGGTTCAGATCTTATTTCCTTTTGTGTATGATTCCGAGAATGTTTACCAGTATAATAACTGACTAAAGCGAATATTCTGTGGTGGTTGGGAAAATGAAAATACAAGTCGGGACTCCATTCAAGTGGCAGTAAATCAAGCAAAGTACGTAGCTTTAAATGTTTTTGTAATTTAAATAATATTCCTAATAATTTTGATTTTAAAACATATAATTAATAAGTTTGGAGACATGAATTCATAAATACTTTCAGGTTTATATTTAAAAAAAACTTTGATTTCAAATATCCGTCTCATTTAAAAGAAAAATTTAATTAAAAAAAGCTTATAAGAACTAATTTATACCGAAAGATGCAAAATTTATAACTTCCATTTCTGAAATCTTGTTTAATTTTGGATCGGGATTTGAACAGAATTTGTAAATCTTCTCCTCGAATAATCTTATATAAGCCTAATTCTATTACTTAGAATTTTTTTAAGTACAAAATTGCCTTTTATCTTTGGTAAATTTTAAAAAGAGTACTGTTCCCTTTGTAAGATATTGAAGAAGAGAGAAGTTTTAGGTTTTGTGCTGCCAATATTCATGCAAGTTTTAATGCTTTATATGAAGTAAACACACGCTATGCGTATTTGTATGGACTTTTTTATGAGTCTGAAATAAAAAACAATCTGTTTTTCATAAAACGGTATTCTTAATCAGACTTAAATGCATACTTTTATAGATTACTGCATATTTTAACTAGATAGTTTTATTCACCTATTCAAAACACATTGTTGCAAACGAAAAAAAAAGTCCTATCCTATATTTGCAGAAAATATAGAATAAATTTTACTAAAAAAATATTTTCTAAGTCTTTTACCATAAAAATTAATCACTATTATATCACCAAAATTACACATTAAATTACAGTTTATTCTTTTTAAAATCATTTATTTGATAAAATTCCGCTGAAAGATGCAATTATATTTAAAAAGTTACAGATTCAAATATGTTGTTACTTCTGAATCATCTTCGCCATTAAATAAGCAAGTATAGGGAAACATAAATTATACAATTATATAGATGTCTTATTTTCAACCTAAAATATTCTCTATAGATAATTTCAACGCACAGAACAATCAACACACAATTTACTCAAATGAGCCAAAATTCAAATACCAATATATTTTCCTATTACCTCCTAAAACGACAACCATTACATTTTATCAATTACCTATAACAACTCCTCCATTGAACAGACCAAGTCATCATACCTTATTAACCACTTGATCATCTAAGCAGCGGGGAAAACAACAAGGTGTGCTAGGCAACAAGCCTTCCGGATAACGAGATTCGTCACGAGGACTATTTATCGGCCCACAAGCATAAAGAATTCCATGAGACCTTTCCAATAAACCCTTCCACATAGATTTCCTATAAGTCCTCTCACCGACGTATCATTAGAACACCTCAACTCGACCGATTGAATTAGGAGCAATCGACCTAATATGCGATGTTTGAGAATAAACGTGACGGCGGTGGAAAGATATTTGTTGAAGGTGATTGGCAACATGTTTGTTGGACAGATTCGAGGGGGGATGGTCTATTAGTTTGGTCTTTTCTCTCTTGCAATGAAGAGTTTCCAATAAGCTGAGGGTGGTTAATCTGATTTTGTGGTTTGATCCAGACTGGGCTCCGCCATTTTTCTTTTAGGGTTAATAGTATATGCGGCATATAATGAAGGAACATGAATGTAAAAAAATATAATAGTATTGTCAGTTACTTATAGTATTTGTTATAATATCGATAGCATTAAGTAATATAATAGTAAGAATAACATGATTAAATCAACTATAGTATATAGGAAAAGTTCCAGAAGAATAATATAATAACTTAGAGTGATAACTATAAGAATTATTTTTTTCATTCATAATGTTAATGTGTATTTAGTTCTATTAAAATAATTTTTTTTCTAATATTAGGCTCCTTTTTACTACTAATTTTCTAGATATCGTTAAACAATAATTGGCTTCAAAAATGAAATAATTTGTGGATGATTGTAATTTAGCAATAGATTTTGCAGATATAAAATGAATTACCTTATTAGTAAAATCTAAGCCTCACTTCTTTTCTGTTAATGCTAATGAAAATTGGGTGCAGCCTAGAATTTGTAGGATGGAGGGGTGAGGAGAATTAATTAATTGTTCACTTCTTATCAGTTCTTTTAAATTTTTTCTTTTCTCGTTAATAACGGATATCGATAAACCATTTTACACTGTTTTTCATTTTTCCAAAAAATATGTTGAGAATTTGAGATTCTAGGTCAGAATGGATGGCGGCTTAGATTTGAACAAATACGGTATATCCCCATTGTAGAAATGCCTACGGCTTCCTAGGTTTCGTGAAAGAGTAATTGTCTCAAAAATTGAAATAATTTGTGGGTGATTGTTGTTTAACAATGGATTTTTCATATAAAACGGAATAACCTTATTAATTCGAATATTAACCTCGCTTCTTTTTCTATGTTAATGTTACTGAAAATCCGGTGTGGCCTAGAATCGAAAAGAAAAAATTCGTTTTATGGGAGGAGTGGGGGTGGATTGAACATGACATTGACGAGTCAGAGCACAAATACAGGTTCAAGTTTGTATTTAAAAGTTTTAATACTGGTAGAATAAATTAATTGTTTACTTCTTATCAGTTCTTCTGTTATTTTAAATTTTTTCTAATTTCGTAAACACCAGATATTGAAAAACCATTTTACATTTTTTAAAATTTTTTCCTAAAAATATTTGGAGAATTTGTGATTCAGCTTAGAATGGATGGTGGTTTGGATTTGAAAAAATACGGTATATCGCCATTGTAAAAATGGCTATGGTTTTCTTTGGTTAAATTGTCTGTTTTTTATTTCAATAATCATGGAAGCTTAAGCAAATTGCTTTCATTCTAGGATATAACTGAATAAGTAGTATTTTTTCACCATAGTTTTCTAAATTGAATAAAAAGGTAACATTCAAAAACAAAATACATATTTACTTCTAGAAAAGAAAACTTGCGAGCAAATTCAAGATAATTGCTTAATAAAAGTCAAAACTGGCGAAGGTAAATAGATAAATGCAACTGAATATTAAAATGCAGGTTTCTCACATTAAAAACCGACTGAAGAAATTTTTTTAATACTTTAAAATGCATTATAAATGTTTTTTTTAAAAATACACTATGTTCAACAATCATTTAAATAATGAAAGACAATAAGTTGAAAAACCGACGATGAAATAGAACAGCACACCTACCTTAAATTAGGATGCTTCTTTAGAAATTTCTTAATTATATCCTTAGGTATTCTTTTGAGTTGGAAATAATTCGATAGGGTATGGCATGAAAGAACTTATTAAGTGCTGTGATTGACATTCGTGCAAAATCACTTAACCATAACTTACTGATAAAGGAATAAATTTAATTAAATTTCTTGATATTAATTAGGTTTTGCAGCATCACTTTATATACTCCATACATTCAATAAGTAATAAATATCACTTCTGGTAGGTTCAAATATTACACGCAAGAATGGAAGTGAACCTCTCTCAGATTCTTTTTAATTAAATAATAAAAGATTATTTATAAAAATGCTCTTAGACAATTTTTCAATATATATATATATATATATATATATATATATATAATATATTGAATTTATATATATTTGTATAAATGATATATGATAATAAATATCTACATAAATTTGACAAGAATTATACTAAGTTTAAAAATAAAGTTGGACACGATAAATATCAATTTATAGTTAATAATAGCTAAAACCCTTTCGAAATATATTACATGAATAAAACCAATATATTATATATTACGTATAAATAAATATTTTAACTATTAACTAATACATTATATTTCAAATATTATATATTATACATATACACCGTTATATTATATGTTATATATAATCCAATATTTATATATTAAAGCCCTCGAAACATACTAATAAATCTTACTAAGCCATTTTTTAGAATAAATATGTTTAGTATTATTATATACTATTTTGAGTACAATTAATGTTTACGGTTCAATTTGTTAATGTCTTTACAAACCCAGTAGAATATTACATGTAATTTCACAATGTATTAATATTCCCTCCCAACATGGGCAATTCTTTTAGAGTGAATCATATCCTGTTCTCCTTAAATAAAAAAAGAACAGAAAGAACACAGTTTGTATTTTAAAACAGAATTTCACTGGTTATTCTGAAAAAAGTAGAATTATTTCAGATCTCTAGCAGAAATGGTTTTCTTTTAATTATGGAGGAAAATTGACCGCAAACAGAGGGAGCATAATAACTATACACGTATTATTACAATAACTTTTATTTTATCGTTGGTATAAACATCCGATATATGTGTCAGCAATAAACTTTGAAAGAAGATTATAAATGATTTTACCGTGTGGTGATATTTGTATAGGACAGAAATTTTTTTCAAATTGCTAATATGACTAGATTAAAATCTATACAAAAAATCCATTACATTATTTTAGCAAATAAACTTCACAAATCACTTTGAATAATGCAAATAATTTTTAAATTCAAAAGGACTCATTAACTAACGTTTAAAATTAATTTTTTCTTATTTTTAAATGTTCATCCTATTTTCACAAATATGTCTAGGTTTGCTTTCTAAACCTTAAACATTTAAAAAAAATATTTGATAAATTTTCTTCTTGAGTTAGACATTAAAGTTGTGTTCCACCAAGTTTTTGTACATATACCGCATTTTGCATTCACAGTGGATTATTTTTCTTGTACCTGTATTTGTTAAAAACTAAATTACAATAAATTACAAGACAGAAATTTTTGGAAAATTCAATTTTAAAACATAATTGAAAATTTAATTTATTATTTTTAAACAGTAAATTATTTTAGCCAGTGGTAATCAATTTACAGCATTTATCTAGAGGCAAGAAGTATGAAAACAATTTCAATGTCAAGTATATAAGTTTATCGACAAGCAAAAAAGATAAGAAACCATTTAAAAGGAAGTTTTTAAAGGTTTTGAAGTTTTAAATTGAGTAAAAGTTTTCTTCTCACACTTTTTTACTTTGGTAATAAAATCTGTATTATTTTTTTTATATTCCTTTTTTGCAACATACTGGACTTTTTATTTAACTAATATTTCTAAACAAGAATTAAATCAGTTTGTTCTCTAAAAATTAAAAGAAAAATATTTGTTTGAAAAATATAATTATATATATATATAATTGATTCCATTAAGCGTTACTTTATATAAAGCATTAAAACACACTCAGAATAATAATTAATGAATAAAACTTTTTTAATAGATTGAAACCATACAGAAACATATGGAATCAGATACATATTCGCGTATTTTCCTTATATTCTTTTTAAAGAATTAAGAAAGCTTATACGTACAGAGATATAAGAGATATATTAAGCACCAAAACATTTTAAAATTTTTAATGAGATATTATTTATTAAAGGCATTTTCTTTAGAAAAAAATTAATTCCATTTTTAATCTGAATTTATATTTAAGTAACCTAATTTGAATTTTCATCAGAATTTCTCCATGAAGAAGTTTAAATGTTGATGAGCTTTGTAGTTATTGAAATCCTGTATGAGATACTATTTCAAAAATAAAAGGAGTATTATTTTTAAAAATTCTTTTTACTGTGAGAAACAATTTATTATACTTTCATCGTAAAAATTAATTTTAAATGTTACGAATCATTCTTATTAAGAAGAAATTAAGAAAATGGCTTCAAAATAAATAAAAAAAAATTCTTGGAATGTGTTATTAAGATTATTTGAATCTAAGAATTTTCGTACTTTTCATGAGTCTTAACTGAAACAAATAAAATAAAAATATATAATTTAAAGCATATAAGTGACTTTTCTCTAAATATATCTGCAACTTGAAGAAAAAAGCACAAGATAAAGAATTCTTTCTAGATGCGAAAATATTCCAAAGAATTAAATAAATAGTTGTAATGAAAGTATGTTTGTAAAGCTACTTATTTGTCAAAAATGAAATCTCATTAAACTGAACAAATATATTATTTACGTTCAACTTAGATTTTTAAAACACTTTTATTACTCCTTGAGACATAACTTTTCGAAAACTTATTCGCTTCGTACCAGCACTTGTATATTTACTTATGAGATAAGAAAAAAAAGAGGAAATCTTTTTCTTTTTCAAACTGAACGTGTCTTAAAGAATACCAGGTCTCTGCTGAATAAACACCAGCAAAATTTTGATTTTATTTCAATTAGAAATCTGGAATAACTTTTTTTTTTGAGATTCTAAGATTTGGAATATTGGAATCGTATTGTTTTTTCTGTTTTCGTCAAAACATTTTATTAAATTGGTTCTTCTTTGTATTTCATTCATTTGTAATGATTCTTAAGAGGTGCCTTTTATCAACAATAAAAAATAAAAGTATAAAAATGTTATTAGTTCGATCTGTTTTCGAAATCAGTCTATTTAAATTCATCAAAGCATTTAACAAAATAACAAACTATATAAAGCAAACGATAATTTGCTTCTTAAAATTTTATCAATAGATACAAAAACTGGTTTGTTTGTTCAAATGGATAAGTCGACATTTTTGAAAAAGTATGTAAAGTACCCAAACCATGATATATTAGAATAACCAACAAACCTATTACGAACGTAATAAAACGTTCGAATTGTTGGATAGAGTATTTTTTTGTTGTAAAATTCGGAAAATCGTTCAGAAATAAATTTATTTAATTACATGAATTTCCAGTTGATAAAGAAATCAGGTTAATAATTTAAAGTCCAATTATGTTTGAATCATTTGTACCTAAGAAGGTTCACCCTTGTAATGGGTTCAAAAAATCAAAAAAATATTTTTTTCGTAAATTGCTTCCTTAACATGTCTAGAATACAGTGGTTAAGTGATTTTTTAAAATTCGAAGTCGTTATAAAGAAGCAGGTGTTAGAAGAGCAGTTGTTCGGCATGCTAAGTTAAGATTTTTATTGTTTTAATCGGACTTGAAACTTTAAACGCATTTTTCTCAAAACTGTGTTTTTCAAACTTTCCTGATCAGGTGCACCCCTCTCGGCTAATAATGTTCTCGGTCTCTGGTTCCGTTTACCAATAGAATAATATATCAAATCATAAGAATGGAATCTTTAGGGAATTGTTAGAGGGTTATTTTGATGAATTTCAAATCATGCCTTAGCCTCCGAATTCACCTTCTAACGAGTTCTTTACACTCTTACTAATCCTCTACTTCTCAACTTTCTACATCTCAAACTTTCAATATTTGCGACCCAATATTCAATCATAATTTTCATCGCGCCTCCCTTCCATACAAACAACAATGCAGAAATTCAATAATACTGTACTTTGACTCTAAAGCTACAACACGACTTTAACCTCTTAAGTGTCACGAACTAACTTGATATTGTTAAATTAATTATAAAGTACACTGTGCATTACTGATAGATTTATAAGTGCATTATATCAGTGTGAATATTGATTTTATTTTTTATTATGTCAGATGCACTTTCTTCGTTTATATTCAGTAAATTAATATTTTTTAAAAATAATATTCTGTGTTCGACCTTCCAATATGCTAGCTCCTCCCTCATAGAGTTATAACGCCCCCTACGGGGGACATGCCCTACAGTTTGATAAACTCTGCTCTAAGGTAAATACATTCATGGCGTTATATGATTATAAAACCACTCTCTGTAAAGGAACCGCGATTTATATTTATGAGGTTTACTGTTTAAACTCAAGTGAAGAGGGATGTTTGAAGGGGATTGGAAATTGTTGTCATATATAATCTTAAAGGAAGAATCGTTGAAACTACAGGGTTCAAGGGAAAGGCTGTAAAGGATCGATTTAGAACGCTTAATATTGATGAGGATCGTCTTGTCAAGATAAGTATTGAATTTTTTTTAAAAAGATATTTAAATTAGTAATTAATCTGACTGCTACCCTATCTTAGATCGAATTTAGATAGTGATTTGATTGTCATAATAAAAGTGTTTATTGTTTAAAATGTGCCTTCTTTTAGGTCACCCTCGCACTTCCCCGGGTGAAAGTTCGCGACAACCTGACATGACGAACATTTGTGGTTCCATCCGAAAATCAGAAATTGGTGCTGCCTTGGAACAACCTTTGCTGGTAAAGTGTGGAAGTAGTAGAACCAGTTGGCGAATGCCTGATATATTTGATAACCTCAGATCACTTATCAGTACTTTGTCCAGTTAATGCCTTTCCGAGTATTGGTGGCATTCAGAAAGAATGAATCTTACTTCATATCGGACAGGCAATAATAATAATGTAATGAATCTTCAGTGCATGCCAAAACAAGACAAAATTCAATTTGCAGCACCTTTAAATAAATCATCGAGCTTAAGGAGAACAATAAATTTTAATCAGAAAAGAAAATAATATCAATAATAGACTATTGTATATGTTATTTGTGATTAAAGTTATACAATCTTATTTATTGCAACACCTTGAACTAGTATGATACTTTGAATTACACAAAGATCTTTTGCTCTTACAACCCCTTTCAGTTGTAAAATATATTGCTTTACAATTAAATCACGTACAGCCTTACCTTCCACTTCTTGAATTAGTTGTTAGTAATCTTATCTATGGAACGTAAATTTTCTCCTTAACTACGAACTGATTAAGCGTATAAAGCTGCTTAAATGTTATCATTTTGTTTCCAACGTATCAGTAAGGTGTTTTTTTTTAATTTAGCGAGATGTTCATTTATATATGCTTGTCGAAATTTGCCTGGCATGGTGCGAATGTAATAGTATCACCAATATTTTAATCAGTTTTTGATGTACGCATTGGGTATGCGTCAATATTCTTTAATATTGGTCTTTCACGCTAACACATTTATATTCATTTTATTCATTATCATCTTAATATAATGCGATTTTCTAAAAGCAGAAAAAAGTTAGATGAAATTGCTTCAAGAGTATATAATTTGATTTCAGAAGTGTAAATGCTCGAAATCACATGCCATGAAGTTACATGTCTAAAAACAGATGCTTCGGAAATGCGTTAAAAGCTGCAATCAACTAATTTGAAATCGGAAGCAGCAATTGATTTAAAAGAATTTTCTTATATTTTATCACATCTATATAATTTGTACACCGCTTAAATTATTCTTATATCTATCGCGCGCATTAGAATTTCCACGTAAAGGAATTATAGAGGAGACAATATTCCACATCACACAAAATAATCATAAAGGCTTGTATAACTTAGCGTAACCTTTATAGGACAAGCAATTGATATTTCAATTATGTGGAACAATCTCGTAATGAATCGGTTTAGAGGAAAGGTGTCATTCGATCTTATCAGCTTTCTGAAGACAATGTGGTCTGTTAAAATCCACAAAAGTCAATCACTTGACAAAACATTCTTATTTTCAGACAAGGAGGATAGAAGATTTCCCCTTCTCTTTAACTTTTTGACTTGTAAAGATCCCAACTGTTTGGAAAGTGAATAGCATGCCATAATGGTGTACGCAATGTCAATTAATAACGAAACAAGCAATATAAAAATGCTTTTAAGTCAATTACTAATTAGGTCAACAAAGAAAAATTTTATGTTAGTTACTATTTATTAAATAGTTACAATTAATATACATATGACAGAATCACAATAGTAAGTGACAAAATAGAAGGCAATTTTCCATTTTCCTTCCTATATATGGCGTTGGACTATTTTTTTGTGTTCGCTTGTGTGTGTGTTACTATTTATTCCTTAATTAATTTTAATTATTCTATTAAAATGGTATACTAAAAAAGAAATCACATTCTCAGAAATTAGACCACCCAAGCTGCGATTCGAACCCACGACCTTTGGTTTAGAAGTCCAACGTGCTATCTATTGCGCTAAAGGGACATAACCAACGATTTTCCTTTCTACATATGCTGTTGGGCTACTATTTTGTTACTATTTATTCATTTTTTTAATTTAATTAATGAATTAATATTTGAAAAAACTGTATTAACATAAAGTGTCATCCACTACAAGTCACTGCAAGTTTTAAAAATGTATTTGAACTAGAATGGATGAATCGAAATTATTTTGTTAAAGATAAAAAATTTGAACAAGATATATATAGGGAGAGAGTGAACTAATAGTAAGAAATGAAGAAAAAAAAAAACGGTGATGTAGTAAGGCCGAAAGTCCTATCTTGAATATCAATTTCTTGTCGAAACAAAGCATGTACTAAAGGTTTAGCATTTATAATTTTTAAAAAATCAATTAAAATTAGGATATAGATGTAGAACCATACTTGCCCATAATAAAGAACTTATGACTTTGCAAATCGCCATTTCTTTTCTGCTTAATTGTATAATCTTAATCAATTTATTTATATATTTCTAGACTAAAGATTTTGTGGTTAATTCATTTTTCTAAGGTATCGTAAAAAATTTCCTATTAACCCTTTATCTACCGACGCGGTACTTATAAGTACCACTCTCTTTAAAACTACATAGAATAGCCATTTTTACGAAAACTCTAACGATACTTAGCTGGAATATTCTCTGAAATCCACTCTTCCAAGATGCATGGCAGCATGGGTTCTATGATGAGTATTTTAGCGGCGAAGGCGAATAGTTTTATAGCAGAAATTGCGTTTGCAGCTGACGGCGTTTTCAGAGGATTGCGAAGATTGTCATTTTTGTTCAGAAAAAATAGTTAATGTCAAAAGGTAACTGTCTTGTTTTTTTTTTTGTTTTTTTTGTATGTTAATGAAGACCTTAGAAAACGATTTGACTATTTATTTTAAGTGAACAGTGTGTATAATTACTTTTACTGTTGAATATCTCTAATTAATTAGCTCTAACTGAATTAAATTTCCCCAAAGTTGAGTATTTTGTTTATGTATATCCCTTAATTTTCAATGTAGTGATTCAGAAAAAAATTTGCATGCAAAAAACTGCAGTAAATCGTAATGCGATAGATAAAGGGTTAACAAAATTGAAATGAGCATAATATTGAGGTATCAGAGAGTGTAATACATACTATTGAAAGGCACTTGTTCATTCTTTTAAGCAGAACTAATTTACAAACAAAAATAGAGCTTAAATCGAACGTAATTTATTTCTATTTTTTATATCATTCAAAGAAAAATACATATTTTAGTTTACCCAAAACTGGAGAAAGATTTAAAAAACCTAATTTCAACGGATAACGATATTTTTTCCAAATATTTTTAAAGGGAAAACAGCATTAAATGAGAAAATTAGCATAATAAGGAGGAAAAAAAATGAAGATAAAAATTTGCGTTATCAATGAGATAAACTACTCGTACATTATCATATGTCATGCAATAAGAAGTGACAGTCTATTTCGAATTAATGGACTCATTTAAATATTTCTATATCCAAAATTAAAATACCAACACATTCTTTTTTTGGCTTTTCGAGTTTTTGCATCTGTAATTACTTTCTTATCACTGAAATAAGATATCCTTAACTGCATGTGATCATCGGAAGGATTATTTTTAAGCAGTGGTGCTTTTTACCTTTTTAAGTAGTTTAGTTGAAAAAGAACGTTGGATTTGATTTTTTTAAAGTAAAAGGCAATGGAAATAAATGTTTAAAAAATAAGTCTGGTGGTTCTGTTTAATATTTATAAAATATGAGAAACAAATAAGGGCTTCAGATAAATCTTTTTTTACCTGTATGTTTGAAAATATTTGAGCTTAAGTTAAAAATATTAGATAAAGTAATGATTTATTTTATTTTTTACTTGCCAGTAAACTATCGCTAAAATATTATTTGGGAATATCAGGTTGATCATACATGTGTTGATATGTATTGTTTTTTTTAAATTTCTAATAGGGCTCCAGATTGGTATTTTACTATTGCAAGCCTAGTACATACCCCGTGAGTTGGTATCTCTTTAGTGCAACACCATATTGGTGGTATTCCAATAGCTGCAAGTAATTTTGACACCCAGTTTTCTCCGCAGAGGAAGGCACCATAGCTCTGGCGATGCGAAACTGTACCAGCAATTTAATTTTGCCGAGAACACCCAAACCAAACAGACACTCAAGAGATCTTTTACCTGTCACATAATCGTACGACATGGACGCAGCCGATTTTTTGCATCATGAAAATCAATAAACTTGGGCCGAGATCGAACCTGGGAACTTAGGCGTACAACCAACTAAGCCACCTTTTCGACTGGCATGTATTATTTCATAACATATTTTTAAAGTTCTTGCCCATTTTAAAGATCGAGGCCTATAAAGAATACATCATCGAATAAAAGGGATTTTGGTGGTACTTGTTTCTGGTATCAGAGTATTTTAACTAAGAAATATTAAAAACAAAATCCATTCTCTATCAGTTGAAGGTATTTGATATCATTTTTTGTTACAGCATTTCCTAAAGAATTGGTCATAAAAATTATGTGCGTGAGTGAATGAATAGTTAGTAACATCACACTATAGAGCAGGATGGCGAACCTGTAGCACGCGTGCCATTGATGACATGCGACACAATTGCTTTGGCACGCCAGTGATCCAAATGGTTTGTATTATATTTCAAAATTTCAAAGTGCACTATGACAAAGCAAACGCGAGTGATCGGTCGCGGGGCGGAGGAGAGAACACTCCTTTGTCATTGTCTTGCCTTAGTTACGTTGTAGACTACAATTGCTTGTGATGTAAAGTTTGTCTAAGTATAGAATAGTCAATTTCATTGACACAATTGTATTTTAAAGTTTATTTGTGTTATATTTACGATTTTTAACAGTTATTTATCATGGCTAGGTCAGCAGAACAACAAAAAGTGCAACATAGTAAGTGTAACAGAGAATTTCAAATTTGGTGGACCGAGAAACATGGCAATATTAGCAAAGGCGACAAAGTGGTGTGTATTTTATGTTCTGGAATATGGTATGCAGAACATCTTGTGTAAAACGGCATTTTGAAACAAATCGTAAATCCTTTCTTCAAAAAATGTGAACCACAGCAAAAATAATTAATTGCTTGTAAACCGTTCGGCAAATGACACAAATTCAGCATGTATTCTACAAAAAGTTATAATCCTAATGTAAATTATTTGTCATCCAATCTGCAACAACACAAATCACACTAATGTTACTTTAATTTGAATAACACGTTTAACTATAAAACATTTATAACTATACAGCGCAAAGGTATTTTTTCGTAGTAAATACAGTTTTGCGTTGTTAGTATTTAGTTCTATTATTTTCCCAATAATCCAAAACCAAAATTATTTGACGGCACGCCTATGCCTCATTAAACACTTCTTTAGAAAAAAATGGCACGTCGACCCATAAAGGTTCGTCACCCCTTCTATAGAGCAACACAGAAGTGTTACTGGCAACGAACCTCGAAATTTTGAACCATGGTCAAGTGACGAAGACTTTAACTGAGCTGTCGTAACTCTCTTTGAACTTTCATACTACCCCAAAGTGCGGACTTTAAGCCTCGACAGGTTCAACGTGCATCAGCTCCCTACAAGATGGGTCTTCAGTGGCTCGAAGATAGAACTCATGACATATCGGTCATTAGTCCGCGATTATGACTACAAGGTTATCCGGCCTAAAAATTCTCTGGAGAAATATACAGAAAGTTGTTAATTGAAAAGGAATTATATAAAAATAATTAAAAGCGAAATGAATGTTATTGTATTTGACAAGTATTCATTGAATAATTTTTTACCTTAGTATTATTGTTCATACGTAGAAGACGGTTGAATAACTGTAGATTCTACATAATATTCCAATTAATATTTTCTGCATTACCAATAGTAAAACTTTCTTTATAATAAGGTTTTTGGACTCTAAATTTGGTTTAGTTCATATTAAATCATTTCACTGTGCAAGAAGAACCTTTAATAGGTACTATAATGGGACCTTATAGTCTTCATGGTTTCGTGTCACAAAATGCTGAATTTTGCTGTCATTAACTCATTAAAAATTGTAAAATGCACGATTAATTCATTAAATAAAATAATTAATAAACTATTTTTTTATTGTGAATATATATATATGTAATAATAAAACTTATTGTGTAACATAAGTTGTCGTGGCGAGTGGTCGAGTACTGTATTATCGAAGAGGCACTCATGTAAATCAATAATCCAGTTTATTCACATCTGGAAACACATAAGGATCAAGTAGAGACGGCATTACACATAACAAGAAGCAAACATCATGGCACAAACACAGAACGCGCGGCAGCTGGCTGGTTACATGATTGCAGAGAGGAGAGAGCAGAAGAGAAGAGCGCGCGATTTCCAGATCTTGGCATTTATAGGCAACGGGACGTCACGTGATTTTAGGAGGTGGATGGAGATAGTTTCTTAAGTCCCCGGTAGGCAGGTAACCAATTAAAATAATTACATGGTTGTCCTGAAGGACTGGTAGTTGGCCAATCAAGATTATTACAAATTATTGGAATTATTACACAATAATAATATCACACACACATATATATATATATATATATATTATAAAAAAAATTATGTTGAACTTTTTTTTGAAGATATGCAAAATGAAGTATTAAGTCATCGCACGAAACGATAAATAGAAGGAATTATTTCCATAAATCTTTTGAGAAAACTTTTCTCCTATAACTGTGAAAATCGTTAGAACTGAAATAACTTAAAAGAAAATATAAGCCTTTTGAAATAATAAGTAAGATTAATTAATATTGAATTAATAAGCTTGGCATATTCGGATTAATATTGGACAAGTTTATATATAAAAAAAAAAAAAACATACAGAAACCTCAAGTATTTAAGTCGTCATATACACCAATGCCCTTTTGATGAGGTTCGTTCATGCCGATCCAGACTAATTTACATCAAATATTCTAATAACAACGATTACAATCTGTTTACTTCGTTGAAACTAACTCAGTTGAAAAGGTATTTTCATGGAAACAATTACGTAATATTCCCACTGCCTTTTACCAAACAAGATCGCATCTCAAATCTTTCTACATCAAACAACTTGTACATAGAACGTGAATCATTCTTCTCACACTATAGCGTTGACACTCGATTCAAAGATTGCGCTTTGCAGACCGGCAACAATATTAGCACGGTGGCAGTGCCGCTGATGGTTATTACCCCTTAATTACGGTTACGGATCTACCTCAAGGTTCGTGATCATTCTTGTGTCAACAAAATCCCCGACAGTAGCGCACTGTCACGGAAGACAGAGCAGGAATCTTTCCTGTGAACCCTTTCTCCGCCCTCTCTCGAAAGACGTCAAAAATCGCTTGTGTGGAAATGAGAGGTTGTCTAAAGAGAGGGAGGGAATTAGCTCACAGTTCAGTCCTCTCGCTTGTAGCCAAATATCTGAGGATAAACATCCGGAGAACTTGGGAAGGGAAGGGTTCAGTTGGAGCACTGATTTGTGCACTGAGTTGACCAGTAGGCATCAATTGAAAAAGAGACAAGATAGTGCATTGGAATGATTTAGATGAACTGAGAAATAATTTTTGTCCGTCTAATTTTAAAGAAAACTATATTTAAAAAATAATTTTTGTGTTCTCGTTGTTTATATGCAAGATGCTATTCATATATGCACACAGTTTTGTGAATTAAATATATTTTTCAATTCCTACTATTAGCTCACACTCTTTATATATTTATTTATTTATCTTTGATGCCACTGGTTGAGTTCGAAAAACAGCCAGAGATGGAGATAGTACATATGCTTATATTACAAGTAAATAAGTATTTACAGTTAAAGTTTACACTTAAAATAGTAATGCGGTTAAATGAAAATTACACCTTTGAAGGTGCTGCGGATTGATGTGGACAAGACCTTGCGTCTGTCCGTTGCGCTTCCTGTTTACAGAAAAGTCCCGGTACGGGGTTCAAAAAGTTTCAGTTGGGGTAGGAAGGCGGTAAAGTATGGCGCACTCAGTTTCAGTTAAGTGAAGAGTATAGGAAACAATCTTAATGAAATTTTCAATCGTTAATAAATCGTCGAGCTGAAATTTTATATACAGGATTATTTTGGATGACAATACAATAACATAATAATAATTAATAAAAACTAATTGATTAAAACTAATTATTTAAATAATTACAAATACACACATAACCACGTTGCATCATTTCTGGCGACTTAGCGACCCTTTTGGCGACTTGTGTCAAAACTTGAAAAGGATTTTTTCTCACGTTTTGAAGCATTCAGTTGAACTGAAATTTTATCGACACGATTGTTTTGGATGACAATACGATACTTTAATGATAAATAATAAAAATTAATTACCACTTAATGTTGTGATTCTGTCATGTGTATATACATATTTATATTAATTGTAACTATTTAATAAAGAGTAGCTAAAATGAAATTTTTCTTTGTTGATCTAAGTAGGAATTGACTTAAAAAAATCTTTTTTATATTACTTGTTAAATTGGAACAGAGAGATTTTTTTTATTATGTATTTGAAAAACAACTCACGCCCTTT
Source organism: Trichonephila inaurata madagascariensis (assembly GCA_019973955.1). Taxonomy (NCBI): domain Eukaryota; kingdom Metazoa; phylum Arthropoda; class Arachnida; order Araneae; family Nephilidae; genus Trichonephila; species Trichonephila inaurata. Next base: position 321,736 of record BMAV01012791.1, read on the forward strand.
GATTAAATAAATCCCAAATTTTACAGTACTGAAACAATTAATTAAAATATTTCCATTATATAAATATATGTTACGTAATTTTAAGTTTCTAGCATTTATAAATCGGGAAATGTATAATGAGGAAAAATATAATCACGTGTTTAAGTGAAGGAAAATATAAGTTATTCTTCAACTCCTACTATTAGCTCACTCTCTCTCTCTATATATATTTATATATGAATCTTGTTCAAATTTTCAATTGTTAATAAAATACTTTGTATTCATCCAATAAGTTCAAAATTTTTTAAACATGTAATGGATGACACTTGATGTTAATACAGTTTTTTCAAACATTAATTAATTCATTGAATCTAATTAGATTAGTTATACTGGTTTTTAACACCAACTTAAATTCGTCTGTATTGTTGTAACAATATAACTGTTAAAACAAGGACAAAATTTGGCGTCGAAAACCAGTTTTTCAGCCAAACTAGCCTAACAGGGTGTGCATTTTCACAAGAATGCAGACAAATCATACTCTTTTTTTCAATTTCATCTATTTGTCCCCCCCCCCTATATATATATATCTTATTCAAATTTTCAATCGTTAATAAAATACTTTCTATTCATCCATTCAAAGTAGGAATTGACGTAAATTTCTTTTTTAATATTACTTATTTACAAATTACATCAGTGTCTTAGAGAAAACATTCATATATTATGGAAACACTCATACTATAGAAGGACTTATTTGGACAAAGGCTTTCCCATTTCCGATACAGCCAAATGTAATGTAGAGAATGGGAATGTAGCAAAATTTAAAGTTTATTTAAAAAGAAGGGTTTCTCTTTACTAAAAATTTTGTGAGTGAGTGAGTGTGGGGCTTAATGGCGCAAAAACATTTTTGGTCAAACTTTAGCCAAACATTTGTTAAAATATTTAAAAGGGTATCTTTTTTTAAAATATTGCTACAAAAGTCATTAAATATACAGATTCAATAGTAAAATTGCAAATAAAATGTAAAAATCCAATGTTAAAAAGAAAGGAATGTAGATTTGGATGCAGCTGAGGTAGATAAGAATAATTATAAATTTTGAAAGGAATCTAAATGCCATCGAAATCACGCACACACACATTGCAGAGTTCATTCATATTATATTGTTTATAAACCTTTAAACATGGCATCCATCAACAACTCAATACTCATTTCACGTGATATTTAGTACCAAAAAAGGAATTCGTATTGAATAAACACACAAACAATTTATTTCGAAATTATAATAGCTGTTAAGTATCTATAAAAAGTAAATATAACTTACAAATGAATGTGAGATCAAAACAGAATATTTGCAGCAAACGAAGTCTTCAGTTCCAGTTATTTTAAGGTTCTTATTTTACTGCCAGTTAAAACAATAACCATTCTTCCTCTTACTGAAACAAACAAAATAAATTGTCTGTTTTTTCTTTTGTTTAGGCTGCTATTTTTCTGAGTTTTATGTAGAAGAATATTTAAAATAATGACATGCCAATGACATTTAAGATTTTTAAAAACTTATTATTCCAATTGCCGTCCTTCTAATATTTTTTCGGTATATATTTTATACATGGGTGATAAAATAATTTTGAAAAAAAGCAACGTTTGAGCTATATTTCAGATATTAATAAATAAAAGTACTAGGCAATATATAACAAATCTTTTTGTAAAGAAAAGGAAACATTTTTATCGAAATAATGCTTTAAAAATAAAACTAAGTCTCTGTGAACTGTCAAATTACCTCTCAGTCTACTCAAGAACTCCATTTCAGTTTCTTCTATTTATATAACAGCTGTCATTCAAAAGTTCTTTCTTTATGAGAAGTTTTTTCTCCCGCTTGAGTTCACCGAAAGTTCCACTTGAACTTGAAATAAGAATTGTTTTTCGATCGAACGCGATTGATCAATGTGAGACGATTTTTCTGTCAATGAATCTGTGGCAGTGTGGAATATTGCATTTTTATTCTGCAGTTTTGGGCAAGGAAAATTAAACCATACATTTCAAATTGGGGTGGTCAACTTTAAAACTGGAAGACGTTTTCGGAATATTTGCAATTATGTGTGACGATATCAAATTCCTGAATTAATCAATAAGAACAAAATTTTAAAAAATCGTCTTTCGGGCATATTTAACAGTTACTTCTACCAAAGAACTATCCAGGGTGTATATTCTAATTTGAATATGTTTTAATTTGACATTATTTTTATTTTATACTTTTCCTTGAACAAGAAAAAAAAGAACAACAGAAAAAGTTTTAGCAAATGATTACGTTATGAACTTAATTCATGTTGACTCATTTACAAAAATAACTGCAATCCGTTTAAATTTCAATCCAACCAATATTTAAAGTAAATTTAGGGGCTTTTAATCAGTTGGAAAGTGCGACTTTGTGTTGCCAGCCGATGAGTTCATACATTCAGCTGTTGCCATCTTTGCTTTTTGCAGAAACTTTATTTTATAAATTGTACATATTTGTCAACAAAATAACACACATAATAGATCTGTTTTAAAAGTAAGCGAATAAAACTAATTTTTAAAAAAATTTTTTGGGGAAACCAAAAAAATCATTTAAAAAGGATCATATTCACCCAAACATCAAAGTTGAGAGTTTATCGAAATTTTGCTAGCAGAACAACAAGTTCGATTCTAAAATCAGTTTTGAATTCATTGGAGATCACATGGTTTCATTTATCATGTGATTGTCACGATTTTTGTCCATTTTAGACCACAGTCACGTGACGAAGAAAATTCAAAAACATACTTTTTAAAATTCTTTAAATTTCTCAAATGGCGTGGAACCGATGCCCGATTTAAATTAAAGTATATAAAATTCGATTATTTTTTGAGAAAGTTTGATAAAACTGAGCACTTGAATCCACAAATGACATTATGAATCATGTAATAACAATCATTGGATCATTGTTGCTATTCTTTAGAACTAATAGACTTCAAATGACGAGAAAGTACCATTCAAGCACCTTAATACAGACTGCATAAGTCAATCACTTTAGAAAATTACCTAAAAGTTGACATGATAATAACATTTTCTTGATGAAGTATCAGATAAAAGTCCTTTCTTATTCTCCTCCCATAAGTGTGCGAGGGGTTCTATATAGTGATATTTCGAAAGGTATGATCTATTTTTTCTTCTACATATTAAATTTATATTTGTTGTTAAAGAACATCAAATCAGTATAATGCTTCTAGCGTATGGGGAATATCCAATAATTGAAATGTCTTTTATACACTTTAAATTCTTATTCCTAAGGAATAGACTATTTTAACTTATATTTTCCTGATGTACATGATGTTAGAAAAATCACTGTAAAAGTAAAACGAATAATAATAAAAAGACAGCTGTATATTGGAAAAGTATGCAGTTTTCAGATTTATTCACTGCAGAATATGATTTGAATAGGATAAAAAGGAAGTCCAAAATCATGCCAATAGAAGGTGCTAGCGCAAATAATTCTTTTGAAATGATGTTTTCATATCTCTAACATAACTCAAAATCAGGAAACAAAAACGTTGTTGAAAAATAATAGTGGTGCGTGATGTTATTGTGTTTGCAAAATTCACATCGAAGCTATTTCTGTCATATGCAAATTCATCCCCCCGAAATCATAGACAAATTTAAAGCATTGATAAAAGAGAGCCCTTGGGCAACTTGTACTTGCTTGTCACCATCGTCATGTTTTCAAGATAAAGCGTTACTGATTTCTGTATTATGTGAATGAGAAGTCTACAACAACAACTTTACGGAGTACATTGAGCATTTGTAGCTGTAATTCATGTTAAATTATATAGCTCATTTCTCAATTGTTGTCATTTTTTGTTTTTCTTTTGTTTTCATTCCCCCGTTTTGTGGCAGTGTTACAATGCCCCTTTTGATTTCATTCAAAAACGTCGATCATGGGGGTTAAAAAAGATGTCTTTTTTCATCGAAAAAATTTTTTTTTTTTGCTTTATTTTGCCAGAGCCCTTGAAATACATGCTATTTGAATTTTGCTGATTCCCCCTTTGGCCGAAAACCTGGAGTCCCAAAAACAAAGGGTTAAAAAAAAAATCCGCTGATTTAAAACTTCAGCTCGTCCTTTATTTTTTTTAAACTTAAGATATTCAGCTATGATACTGCAATTTTATTGGTCAGAATATATCCCATGACCAAGACTGGTTTTTTTTCTTTTGAGCTAAACACTGTTTGAATATATTAAAATTACCAATTTTATTCATCGCCCGTAAAACATATCCAAAGAAATAATTGTTTGTAAGATAAAAAAAAAACCTTACTGGCAAGGAGAAATCAACCCCTCTCTGTGCCCCCCTCAAAATTTCCAAACCTGAACCTAGATTAGGGAATGAGAACTTGTGACGGTGATCGTGATTCAAAATACATAAATTTATATGCTTTGACTGAGATATTGTTTCTATTTCAATTCCTACTAATATAGTTCACACTCTCTATTTATTATTTATTTATCTTCGTGGAATTTTTAATCGTTAAAATACATTTTAAAGCGCTAAATTGAGCTGAAATTTTATATACATGATTATTTTGGATAACAATACAGTAATTTAATTATAATTAATAAAAATTGATTGATTAAAACTAATTACTCAAAAAATTTCAAATACATCCCCGTTGGCATCCTTTTTGGCGACTTGTGTCAAAACATGAAAAGGTTTTTTTCTCACATTTTAAAGCGCTCATTTGAGCTGAAATTTTCTATATAGTATTGTTTTAGGTAAAAATACGATAATTTAATTATAATTAATTAAAATTAATTGACTGAAACTAATTATTTAAAGAATTACAGATACAGCAACGTTGGTTTCATTCCTAGCGACTTGGGTCAAAACTTTAAAAGATTTTTTTCTCACTTTTTAAAGCATTCAGTTGAACTGAAATTTTATATACACGATTGTTTTGGATGACAATACGATACTTTAATGATAATTACCGTAAAATCCGGCGTATAACTTTTAACACAAAAAAATATGAGTGAGATTTATTGTGCTCGTTATACCCCGCGCATAAAAATGATGGCTTTAAGAACAAAGCAAAAAAGATGAGCATAGAAAAATTAGACTTCTACATAAATCAAACTACTGTTTCTTTAAAAGAAATGTCATTCCTTATGCACTTATTGTAGTTCTAGAAGAATACTATTTTTTTCTCTAAAGCTTGTAATAATATCTCGAATAAATGATTTCAAAACATAAGAGCGTTTCTGCACGTACATTTCAAGTTTTTTCGTAATAAATTCGTGCGCGTTATACGGCGACCGAATATACCGAAAAACTAAATATTATAGCTTGAAAGTACAAAAAATTTGCTGTAGACGGTATGGTGGTAACAAATCTCATAGCCACACATTCTCTAGCTCATTAATTGCCTCGGAATTTATAGCATGATGGTACAAGAGTATATTTGACAATAAAAAATTCAGATAATTATTCTCTCAAACATTTCCAATTTATATATAGGAATATTTATCATAATTGCCATGAGTACTAATACGCAGGTTTTTGTTTTTGATGAACATCTACATTCATATTCTATTTTATCACAGTTCTTGTGTGTAATATTGTGGTAAGCTTATCACAATGGGAAAAATATTTTTTCTTTAAATAGGAACATAATACATGACAATAGAAATATTAAAAAAATCTTTTAATTTTATAACATATAAAAATAAATATGTATAACTGAAATATGTTTCTTAAACATAAATGTGATCAGTGAATATTATTTATTGGATACATATATTGACTAAAATGTAAATTTCAATCAATATATTTATCTGGTCTTTACAAAGACCTTTTAAATTTGATGCACTAATTATATATTTTGGAAACATTCTGTTAACGATATTTTATGATTCCTAAGACCAGATGTCTGCAAACTATTTACTTGTATTTTTGTTACATTTGGATTCTTTTTTTCATATTAATATTTTACTTAGTGCTTTAAATGTTTCATTTTTTCATTTGAATTTCCCCTTATTGATGAACATCCCATCTAAAAGATTTTTGAGCAGTTGACCATTATCAGAAAAACATCATGTTTTATTTTATGCTACAATTTAAATATCAGAAAAATTGCTATATTCAAATCAATACACACACACATATATATACACGAGGGTGGTCTGAAAAGTTTCCAACCTAACAAAAATACAAGACATTTTTTCTGAATTATTTTTTTATTTTTCAACATAGTGTCCTTGTAACTCTACACACTTCTCCCAGTGATGCTTCCACCTCTGCAAACCACCCAAATAGTATTCGACGTTTTTCTCTGCAAAATAATAGTTCACGAAGGTGACTGCATCTTCATTTGACGAAAATTTCCGTCCTCCGAGCGTACGTTTTAAATGAGAGAACAAAAATAAGTCGCTTGGGGCTAGATCTGGTGAGTAAGGCGGATGACCAAGCAATTCAAAACCGTAATTGGTGGATTTTCGCCATGGCAACCGCTGTGGTGTTAGACGGTGATTGTCTTGGCGAAACAGGTTTTTCTTTTCTGCAAATGTGGCCGTTTTTCCGCAAGTTCTGCCTTCAGCTTGTCAAGTAATGATGCGTATTATGCACCTGTAATGGTTTTTCCTTCTTGAAGTTTATCGATTAAAACAACTCCATGACTATCCCAAAAAACAGTCGCCATCACTTTTCCAGCTGAAAAAACAGGTTTTGCTTTTTTTGAAGTTGGTTCCCCCTTTGCAGTTCACTATTTGAACTGTATTTTTATTTCGGGCGTATTATGGTGTATCCAAGTTTCCTCTACAGTAATTAATCGGCGCCAAAACTCGGATTTATTGCGCCTAAACTGCACCAACAGAGCGTTGGAAATGTTCATTGAACATGTTTTTAGTCTAACGTGAGCAAACGCAGTACCCAACGCGCCGTCAGCTTTCTCATGCCTATATGTTGATTTAATATGTGACAAACACGTTCTTTTGACATTTTCATAACCTCTACTATCTCTCTCACTTTAATTCGGTGGTCGTCTAGCACCATTTGGTGAACGTTGGTAATGTTTTCGTCGGTAGTTGCAGTATTTGGACGTCCCGAACGTTCATCGTCTCCCAAGCTCTTAAGGCCACGTTTAAATTCAGCTGCCAAAACTTTCACTGTGGTAAATGATGGTACAAAGTCCCCATACACAGAATCCAACTCATCTTTGATTTGCGTAGGCGTATTGCCTTTCAAAAACAAATATTTAATGACAACTCGATACTCAATTTTGTCCTTTTTCACAAAAACAACTCACATTAACTCACTAAAAAGACTATTACATAACAACTGCGCGTCCTAAATGACTGAAACTTTGGTGAGTAACTGTCAACAAATAAACTACGAAATTCACTAGCTTTTATTAACTAGTGCTGCCTTCTTCACGTTGAGGTCGGAAACGTTTCAGACCATCCTCTTGCATATATATATATATATATATATATATATATATATATATATATATATATATATATATATATATATATATATATATATATATATATATATATATCAGGTGTCTGGAAAGTTTAACTTGAAAATTAAGTGAATAATAAATTAAAATATAGCGAACTCTTTACTACTGTGTAGGGATTTTAGGATGAATAGGACTATTTAAAAGTATAGCGAGCACTGACGTAGTTAAAAGCATAATAGAGAAAAGAGGCTGGCGACTCCTTGCAGTTTTGCTGTATTTAGTTTCATCCTATTGGGCGCTCAAATGGCCACCATGTTGGAGTAGTTATGCTTGAAGAGTAATAAAGCACATGTATTTTAAAGATGACGTCTTCCTTAATTTACCAGAAGGTCCTGGGACCTGGCATATGTATGATTTTCTCCGAATAATACTTTTCTTTGAAGAAAAATGAGACAAGTTTGGATAATAATATTTTTAGGGAAAATAAAAAATATAGACTCAATTACATTAAAGTGAGAAAAATCTTATTGGAGATAATTTACAAAAAAACTGCCTACAGTAGAATTGAATTTAGCTCAATCTGTCTTAATTAAAAATAATATACTGGGATAAGCCTACATGCAGTTTAAAATTGAGAAAAAATATTTTATCTTAATATCCAGTCTGTCTTCCTAGTTACTGGTATTCGTAAAGCTTAGAATAATTACAAAAAATTTACAAAGTTTTAACTCTATAAGCAAAGTTAATTTGGAATTCAAGTATATTACCAGATTATAGAATCTGCTATACGCATATAAAAGGAAATAAATTTGTGTAAATATAAACAAAAAATAATATTAATATATATATAAATTTTCTGAATACTAATATAAGAAATAATATAGCATTTTCTTATCAAAAATTGCTTTCATTTCTTAAATTCCTTATAATTAATATTAGCTAAATGCAAGTCTGAGTTTGTATTACGTTAAAGTTTAATCTTTTTTTATATCCTCTTTTTGTTTGTGTGTGATCTTTGAGCAATTTATGTGGTGTAACAGGTGTTCACAAGTACCTTACTTATATATACCTAACGTAAATTCAGATATCTCCATATCAAATACTTTTTAGATCCTTATTCACATATGTTATCAGTTATGGTTGAGTTATCGTTATTATATCAGGAGATCATACTGATTTAGCAATTTGAGATAACTTTTTAATCTAAGGATTTTAAAAGAAAAAACTGAACAGCTGTAAAGATTTCGGAAAAAAATAAGAAGAGAAACGAGAATTAATAAAAATGGAATGTATATTACGAAAGCCTTAAGTAAAATAAATTTTGTAGAATGTATGAAAAAGACATTGAAAAAAATATATAAAATATATCTTTTTCTAAACTTAGTTCGCAAATTTATTCCATCTTGCTTCAAATATTTCGAAGATTCGCCG
>BMAV01012793.1:0-27914 GCA_019973955.1 Trichonephila inaurata madagascariensis
CCCTGTAATTTGCATCTGTCAGTTGACGAGGACGAAACCTGAACTTGTAACACACCCACTCGAAACTATCACACCACCACAACAGGAGGACTTTGATCTCAACAGATTTAACGTACTTCAGCTCTTTCTATACGACGGGTCTTTAATGCATTAGGACTCGAACTCACGATTCTCACCGGTCCCAATTTTGGGATGATGACTACTCTACTACCTCGATCACCTAAGTTGGTGCTCTTTGATCTTTAAGATGGCTATACCAATCCTTCACCCTCTATTTCCCACTACTATCTAGACAAAGGACTCCACAAACACTCTAAAGCTGAATTCACACCAAGGCTGTCAGCGTCGAGCTGAAAGCCTTGGCATGAATGCAGTTTTAGTTTCTAAAGGGAAGCGAATCATTTCACGTCATGAGAAATCTCGCTCCATCGACAATTCAAATATTTTTAAATACATTTTACCTAAAAAAAAACTTTGATTGATTGATTGTATATAAGCGTTGCACTAAGAAACTACCCTGGGTCTATTGGTGAAAGACCTTGTAATTTTATACCTCGGTTAAGTAACAAGGACAACACTTAAGCTGGTGGCTCATTCTCTAAACCTCCATACTTAGCCAACGTAAGAATCTTGACCCCGCATCATCAGCCCCTCTACACTGTGGGTCTTCAGCTGCGCCAATATTCAAACCACAGACAGATTATGGTTCGATGGTGCCCTATGCTCAAGTTAATTTACGCCTTTATATACAATATTAATAATAATACGAATAGTAATAATGGATTGGAATTAAATTTAGGTATTGAATTTAGACATGAATTTTATCCCCCATATTACATAAAATTAAAAAAAAATTCTTTAAAAAAAATTAATAATTTTTTTACGAAAACTTTATGAAAAATCTAACGTTAATAGATAAATGCTACACTTAACGAAAATTTTTTAGTAACTATTTTTGTTGGATATTTTAAATTTTACTACTTACAGGATATATTATTTTTTAAAAAAAATCTACCCTTTTAATATTGACATCTTGAGGTTGTCAAAGCAAGAAAAGAAGCAATAAAATTCAGTCTTACAGTTGATAAAAAAACAAAATTGATTTCAAATTTTTGCTGCCTCTAAAATTTTTGTGCCCCTAGAAATTTATCGCCCAAAGGCCCGAATCTCGCAGAACTAAGCCTAAATCCATCACTAATTCGAACCCATGACATGAAAGAAACATCTTCGATCGGGACATCGCATCCATGACCACTTAACTGCCATAGTCATGACTTCTCTTTCACAACAACATGGGATTTCACATCCAATAAATTTGTAATGAGACACTTTTTCTCTCATGTTAAAATTTTTTTAAAAAAAGTTTAAAACATTATAAATTTTACAGCAGCACGCAGCAAGATAGATTCTTTTAATTCAAAAATTAAAAAAAAAAAATGTTTATTGCGCGCACCAGTTACACAACGTTTACTGTGTATAATGTATATAAATTTCTCTCTTCACCCCCCCCCCAAAGTATTATGAGGCTTCTAAGTTCTTAAATTTATTTTCTATTCTGACAGAGCACACTCACTGAATAGTTAATACAAACAATGTGATGGGAAAATTTTCTGTGAAGAAGAACAAGTTGTATTGTAAACTAGTTTGGTGACCTACTTCTGATCACAGGCGTCGTTATTCTGAACTATGGTGACCAACAGTGTGAGGACGACACCTAAATTCGTAAACGAAGTTCTTTTCTCAATGAATTCTCATAGCCCACTATTTAAGGCTATCTTCAGCTAATGATAAAGAATAGGGGCTGAATTCGGAATATTTTTTCAGATATAAAAGTACTCACACACAGAAGCATTAATATTATATTCTGGCTACACTATCCTGTAGAGAACCACTTATTTTATTAAACTACTCATTTTTATCCGAGTTGACACATTTTTTCTTTTATAAAATGTGTTTTGCATTTTTTCCCTATACATTTATGCTAAATGAGCTATCCAGGGCCGATCCTAGCAGGTGTGCAGCGCGTGCACCGCACGCGGGCGGCCAAAGCAAGGGGCGGCCGCAGGCCGTATATAGTTTTGTCAATCAAACAAAAATTTTTACGAATTTCTCAAATTTAAATTTATAATAAATCGGAAAAATATGCTGAATTTTGAATGGTTATTAAAAAATCAAGTCCTGATTTTCCGAAAACACAGCATAGTTTAAGAAAAATAGAATGTTAGTGAACAATGTGTTGGTCGATTATCCATAAATGTCTACTCTTCACAAACATCCTTCATCCGATAGCAAAACTCGTGGTGAAGCTGACAATACCATATTAAAAAAAGTTTTTTTTGCTCTTGTTTAATAGCGGCCCTGGCAGCGCACTGTGGATCGAAGCTTAATAAAGACGTCTCAAAAAGGATTTTTGCGAAAGTTGCTTTACGAAAATATCTAATACGGTTTATCTAATAATATTTAAATTCAGTATGAATTTGGGAAAATTAAAAAAGTTTTCAATGTAATAATAACCTTATAATATTTAGAAAAACAAAATAGGGGAAAAGAAGTTATTTTTGCCTATGGTTTTACAACACTTATAAACAAAGCTCGATTTTCTTTTTTAGAGTGTTATACCTATATCAAAAGGTAGTTTTTATTTGGAATAAAGTTATTAGAGGAAATATCTTGCAGCTCTTCTTTTGACTTTTCAATAAATGATTTTCATTACAAAGCCTGTTTGAAAAGCACTTCAGTATTCGTATAGTATTATTAACGTTAGCGAAGTTCTAAATTTAATTTTTTGTTGTCGGAACTTAATGGTACTTTAGTATTATGTTAAAAAAATGTTAGTAATATACTTTTTTTAAAATTCTTATTTGTAACCAGATGCCATATAATCAAACAGGCGAATCAAGTGATTCACAATATAGCACTAAAAACAGAAATAAAAGAAAACATATTTTAAAAGCTAATCCTGATCTATATATACATCTGCCCGCCGCTCCATTCTTAGTTGGAGAGTAAGTTCATATGTTCTAATCCACTTAGCCCTTTACCGTGGTTTACTGTTGTCTCTATGTTAGCAGCAGGGGCGGCTCTATGGCTGGGGAAACTGGACCCATGTCTGAGGCGGCAAATTTTAGGGGTGGCATTTGGATCGAATTTGAAAAATACTTTTTTTTTCTTACGAAAAAATTGGTATGAAAACATTTTTTATATTATTATTTTTGTTTTGGAAACCTTGTACCTTATTTAAATAGCTGGAATTTTATTTTAGACTGAATAGAAATGCCGATTACTGCTAATAAAATTTGTATACATATAATGACTCTATATCTTTTTTAAAAAAATAAAAATTACACTGCATTGCGATTTGTTGTAGCAAGCATATGGACCTCCAACCAGTGACGTAACGTACATCCCCGCGAGGAGGCCCAAAGCTTGACTGACGCTAAGTACGTATTTGGGCTTGCGGCCCAAAATCCGACTTTGCAGGGGGGCCTACTTTTCTCCGTTACGCCATTGTAACTACCAATGGGTTAGGCGATGCTGTGCACTGGGGCCCCCAAACTCAGGGGGCCCTCGAACCCTGACCACCAAGCAAGCCGAACACTTGCGTTAATTTCTCCCAAATTTAAGATATAAATAAAAAGGTTGCAACATTATTATAATCATGCCAATTCAGTTGAAAGTACTTTTGAACTCTTAAAGAATTTCCCTAAATCCTTTCAGTTGTTTGTTTAGTGTTGAGGACTTTACTTACTGAAAAGTTTATATTATTTTCATTTTTTTTTCATTTTCCTATAGTTATACTTGAAAATTCCATGAAAACTCTTACCATACTTAAATTTCTGGCTCTAGCACATATTGTGTCAAACACAAGGTTGCTTATTGGAAAAAAAGGTACTTCTATATTTTTACACTATTAAGATAAAGTATTAAAGAATATTTTCTTTTATTTACCTTCATGAAAAAGCTGACTATAAAAATAGTATATTTAGTTAAAAAAATCTCTTTTGCTAGTATATGCATATACATTTATGTAATAAATAAATTCACTTAAGTGCATACGATTTTAACTTAAAGGATTACTGAGTTAAAAGAAAACTGGATAATTTTAATGTCAATGAAATTATTTTGTATATAATAGAGGTATCCATCAGTGGCGTAACGTAAACCCCCACACTGCGGTGGGGCCAAGGCTTCTAGTTGGCCCAAAGCCTGACTGATGCCATTAACGTAGATTTTCTCAAAATTCACCACTTTACATTTTCTAAAATACAATTTTTAAGAGATTTTCCAATTGGCGATCTAACGTCATTCAAAATCAAAACTTAAATAAGCTCATTATATATCTTTGATCCAAAAAATTAAAAAAAAGTTATTTTGTTTGATTTTCTGTAATCCCCTCAACGATATATATATATACTTTTCTTTAATTTTTAAACCTAAATTTCTAACAGATAAAACAAGTCATAAGGAGATTCGAAAAAACGCTAGGAAGATAAAAAATTCATCACTGTTAAAATTATAGCATACTTTACATTAGCTGTAGGCAGAAAATAAAGACATGATTTACTTTTAACGGAAGCAGCAGAGTAACTTATTGGCGTCTTTAGTTCCCCCCCCCCGCACACATGTAGTATTTCATTATCATTTAGCGAAGTCGTAAATAAAGTACATCTATTTATGCTCTTTTTATGGAAAATAGTATTACTATACTTGGAAAAGCATAGAGAGGATTTTAAATGATTATTTGGTCTAGGTTTATGAGTATTCAATCAAATAAAGCATAATGAGAAATGCCAGGGAACTTGATGAACAATTCCTGGAAGTGATTAGTAATAGTTGTGTTTTTGTTCTAAAACGCGAAATATATCAGTTTTTTTATTTCTTTTTTCATTAAATCATTTTTGCAATATACAAGGAACTCTCCTTATGCAAGAGTTGCAGTATTTATGCTAAAATCTAATGGAACACACTTTAGATCAAGATCATTCCGGGATTCAGAAACGAAGAATAAGGTAAGTGATATTTTTTTCTCTCATAAGAATTTGAAATCAAAAATTATATTATACAGTGTTCCTGTCTTTCTTAGTGTAGCATTTTTATTGAAGTTACCAGGTTATCTGTCGACTGTTAAATTTTCCATTTTAATAAATACTGTAAATACTCTGTAATGTTATACGTTATTTACTTCGTTTACTCAGACGCAGGTTGATTTTATATTCAGTTATAAGTTTAATATTTAAATATTTTTACGCGTGATGTGTAAAAATACATTATGTCATGGTTTTGCAATCCTTTGTATAAGATCCGGTTTGGGACCCACGGCTTGGGACCCAAGACCTGACCCTGCGGGGTGGGGGAGCAACTAATTTCCGTTGCGCGACTGGCATCCATAGTTATAGTTAAGAGTATATGGCTGGTATAAAATTTCATCTTTGGAATAAATAGAAATAATATTAATTGATGCTAATTTTTTTCCATAAGACAGCTTCCACTTCCAGAACGAGACATGTATTTCCTTCATTACTATTCATTCTTCATGCGGTTCATTTGACTTGTTTATTGTAATTTTTAATTTCTTTTTTCTGAATCATCATGTTAATATATGACGCATGCGTTTTTATGTGATTTTTTTTTCTCTCCCTCTCTTTTTTTTTCATACATCAAGAGAAATTTAGTAATATTATGTTATAATTATAAATATATTCTTATAAGTAATTGTGTTATTGCTGATCGAAGTATCGAAAAAAGGCATTTCTTAAAAATTCTTTCGGAATATTTAAAGTTTGTGTGTATTAGGACAATAACAGAGGTTAAGTTATTTCAATGCTTTCTATCTTTTTTAATTTAAAAAGAGATAAATTTAGCAGAATTATTATAAATTTATTTTCAAATAAGATTGCTTGTGTTAATGTTTAAATGTTATCGAAAATATCCCGAAATGACATTTTTTAAGGAAGCTGAAGCAGAATTTATTGGAATGAGAAAATAAAATGTGTTTTTTAATTTTAATAATAACCATGAAAATACTCTAAAACACATAAACTGTATAAGATCGTAGGGCGAATTAAAGGCAAGGCCGGAAAAATATTGTACTACTGACACTGAACAACAAAATGTAAACCATCGAAGGAAAAAATCGATGACGCGCCATCATTGAAAGAATGATAGCTGAAGTACAATTTTTAGCCTGTCAAAATATGGTACTCAGTCGGCTGCGTGGCGTAGTTAGTTTGTCGCTGGCCTTCTGTACCCAAAGTTGCTAGTTCGACCCCAGCCCAAGTCGGTAGATTTTCATGATGCAGAAAATCGACAGCGGCCACGTCGTATGATTATACGGCATGAAAAAGATCCCTTGAGTTTCCGTTTGGCTTTTGGATGCTCTCGGCAAAATTAAATTCCTAAGCACAAATTTCGCATCGGCAGAGATCAGGTGCCTCCCTGTGGGGCAGAAACTGGGCGTCAAAATTACTTGATGTAATTGGTATCGCTTAAATGGTGACGCACTAAAAAGTGATACCAGCTCCTGGGGAATGTACTAGGTCTACAAAGGTAGAAATACCAATATGCATCCCCATTACAAAAAAAAAAAAGAAAGAAAAAAATTGGTACGAAATTTGAGATAATGGTAATTTTTTAAAGGCACTTTAGATATTGGCCAAATTTAATCCAGTTATTTCAGAATATCTTAATAATGTCAGTAAATGTGCAAAAATAACAAAACACGTATTTCACACTACTTGGGGCAGCACTTTAAAAATGAAATACTATTTTAACCGAATCTTTTCGTAATGAAGTAACACGCATTGTCAAAAAAGCAAAAATTATACTATAATTCTTGACTCTCTACACCAGATATTAGTCACAAGGAACAAATAAAGTTTGTTATTAGATGTGTGAGCATTACTGATGGTAAGGTATATATTTTAAAAGATTTTTTTTTTTAGAAATACTACTCAAGAAAGGCTTTCAGATATGGACAATATTCTCTATTGAAAAAAAAAATCCGAAATCTGTGAAAAAATTGATTTTCCCAAAATGATTGACAAATTTGCTTCTCAGAAAGCCAGAAAAGTTATTTTATAATTAATTATTAAGTAGTCTTTGTAGAAGGGCTGAGAGAGAGAGAGAGAGATTTATATATACTTCTCGTTTCACAAGATTTATGCTTTAGTACTTTTTTTATTAGATTATATTTTCTGAAAATAAATAGTGTTGTTTTGCTTTTCTATTTATAAAATGTCTATTTTTATTTCAAAGGTAATATGTTTGCTTGTTTATTATTTTGTTAAAGTATTTTGTCGCGATCAGAACCCATTAGCTGACTAAAAAAGAAAGTTTTGCAAATTAAATTTTATTTGCATTTTTACTAATGTTTTATTTTTACTCTTATGCAGGCAGATGAGTTTATAACCTCAATATATAAGTATGCGATAAGTAATTAAACATATAAATATTATAATAAGTAAGAGTAAATATATAAGTATTGCAATAAGTAATTAAATATATATTATAATAAGTAATTAAATATATAAGTATTATAATATAAGTAAGTAAATATTTAAGTATCATAATACGTAATTAAATATAAGTATTAGTCAAAATATGAAAAATTCTCTAGAGGGGCGGCACATTAGGTCTTCGCACAAGGGCGGCCGACACCCTAGGATCGGCCCTTCACATGTTAAAAGGAATAACTAATTATTTATGAAATGTTTTGAAATTTTAAAAACACTATATTATAAACAAATGCATGAGTTACAATGTCACAAATTTTTATGAAAATTGAGGCATTTTTTCTGTCTGAAAATGTGCTCCGCGTCAAGTTCACGCTCTCGTACATATGGTGACAACAGCCTTAAGGAAAGTCGTGTGAAGATCATAACACAAAATTCGAAATTTTTTATGCCAACCGATATTTATACTTCTCTTTTCCATAATAAAGTACAGAACTTTTTTCAATATATGGTATTTACTTTTTCTCATCATGAACATCAAGTAAAGTTTTACTTTTAAACTAGTAAAAAAAATGATGGATGAGATTAAATTTGGATTTGTACTTTTAAATACAATTTGTTATGTGGCACGTTTTGCTTTTATATAATGTATAGAAACGTACTCCTTTTGACTTATATAGATTGAAATCCTTTGTTAGAAATTACGTATTTATAACATATATATAAGAGTTTATGGACTAATTAAATATATATATTCTACATAACAGAAAAAGAGGTTAAATTCTAAAGTATGTGTGTGTGTTAAACTAGTTAAATCCAGTACACCACACCACTCAGCGTATAATTTCTTATACACGTACTTGAAAAGTGTGCGTTCATTCATAACAAAATCATGCAACAAAGATAAAATTTAATATAAATATAATTTTTTTTCTAATAAAATTTTATGAATTTGTTTATTATAATTTAAATATGTATCATGCAGGAATTCTTTAATTGTGAATTCAAACTACGCAAGATAACTGGAGTTTTGTAGCAAAGCACACAAAATTAGTCAGAAAAAGTGTGCCTTCACTGTTTGAATATTCTTGATTCCTGGAGTTTTTATCAACAGGCGTTATAGGTTAACAGAGTTTTTGCATTCATTTATCAAATAAAATAGCTTAAGAAAGTTGTGAAGCAATAATTTTTACGTTTTTGTGAGATACGGAGCAATTCAAGAACATGGAAAATAAAAAGAAGGAAATTAGTATCCGTGAGCGTAAAATCATTGTAAAAATGTGAAAAGATGGAAAAAGTCTTCGGGATATAGCCAGATCCGTTGGACGGCAGCATTCATTCTTCCAGGTTATTATTAATAACTGTAAATCTATTATTAATAACTGTAAATCTACAGGAGTTTACATATCCAAACTACGCTCAGGTCTTCCATCTAAACGCACAATCAGAGAAAAAAGAAACATTATATCCTTGGTGGAAAAAAAATCCACGTTTGACTGCAACTCAATTTATCAACAGACATTCACGAGGAGTTTTACAAAAACATTTGTGCGGATAAAGCAAGAAAAAAATCTTCAAAAAGACCGGATACCGTAGTCGAGTAGCTCGCAGAAAGACTTGTATCTCAATGGCCAACTGGCTTAAACGAAAAGCTTTTGCAAAAGAGAATACACATAAGACTCCGGAGTTCTGGAGGACTGTGATATTCTCCAATGAGGGGAAATTTTGCATCTTCGACATAAAAGATCGTAAATTGGTGTGGAGAAACCCTTGCACAGCGCTTCAAAAAGAGCATTTAGTACCAACGGTGAAGCACGGCGGCAGTGGAGTCATGGTGGGGGGAGAGGGTGCATGGCTAGCAATGGTGTTGGCAAGTTGGAGTAAATCGAATCAATATGAACAAATATAATTACATTGATGTCCAAAAAAAACAATTTAAAGGAAAGTGCCACACAACTCCGCCAAGGATCGTCGTTTCGTTTCCAACACGACAACGATCCTAAACTTACCGCTGAGATTGTGACGTTTTGGCTCTTGTATAATGTCCCAAATCAACTGCACACGCCCCCTCAGTCACCTGATTTGAATCCTACAGAACAATGTTCCCCAACCTGTTTATCGCCGTGGACCGGTCAACGTTGGCGGCCCTCTGAGGGGGAGGACGCAGATTGTCTATATTTCAGATTGTTTTGTTTTAATAATTTTATTTTAATTGCATTTATATATATATAAACGTGCCTTCAGAATAAAATACAGCCATACCAAAAATGAATATAAAGTGATTTAACAAGGAATATAAAGTGATTTTCACAGAAAGTAGCCCAAACCCAAGAAAAATATGCCGCTGTTAATAAAATGGAAATAATTTAATGTTTCTTGTGTGGACCAGTAGTATTTGATCCACGGACCGGGGGTTAGAGACTACTGCTGTAGAACACCTGGAACGTTTGATTCGTTGACGCAGTATATCTAGCAAGGTTATGCTGAATAGCGTTCTTACGGATGAATGGGAGGAGATAAGCACTGAAAAAACAACTAGACATGTTAATTCATGCCGAAACGACTTTAGGAGATTCTTAAAAGATGGGATTATCCAACCAGCTATTAAATAGCTCATTATCCTTTTTAAATAATTTTTATAGTTACTATACTAAAACAGTGAACGCAGACATTTTTCTACATGATTTTTGTTAGTATCAATACAAACCTATCTTTATTTTAAAAGCTACGAAAGCAAACCGAATTTACTTTTGTTTTTCTCAATATTTGAAATAAACTAAATAAAATATAATTTTTTTAAAAAATTTCAAATTCCAGTTTTTAAATTTTTTTTTCGTTGTTTATGTAAGCAACAGTACGTGAACACACACTTTTTCTAGCAAGTGTATATAAAGTCTATTGACAAAATAAAAAACTATTATGTTTTCTTAAGTTGTCACCGACTTAGGACAGTGAAGAAGGGCTAAGCTAGATTTATAGGATCTTAACCTTTCCCTTCAGCAGACCATTCATACGTAATAATTCAAGAAAACATTGAAGAAAATAAACCAATATTGAAAAACTTGAACCTAAAAACGTGTAATCAAACACTAATCTAACTGAACTGAGCTCATTGGCTCAACAGCTCATGAAGGACCACAGCCTACTGTGCCTCTCAGTTTATGTGACCGTAGGCGCTGATGTGCATGTGCAGAGATTTCGGTCAAAAGATCAGTCTGACGGTCAGATCAGTCTGATTCGTCAGTCTTTTTATTGCAGAATAAAACTAGATTTCGAAAGGAGAGGTTGTGTGGCAATGTATCTCTCTATTTGAATAGATACTATTGATTTTTTTTCAGACAGGCCTGTATCAGAAAGCTAGCCTAATTTTTGCTAAAACTTATATAAAATAGCCAAATACTTTTTTTTCCTTTTAACTAGAGCCAATGTTTCAAGCTCTACTTCAAGATCATTAGTTTCAGAGATATTTGAAGGAAACCATTTAATTGGGCCATGCATTAAATAGCTTTCGAGTAAATAATTTACAATCTTTTCCTTGTTTTTTAAAATCGCGTGATAAATAGACGGATGATTAAAGTTTTAAAACAAGTAAATGATCCCTTAAAAATTTCACTATTCTCGATAATAACGTTGTGATCTTGAATACCTTTTGAACTATTAAAATAATTTACATGAAGCTTTGGATTTCTGCATTTTTTTCATAACCCTTTATTTTATTCTTTATTTCCTCCATTTTCTCCATTTGTGACCTTTATAATATAATAATTAATATTTTTAATATTACTACTATACTTTTTCATTCGTATTTTTTAAATTGGAAGAAAGTATCTGTCGTTTTGTGAGGCACCTTTCCTTGGGTGCCCTGTTCTCCATTATCTACGCGACAGCTTTCTGTAGGAAAGGACGAAGAATCACGCAAATCGTTCATCTTAATATCTGTTTATTAAGATCTTAACTTAATCACAATACACAACAATAATAATAATCAAAGTAAGCAGATCTGGAATGAGAAGACACAACTCGTATTACCAAATAACCGCGTAATTGACTACTATATATCTAACTTTACAGATTAATTCTAATCTCACTAATACACGCACTTTCCTTATAGTTTAATCAAAGTCGCTTACCACTATATCCTAGGTAAACAGCTACTTTCTTTATCCTAAGTGACGTGGCTTTTATCCAGCTCTAATCCTTGTGGTTTCGTATCCACCTTTAGTTTGGATATACAGGTACGGGTAGGTTAATTCTCGGGCTTGGTATTCTTCTAAAAGCTATCTTAATCCCTTCCACTCTTAGACAGACCTCACATATCCTTCTCGCGAAAGCTAAACTTCTATTATATATATGATTCCTAATTTGCATAATCACGTTCTTCTTCTCGAGTTGGTTGGAAAGAATATTCATTCTAGCCCCAAGGAACCCCAAGAGGACTGTTAAAAGAAAACGCGATGAGAGCCCCGTCACAGTTTGTTTGAAGAGAAAATTTGAAAAGTATGCTGTAAAAATTTCTTACTGTAAAAATATTTGAAAATCTCATTTAATATACATGTATATTAAAGCTCCTTTTTTAAAATTCTTGTTGCGGCAAAGAAAAACCGGCAGAAAACACTGTGGCACTATTATGGAACTGTGGCTATTGCCTTATTGAGGGATGAAGTCTATAGAGAGGGAGGAGATAAAAACTTACAAACGGAGAAGCATATGGTAATTAAGAGCATCGTTGTTATGTTGACTTTTGTGAATCGATGTCACATGTGTCGCAGTTTTTTTTTTTTTTCACTCACGTAAGCAACCCCAGACGAAATTTCCACCGGACCAGATTATAAAGCACTCTACTCCCAAGATGAATGCTTGACTTATACATACACGTAAGCTACCATCGAAAATGTATTTAGATTCATCTGTCCAGGTAAAACTTTCTGTTTGTATAGGGTCCAGTTATAATGTTCCTACGTCAACGCTAATCTTTGTTGTCTGTGATATGTAGTTAGCACAGAAATACATGCGAGGGACACTGACATCTGTACCCGATAACGAGATGATTCTGGATGGTGCAACTACTGTAACGTTTCCCATTTCCCTCAGCATTATAAATTGGCTTCTTTGTACAGATAAAATTACCTTCCTCCATTTGATCAAAGATCTCAAAAAAGAATCGTAGTAACTCTTCCCTTGGCATTGTAAAAATCATAAATTGCTCAATAACTTCGCAAAGTTATTCGGATAGCATGATATACATAGTCATAAATTTGAAATTTCTTCTTTGCGCATAGAAGTTGAATTTCAAGTGGAATTTTTTAGAAGATAAACACAGAAACGCCGCCCACAGAGAAATTAATTTTTAGAGGCTCGACTGATTTATGTCGAGAAAAGCTAACGTATGCTTGTTGCCACCGTCTGTCTAAATCTATGTAGTTTTATGGTAAATTATGTTAATAATAGTGCGACATAGCCATCTGTCGATAGCTATGTCTTGGGGTTTCCGCGTAAGTTAGAGGTGTGGGATTATCGGAAGGATGAGACATTCTATAATTCTTAATATGACTTTTATTAAGAATTTAACTTAAATTACTTAGATATCGAACAAACTTATATTAAGTGAAAATAAACCAAAGTACGCAGTTTTAACTAACTCAGATCGCGCAATTAGATCACTTATCAATATAACTAATTAGATCCGCCTAATCTCGTTTCAATAATATACTAGCGTTCAGAATATATTCTCCCTACCTTGGTTGAATACTCAATGTCCAGGTTAATCCAAATCTTTCTCCTAGGGTAGTACAATGGTATGTACCTTGTATAGATTAGCGAGGTGGGCGTCTTAATTCTAAACCGTCGATCCACACTCTATCATTTCGAACTGAGCTTTCTCTAAATTGCCATTTTTTCTCACTAAACTTTCTATCCTTTTAAAGTTTATCTTATTTGCATCTATGCTTCGTTTTACTTCTTGGATTTGGGTTGGAAAAGTTTTGCCATTAATCGTGGCCGTCAAAGAACGTAGGGGTTATGTTAGAAGAAGAACGCGAGAGATGTCACAATAGTTGTAGATTCTTAAATAAATATCTTAATCAAATTAGCTCCTTTTAGTCCCACGAAAATCAACACCAATACGTTATACTACTAACACATTTTTGTGCATCAACATTAAATTTTCGTGTGATTTGTTAAACTGCGCTTTTCTATTCGCTGTTACAGCCCGAACTATCAAGTGATGGTTCCGCTTATTCCCTCTCTGTTGAACAGTGATAACCTAATGGTTATGGTCATAAGCTTGAGCCCTAGTGTCACTGAAGACCCGCCGTGTAGAGGACAGAGGCTTAAGATTTCCATTCCTTACTTCCTCCCTTAATAGAATAACCCATTAGTGAAGCCCCGACTACATCAGATGCTCTTCTATTTCTATGTCGACTGTACAATAATAATCGATTGTACAATAATAATCAATAATACAATACCAACTTACACAAACTCGGAGTTATGCGATTTTCTAATCTCGTAGATTCGTCTTTTGTTGGAGGGGGGGGGGGATGGTAAAATTGATAATGTTTTTGAAGAAGTTTTTGGTCTTGGAGGCAAATAAATTTAGAAGTGGATAGCGTTTTCGCTCAAGAACTGCTGGATTCCTACAATCAGGAGTTGACAATTGAGTTCACAGAAATGCATGATCAAAATATTGAAGAACTTGAGTCTTTGTATCCAGTTCATTCAGAAACTCGAATTATGGTTGGGAATCCACGATGAGGTGACTCCAACAATCACCTTTCTCCCCCACCCCCCCCCCAAAGAAACAAGGAATAAAAAACAAGTAATATATATAAAAAAAAATTAAGTCAATTCCTACTTAGATCAACAAAGGAAAAAAAAATTTTAGCTACTTTTTATTAAATATACAATTAATATAATTACGTATATACATATGACCGAATCACATTAAGAGGTAATTAATTTTTATTAGTTATCATTAAAGTATTGTATTGTCATCCAAAACAATCGTGTATATAAAACTTCAGTTCAACTGAATGCTTTAAAACGTGAGAAAAAAAAAATCTTTTAAAGTTTTGACCCAAGTCACTAAAAATGAAACCAACGTGGCTGTATTTGTAATTCTTTAAATAATTAGTTTCAGTCAATTAGTTTTAATTAATTACAATTAAATTATCTTATTTTTACCCAAAACAATAGAGTATAGAAAATTTCAGCTCAAAGGAGCGCTTTAAAATGTGAGGGGAAAAAAAAACCTTTTCAAGTTTTGACACAAGTCGCCAAAAATGATGCCAATGTGGCTGTATTTGTAATTCTTTAAATAATTAGTTTTAATCAATTGATTTTTATTAATTATAACTAAATTACTGTATTGTCATTCAAAATAATCATGTATATAAAATTTCAGCTCAATTGAGCGCTTTAAAATATATTTTATTTTCGATTGAAAATTCCACTAAGATAAATAAATAAATAGAGAGTGTGAGCTAATAGAAGGAATTGAATACATAAATAAATTAGAGCATATTAAGAGGAAATTTTGCGGGGAGAAAAAATCTTGAACCGGCGGACTATTTCGTTAGAGATTTTGTGAAACCTTCAACATCAAAATTACTTCGGTTTGTGATTTTGTATTTGCGTCTTCTGGTATTTTATTAAACCCTTTTTTTCTACATTATTATTTTACTTCGTCTCAATACCCAAATAAAAATAATTTATATACATTTGTATATGCGAAATCATACCCTGATTTACGCGAATTCAACTTGCGCGATTATCACTCAGTCACACCTATCACGTAAGATCGAAGTATTACTGTATATGTATTATACTTATACATCCTGAAGTTATACATACCGTGTAATAAAAATTTAATGTTTATATTTTTAAACAAAAACTACATACTAAAAATTCATTATAAGTCATATTTTATGTTTAATGAATGGTGAAATCCTACTCGCCTGTATACCAGAGTAGTTTTTAATTGATTCCTTTGTAATTAATTATCAAAACTATTATATTAATACTCGAGATCTCTGTCTGATTTTTTAAACCACAAAATTATATACTCGGATAAAAATAGTCGCAAATAAATTCAATTTGAGAAGCCTTTGGCCGTGCATCTGTAATTTACTAATCGGCCAAGCAAAGTCAGATGCAATTAAAATGAAATTATTGATTGTTTTTAAATTTGATTTAATATTTATATTTATTTATTCAATAAGCGTTTTTCGGCTGCCAATTAGTGACCAACACCAGGTCCACTGACGAATCATGGTTATATGACAAGATCTACCCCGTATAACAGTTTTTAACTATTCCAATTTTAATTCCAACAAAGATTATGATTTCTTTTCACTCTCTGATAATTTAACACATACGTCACACATATGCATATATTTATTTTAAAATTCTGTTTGCATTATGAAAACAGCGTAATGTAAAAATGTTTGGCTTTTACCCTCCATTTATTTTTAAGGTTATCCTTATTATGTCTTGTAAATAGTCTGTTTCCTGACATGAAAAGATAACATTTTTATTTTCAATAACACCTCCAACACGAAAGAATATTATATAAAAATGGCAAAATCCGTAATTTCTTTAATGGAGTATGACTATGAGAGAAATTTAATTCTTTTAAAATAACAGACACTTTCTCGGAGTTTTTTTTTTTTTTTAATACAAAAGCGGAACTGATATAATGAGGTTTTGAAAAATATTTCACACTCGATCAAGAAAGTTAATTTGCGATTTTAACTGTAATGTGTCTGTGTGTGTGTGTTTTTCGAAACCAATCCTAAAAAATTCAAAATAAATTTCAAATTAATTATTTTTTCTAAAAATTCTGTTTGTAGAACAGGAAGTGAAAACCAAAATGTCCTTCAAAGGATTCTATTTTTAAAAGAATCTTTAAGTAATTTATATTAATTCAAAAAAACAGACCCCTAAATTAAAAAAAAAAACCTGTTTTGTCAGAAACTACGCGTTTTCTTTAGTATCTAAAATTAACATAGGATAGAAAAAAAATACGTTTGATAGTGTCACTCTCTCGCTAACATTTCTTTGTATAAATAATATCCCACACTTCCGCCCGGCTAATTAAATCTGAAGAAATCGCTAAAAGAGCCATCGCTTTGTAGTCAAATAAAATAAATATTTCTCAAATTGCCTAACAGGATCATTCGAACTAATCAGCTTGTAAAAATAAACGCGTAGCTGTAGAAGAATAAGAAGATTACCTTGAAGAAGCGAACGTCACATTAATGTTCTGTAACGTGCGGAAAAAAGAATAGAATAAAAAAAAACGAGAAGTGCCTTAATATTATATATTGAAGTAAAAAACTGCAAGAGACATTGTCTGCGAAACGGTCTGTGTGTTAGGAAAGTGATTCCATTGGACACAAGATATTCCTTTCTAATTGCTTTGGCGGAATTGGGAACAAGTGGCGCTTCTGGCGTGAGGACAGCCCGGTTTCGTTCACTATCGATTTCAATCCGCTTTCTGCGGTGGAAAAATAACTTCGCTGTAATACTTTTATTTAAGTGTTTATGAAGTAGGGAACTGTGTATTTAAACGCATCGTTTTGGTTGACGGTAAGTGAAACTTTTTATGTAAACTGATAACTTTTTTTGCGTTTGATGTTTTTCATGTGATAACACTGTTTTTATATTTGTTTCATTTTAATGTTGATAACACTTTAATACCGATAATAATTCGGTTCTGAACGTTAAACTTATAGTACAAGAGTGTATGTGAAAAAAAAATTTTTTTTTTTAAAAAAAAAACCAAGTTGACAAGATAACTTATTGTTCGCGTTTTTCAGAATCAACTTGATTTATATCATTGTTTTCCACTGTTGTCTGTTAATTACGAAGCTTATGATGGTTTTGTGTATTATAATTTGGTTTTTTTTTAGAAATAAGCATCGTTATCTGTATGTTTTTGTAAATATAAACTTTGAAATAATTTTACTACAACAGTGTTTTCTCTTTTCTTGAAAGAGTAAAATATTCTTATGTTTAATATAATTAGTTTTATGAATGAATTTTTTAACTGACTAAAAATGGATCTCATAAACTGTATCTTGATGTAAAAAAGTCATTCTAATTAAAAAAAAGGGGGTTGAGATACTCTCTAAACACTTTTACTGATCCATTCTAGTTAGGAAAATGTGTATTTACAATTCTATGTTAATTAAATTAACTGTACTTTCTTGAAGCACAGAGAAGTATACTTCTAGTAAATTAAAAAAAAATTAAATGTATTCACAGAGATAGAAATACGTAGACGTTTAACTATAAAAAAAATCAAGATAACTATTGGAACATTTTCGAATGTATTATTTTTAAGGTATCCGACTAGTTTGAAAAGATTTTTTTAGGTGTCAGATGTGGGCCATTAGAACAAAAAGAAGTATAAATATTGAGGAAGAAGAAACACACAAAACTGGAGAATTTTTTCTGCTGTTTTTTTTTTTTATTTACTTTTTATATAAATTATAAAAAAAAATTGAGTTTTTTGAAGAAAGAAATTTTTACGATAGTTTGTGCATTAACGATGGGATATTTCCAAAGCAATCCAATGAAATTCAACGAAATTAGCAACACTTTTGTTATGGGTTCTTTGGAAAGTAACAAACCGCAGGTTTTAAGATGGTTACATTTAATCACCGTTTAAAGCCATTTTTTAGATTAGAATATTAAGTAATTTTGATAAAAAATCATTAACGTCAAATTTAAATGCTTATAAAATATGTTTTTTACCTTGTGGTTTGTAACATTTCAAATCGATCAAGAAATATATGAATGAAATTAAAACTACATTATGTTCAATATATTTTTATTACTACTGTGTTTCTTAACATTGAAAATTTTGCAGAAAATCTATTTAAAAAATAGATTATCTGTGATCTATTTAGGTTCTTTAAAATAAAATAGAATTCTTTTGAAAATCTATTTTTAAAACATTCGTCTCCAAACCTAGTTGGATGCATTAAAAAATGATTTATTATGATTATGATTTATGATATGATTTATTTAAAACATTAATAATTGTAGTTTATTTAAGTTCAATTTAACATTTTTATTGTATTCATATATTGAAAATACATGATAAATCCTGAAAAAAAAGTCCTTAAATTTTAAAAATTGTGTTTACAAAATCATTGTTACTTTAAAAAAAAACAATTTATTTGCAAAAGTATTTTTATTAATTACAATTGTTCCGAATATTTTAATAGAATATAACTATCTAATATATATATATATATGTATATATACATATTTATTTCACACCATGTAGTTTTTTTATTATAATCACCAATTTCTTTTATCCTTTAAGATTGCTTAATATTATATGGAAAAGAGTTCGATTATTGTGATAACTGTACGTGTATATTTTCAAGAAAATATTATTTTCTCTATGTTTGTTTTGAAAATGCAGCTTTCTTTGAGATTCTTTAAGAAGAATGAAATCTTTTTAAAAAATAAATAGGCAGCTGGATCAAACACATTTTATCTTAAGATAATCAAAATTTAAATAATTTTATTATTCATTTTTTGATAAAGTAAATTTTTCCACCGATTCTCTTAATCTCTTTCTTTTGAAAGAGTTATTCTGAATTGTCATTTACAGGACTGGCAACAGAACGTCACAAAACGTTCGAAATTTCTTTCTAAGCCAACATTTCTTTCTTTTGTTATCCTTGTTCAGTCTGTCTCAAATTTAAATTTAATATATATGTGTCGATCTCACACAATGCTGGAGCAATTTATGCAATTTAGGATAGATAAGACATTAATGTATGAAAAAATCTTCAAAATATTCAGGTTCGGCACTTTGCATTATATGTATAAGAACGATACAAATAAATATTAATGATTAAATTTTCTGGAGTATTGCCAATATGAAGCTATATAAAAATTGACCTTGGGAAAAAAAGTAGTAAAACTGGGTATGTGTTCTTAAACTATACTTTTGGAGAATATTTATGACTGAAAAAAATTATCACAAGTTTTAACATTATTTTATTGCACGCTATATAGCGAAGTGTAACTTAATATATTTTTATAATTCTGCATGATAACCTTACAGCATACACACTTAAGGATTAAATGTGTTATTTATTAGTTAATACATATTCGTTGCTCTAATCCAGTGGTCTTCAAACTTCATCGATTCATGGAACCCCTAGAGCTATAAGGTGTTTTCGGGGAACCCATTCACACGTGTCCGGTCCCAATCAATTCGGATAAACGACGTTCTACTGTATAATCTCCATACGAATGTTTGGATCTTCGACCTACTTCGGCTATACCAATGCCTCACAGACGGATTCTCAAACAATACGAGCAGATATTTTAATTAGGATGTGTACTTGAGACGAAGGAAGCAGGATGGTTAAATCTTAGAAAGACTCGACATTGGATTGGAGCAATGCTACCTACCCATTACAATGTTAGAGGAATGGGCAAACTATGTCCAAACAAAAGACTACAATGACAGGGTGATAGTTCAAACAGCTCTCACTACTCTGATGTCTTCTTGTCAACAATCCCATGTTTGATCTGGACATCAGTTACGGCAATAACTATCATTAGACGATTTAGCGAAGGGAGACCAAAGTCACAGACCATTGCTCTTACTGTCCAGGCACTAATGCTGTGGTACATTGCTCTCATTCGACTTGAAACTCTACGGACTGGAATAAAAAGGTTTTCAGTTGAAGAATCTCACTTCAAGTTAAGCTTCGATTGTCAGTGAAAATCTGTCTGAAAGTCTTCGAACCCTTAACTTTCACCGGCGTGTATATCCGTCTTGCTCAACCAGGGCGTTAAATGTCCCTGACGTATATATACGTATTTCTGAAATACGATTCTTTACTTAGTGCTGCTGTCAATAAAACTATTCTGGAGGTTTGTAATGCAATAACATGACCTTGGAAATGTTTGCGAAAGATTTACTTATCTCAGAAAAAATTTGCTTATCTGGGGTTTTTCCCCCCCCCCCCCCCCAATACACTGTGCACGGGGGCCTATCTGAAAAACGGTGGCACTGGGGAACAAATTGTGTAACTTTAAATCGGCAGTTAAGGGGTTAAGACACAGCAATGAGATATTTACTTTACTGTTCTCCACACGCCTGAATGTTGGTAATTATAGTATGGAATGAGAGTCTTTCCAATAGTTTGACCCCTTTGGTTTTCATCTGTGACACTTTTATAGCTTGAAAGTATGAGATGCTACATCCCGGATTGTTGCTCTTACATTTATGAACCATTGGTCACATTTCAAAGGACCACCGTATATATTTACGTCTTTCTACTACTTATTTGTTTGCTTTTCCACTACTTCGTGGCCGCGGTTGCCGAGTGGTATAGGTATCGGACCATGGCTTACCTTGTCACGATTTCGAGCCCAATACCACTAAAGACCCGCCGTGTAGGGCAGCGATGCACATTAAATCTGTCGAGAGCTGAAACGTCCTCCCGTTGGTGTGGTGTGGTAGTTAGGAGAGGGGGGTGCCAGCTCAGGTGTCGTCCACGTCACTTGACCATGGTTCAAAATTACGTGGTCCGTCGCCAAAAGCCCTCGTGTAGCTAAACAGTGCGACGTTAATAATCAATCAATTAATCAATTTCCATTACTTCCGTGATTGTAGCAATGCCGCATGAGAACATCTGCCAACTTTACGGTCAATATCAGCCGAATTGCTACTTGCATCAAAGCCAGAGCTGGATTTTTTTTTTACTGTTTTAGTGCATTTCCTGAATAAAACATTCAATTGCTATGACAGTGTTTAATTTTCACTGCATTTATATCAGGCTGCTAATTTTTCTCCTCATTACAAATAACTCCCTCCCTGGTGCGTCGCTTTTTATGTTATGAGATTATATATTGAAAAAAATATAAAACTTAAAATTAGTAAAAAAGATTTTTAATTTTCAAATTTTAAATGAAGGAAAATTTTCCAACTTGAAATTTTTGAAGCATTAAAAATGTTTTACTTTATAACAAAATTGATCATGAACTACCGTATATAATATTTCGAGTTTTTATAACTTAAACACTATTTTATACATATTTTCCTTTAACAATTAGTGTTTACTATAGTTCAAGAAAAAAATACTGTTTGTTAAAAATGTATTTATTCAAATAAACTGGCACAAAAATTAAAGTTGATTAAATACAGAGTAATATAGCTACAAATCGATTCAAATACTAGCCAATTTTGATTAATTTTTATCTGAAAATAGAAGCTTGGAATATAAAGAAAATTAAGTGAGTGATTTGAAACTTTTGTCAAGAAAACTACGAATCCATTGCGTGCCGGAACATCTATTCTTTGCCACTAGTTCTTTTAGAGTCTCCGAACCTTTGATAGAACAAAACTGGTAAAGATGGATGTCAACCAAAGGCGAATCGGGGGCCACTATCTCCCATAAACTTTTGTCTGTGTTCAAATACACAGGTGGATAAACAGTTCCATAACGCTTCCCTTTAAACAGATCTTCATAAACAATCACTTTTCCATCAAGAACAATTGCTTTGGGAAGAACGTAAGTAAATGGCACATCTGGCATATCTTTCCATATATCGCTGGATGGATCATACAATTCGACACTTCTGAGACATTCTTTGACACTGTGACCTCCGATCACGTACAGATGTCCTTCAAACACAGCAATGGCAAACTCTTGGCGATAAACCTTTGGCGAAGTGACATAGCTCCAATTATTTGAGAGCGAATCATATGCCTGTACCATCATTGTTGGAATAGATGAAGCTTTGTCCTCGCCAATTGCATATATGAGTTTATCGATGATGGCCACCGCTGATAAAACCATTGGTACCATAGATCTCATAAGTTCCCATGAATCAGTTTTGGGATCGTAACACTCAGTCAAGGACATGCTTTCATTTCGTTCGGTTGCGCCACCAAAAACATAAATGAAATCTTCCATCGCTACTGCATGGTAATGGAAACGAGGGAATGGACTAGGACTTAACTCAATCAAAGAATTGTTTAGAGTATCAAAGGCTAAGCAACGGTTTTCTAAGGAGTTGAACATGTAAATGAATTCCCTAATTTGTATAAGAGAATCAGGCCAAAAATCAATATCGCCAACTTGGCGCCAGATATCTAACTGTTCGTCATAAGTCAGATACAGTTTAATTAACGAAACGTCTTTGGTCATGCTGTAGTAACCAATAAAATTCAAACTAGAAGGCAGGCGGATTTTACAAGTATCTGATATCGGTATTCGATTCTCTTGAACACATTTCTTCAAAATACTATAATTCGATTCTGTAGAAGTTCTATTTCTAAATTCGGAGCAAAACGGATTATTTTTAATAATAGAATGAGTAAGAATTTCAGTTGCTAAATTCTCATCTATTGCCTCTATATACATGTTTCCTAGTAATTGAGGGACTAAACGTAATCTTTGAGGTGCATTAACTTCAGACCATTTTACAATGGCCTCCCAAATTACTCTTTCGCTTGTCACATTCAAATTCTTGTCCCTCAAAAGCTGAGTAAATGCTTCAAATGGTAAATCTCCCAAGTTCTCTCTTGAATTCCAAAACACTTCCTCAAAATGTATTTGTATGAATCTGTAGCATTCTTTCAAAAGATAAGCATCTTTAATATCCCAAGCTGCTGTAAAGAGAGAAAGGCAGTTTTGGATGCTTCTTTTCTTAACAGCAATTGTTCGGCACATTTTAAATAAATCCTTCACTGACAACTTCTTAGAAGCCACCAGTAGGTCTTTTACATTTTCTTCTGTCAAGCTAACGTTCCCAGTGTATAAATAAGTCAGAACAGTGTCCAGAGTCCCTGAACTTACATTCGAAATAAAGAAATTATCTTCATTTTTATTTCTGCAGAACAGGGACAAGAAGAATGAGTTGCGATAAGCTAAAAGCATTCGATGTACTCTAAACACATCTCCATTTTCTGTGTGTAAAACAGTGTCTGATAACTTTTGAAGTCTTTCGAATTCCCCGCACTTGAAAATATCTTTATAAGCTAATGGCTGGCAATTATCCAAGTCTTTTTTCAAGTTTATATTCTGATTCAATGGTTTCATATCTAGATCCATCTTATTCTAAGTTAAAAATGTTTGCAAGTAGGACGAAGTCTTACAGATATTACACTCTGTTTAAGAATTCGATTGTTGAGATTAATTATTGTTTGAAACAAATACCATAAACAAAGACACACACATTTTTTGCGATAGGATTTCTCTAATGAAATAATGTTTCTCCTATTACAACAATATAGTTTACATGTGTATCATCTCTCTAATTCTATTTGTACACTCTTATGAAATAGATAATCTCTGATGCACATCCCGTAAAATCAAATTCAAATAATTAAAGAGTGATATATAAATCCGGCGTATAACGCGCACCTATACTTTCAGGCCGCAATTTGTTACTTTTAGATATATTCGCCATATAACGCGCACCCCCTTTTTGATGAAGAAACCTTAAATTTACATGTGTAATGTTTTTATGTTTTGAAGTCATATATGGCGCAGTGGCGCAAACAGAGATTTCTTAAGGAGGGGGTGGGGGTCCAGGGTCAAAAGTCCACCATTCTTGTATCATGCTCTAATACGCCGCCCAACATATTCTTTTGATTTTGTCGATTTTCGGGAACAAAAAACAGTAAAAAATTTGATTATTGAATAAATAATTTTCATTAATTATAAAATTAATTATTAATAACAAATACTTAATTAAATTTTACGTACTATATACATAGGACTACAATCAATCGAAAAATCGAAAATTTTATTCGTTTCATTCTCTAATAACGAAAGAAAATACACCCTCTGCAGCTAGCAAAGTTGCATTTCGACTGCATAATTTTTCTAAGCCAATTTTTACTGGCTTTAAGCCTTCTGCAATTATAGTCACAGTTTCAAACTCTACATTGGTCATCATTTGTTCTTCTTTAATGTCAATAATGCTTTTAAAATTGCTGACTTTATTTCTAAAAGCATCGCCAACAAACTGTTCCATCGTGTTTTGGTATCCAAAGAAACCATCTTTTCAAAGACAAACTCTTCTTTTTTTTTTTTTTTTTTTTAGCATATTTTTATAAAATATCATTCTTGGGATGTGAATTTCTGAATAATTTTAATATACATTTCTAATCTTTTTTATAGTTTCATTTATGTTAGCTATATGTTTTTTCCTGCATAAGTGATATGAAATAAAACACCTTTTTTCCCTTTTCCGCTTTCAAATTCTAAATCTAATGCTTTGTCTAAATCTTCAATTAGCTCTTCACTTTCATCATTGTCTTCTTCATGCGATTTATCTTCTATTTCAACAATGTTTTCTCCCAAAGCTATTTGTTTATTATAGAGCACATCACACACACAGCTAGGTGTATGGCGTGTGCATAGCACAGGTGATATTCACAACTCATTATTTTTCCGAACTTAACCATCATATTAGCACCATAAGTAACACGCGCAACTATGTGTTTTTCTGTTATGATTCCGAATTCCTTTAGTTTAGTCTCAACTGCTTTAACACAATTTTCTGCTGAAAAGGATACACTAATTCTTAGCATTCCTAAATTAAAGATTTCACCCTCATTGAAGTGAACGTTTATGTTCAAATATCGTCTATATTTAAGCGATGCGATTCAGAAAACATGATTTTCCTGGAAAGAAACCCTAGCCATTGCTAGACTAAGAACATGTCATTGTAGAGAATTGCAGGTTGATAGGATAGTAAAATTAAGAGGAAAATTGTGATGACTGTTCAGATACAGAGCTGACACCTGCTCATATTTTTGACAATACAAATATTCTTGCTGCTGTACAAGAAATAGGGGTCCTGTTTTCGTCAAAAAACCTCTATGTGTGGATAATATTTAACAGATTGCCAAAAGTAAGCTGGGCCCATGGTACTGTCTGATTTGGACACGACATAATCATCATTTTGCTGCTCTCTGCGAAGCAAGGTGAATGATGAACATCATGAAAAACTTATTAGAATTTGTAGGGAATTAAGACAATGTTGCTTTAAAATAAATTTTATATTAAATTGTCTATAATATATATACATATATAAAACTTTTAAATTTCCTCCACCCAAATGCCTCAAAAAATTTTTTCTTCAGTTCTAACCAGCTTTTAGTAAGCTAATTCGAGTTGAGGTTGATATTACGTAATTTATTCTTCTACACAATGATTCTGTAAAAATATAAATTATATTCCCATTAATGAAAAAGAATGACCCGATTCTTTTCCTTCCAAAAATGTAATCTGTTTTATTTATTTTCCTTCTTAAACAAGAAATAAAATTTAATGCACACAGTAATTATTTGTTATTTTGCTTGTTATTTACGGCCAAAAATAGTTTAGACATTAATAAGTCTTTCATAGATATCAGGACTGTGGTTGTCGAATGGTCATAGTCACGAACTCATGTTGCCCTTGGTGTAAAAGTTTGAAAAGTTAGTGCCATTTCAGGTTTGTCTTCTCTCTCGTCTCTTGACCATAGTTCAAAATTACGAGGTCCGTTGCCCATAGCCCTTGTATAATTTTGTTGCGTGGCGTTGATAATTATGCTAAGCTTTAAGGAATGTTTTTATCTAACCTTAATCCAAAAAAAAAAAGGTCTCGTATATTTCCTGTTGCTCTATTTTTTTAAATTTCTACATTTAAAAAAAATAGTGTGGTGCGATTAAATTAAAGCCACATCATTCCTAAATTCAACATAACGGCATGACAGAATTCTTTTATACCATACCAAACTGAACTCCACCGAAAAGTCTTTGATTGAAAATAAAAATTTGAAATTCAAAAAGAAAGCCTGGGATTTATAAACAAATAGATTTTTTTTTATGTCGTAAAAACATAGCAGCTGGATATGGTAAGGAGTCATGGGCTCGAATCCAGGTTAGACCAAAAATCACCATATGGTAAAGTATACGCGACTAACTTTAAAAGGAATTCGGTATCAAAATTACTAGGGCCGCGGTGGCCTAGTGGTCAAGGTAACGGACTCATGGCCGGCGTGTCATGAATTCGATCCCAGTACCGCTGAAGACCCGCCGTGTGTGGAAGCGATGCACATTAGATCTGTCAAGAGCTCGGACTTCCTTCCTTTGGTGTGGCGTGGAAGTTAGAAGAGGGGGTGCCAGATCAAGTGTCGTCCATCAGCTCAGGTGACCATGGTTCGAAACTACGAGGTTCGTCGCCAAAAGCCCTCGAGTAGCAGAATAGTGCGACGTTAATATTCACTCACTCAAAATTATTGGTGTGGTAGTAAGGGGAGTTAGATACCGGAACTTGTGTATCATCTTTCGCGATTTGACCTTGGTAACGAATCACGAGTTTCGTCCCCTGTAACCTTCGAACAACACTCGTCAAAAGCCAACCAATGAAATAACCTCTCCATAAAAAGAAAACGCAATTTTTCCAATCTTGAACGACAGGGTTAAACTAATGTGAATCAACAAAAATCTTAGTACTTCTTGTTGCCTTTTCTTTCTTGCATAGAGTGCTCAAACCATTAGCCTCAATCTCTTTGGCCAACTTTCTCTCTTTCTTTGAAGCCAGCTTAAATAAGTGTGTCTTTGTTTCATTGACCTTGAGTGAAAAGCAGCTGACCCAGTGTCAAAGCACTCTTTCTGCTAGGATTCTTCAAAAGGAACTCGAGTTGTATCAAACGTTTACAGAAGAGCGAAAAACAGAGTAAAAATTTACACACACACACATTTTCTATAAGTTTTTATCTCTACTTATATATATAATATACGCTCTGTGATTTATGAAGCATATATATATATATATATCTTTCCCTTATCATACAACTCTAAAATATATTAACTCTCTTTAATTACTATTACTTTACGGAAATTTTAATAAATTCAATGCGATTGAAAAAAACCAAAAATTCAGGAAGTTATCTAGTTTTATAAGGTCTTAAAATAAAATTTACAAAATAATGTTTTATCCGTATAGAAGAGTAAAAAAATGACTTCTCGTTAACTTTTTGTTTATTATTTTTTGGAAAAGCTCTAATTTTTTCTGCATGTATTAAAATCTACGCTCAAGAATGTTTCTAGCGAAAAATAAGTTCGACTCATCGTGCTTATAAAGCTAATTTCAAAGCAATGTTGTGTAAAAATTTATGTTCATATCTTCATTATATTCGCATTTACACATTTATATAGTAAAAATATTAATTATGTTTCATTTACATTATTCAAAATTTATTTCTTCATTTAAACATGAATAATAATTAGTTGTGAAAATGTATGTCCGTATCTTCATTATATTCGCATTTACACATTTATATAGTAAAAATATTAATTATGTTTCATTTACATTATTCAAAATTCATTTCTTCATTTAAACATGAATAATAATTAGTTGTGAAAATGTATGTCCATATCTTCATTATATTCGCATTTACACATTTATATAGTAAAAATAT
>BMAV01012793.1:28014-48243 GCA_019973955.1 Trichonephila inaurata madagascariensis
TTCATTATATTCGCATTTACACATTTATATAGTAAAAATATTAATTATGTTTCATTTACATTATTCAAAATTTATTTCTTCATTTAAACATGAATTATAATTAGTTGTAAAAATGTATGTTCATATCTTCATTATATTCGCATTTACACATTTATATAGTAAAAATATTAATTATGTTTCATTTACATTATTCAAAATTCATTTCTTCATTTAAACATGAATAATAATTAGTTGTGAAAATGTATGTCCATATCTTTATTATATTTGCATTTACACATTTATATAGTAAAAATATTAATTACGTTTCATTTACATTATTCAAAATTTAATTCTTCATTTAAACATGAATAATAATTTGTTTTTTCTTTGTTTTTGTTTTGTTGTTGATACTTGTCCCACCTGTACAGTTCCATCAGATCGAAAACAACGAAATTCATCGTGGTGATGGGCCAGTTATTTGCGCTTATCGTTAGCCGTAGCTTTGAGCACCATGCAGGTGACAGTACAATTTGCTCGGTTCCACCCCCAGTTTAAAGGGAAAACACCCTAGAATGAGGTAATGGGCCTCTTACCTCTCTTCCCCTCCATCAACCTGCCGAGAGAACTTGCGGCTAAATGAATATTTAGAGTGCCCCCCCCCATACCGCACACAGGTACTATACACTAGTCAACACCCATCCTTTCTTCGGGGGATTCAAACGGTCGCGGTAACTTAGTGGTTAAGGTAATAGTCTCATAGCCGGCGTGTCGTGAGTTCGAGCCTAGTACCGCTGAAGACCCACGGTGCAGAGGGGTCGATGCACGTCAAAAATATCGAGGCTTAAATGTCCTCCTGTTAGTGTGGTGAGGAAGTTTGGAGAGGAGGGGTGTCAGCTCAGGTGTCGTCATCGTCTCTTGACCACGGCTCAAAATTACGAAGTCTGTCGCCAAAAGCCCTCGAGTATCTGAATAGTGCGACGTAAATATTCACTCACTCACCCTGGGATTCGAACCCACATGCCTTGTGATACAGCAGTTAGCATCACTAATTACTTTACCGGATTGACGGCTAATTGTTGTTGTCGCACAGAGAATGCGTTAAAAATTAATTTCTAGCTTTGAAGGAATAACTAATATTCTTGGGAAAGAGTGAGAGGTGCATTAACGTCGCATGAGAGCTATTGATGACGGACCTCGTAATTTTGAAACATTGTCAAATGACGAGGAAGAACCCTGAGAGTTTGCATGCTTCTCTCTCCTAACTCTTTCTCACAACACCAACAGGAAGACATTTGAGCCTCGAAAGGTTTGACGTGGAGTGTCCTCCTCTACACGGTGTGTCTTCAGCGGTACCAGGCTCGAACTCATGACATGCTACCCACGAATCCGTGACCTTGACCACTAGGCTACTACAACCACCTTAATATCACATTAATATCCTTAGGAAATCCTAAAAGTTCGTTGTTTTGATTCGTAATACACGATTTTTGATTGCAACATTCGATGGACGTAATTGAAATATGTACCCCTTTTTTCTAATGTTGAATTATTGGTTAATATTACCATTAACAAATCTATAGTTCTTATTTTGGGAATTTTAAGTAAAACTAGATTTCTTGCTAGAATTCTTTTTGCGGTTTACTTTGTTAAAGTGTAACTAATACACATTTTTAATGTAAAATAAGTTATTAACAAAAGCTCTTCATTTCTCTGCTTATTTAACAAGCATTCTTCTTTAGTTCTGTGACTATTTTGTTTTAAGGAAAATAAATCTTCCGTTTTTCCTGGTATTTTACATGAAATCAGGACGAGACATCTGTTTCGCACGCTTCGAAATCATTTAATTCCTTATAGTACTTAGCATGCAATTTTCCTCTTAGATACCTATATCTTCCTTCTTCGGTTCATTTTGAATCAGAGAAATATCCTCAAAATACATACACACGTAACATTTGTTTTGTTATATTTTCAGCTAAATCATGCAGTTTTTTTCATAATTTGTATCTTTTAAAAATTGTTCGTGCAATTATGTTGATTGTTCCGTTGAATAATTTTTCTTCAAAAAAGGTTAACAAATGATGTAAAACAATTTTTCCCCCCTAAAAATCATTATATATCACGATAGTATTTATCTTGGAACCGCAATGGCTGAATGGTTGCAGATCGCGCTTCCACCCCACAGGTCCGGGGGTCAAACCCCGGGCTGAGCAAAGTCGACTCAGCCTTTTATCCCTGCTATGGGTCGAGAAATGAGTGCCAAACTTGTTTGGAATTTAAACACTGGGGTGTTCGCGTCAGACTGACAACCTAGTCAGAACATCTTCTCATGCATCTCAGTGCCCAAGGTCATGAAAACTGAGATGGGCACAGTAGGCCTTGGCACCTCATGGGCTGTTAAACGACTGATATTAGTTTTGTATTTATCCTGATATATATATATATATATATATATATAATGAGTTTTTCAATACGACAAAAGCAAGTAAGATTGTTTTTAATTCTACATTCATCATGTGCATGTAAATTTTTAAGAATAAGAAATATGACTTCAATAAATAATAAAAATGAGAACCAAAACCAGAGGCGTAGCTACCAATGAGCTAAGCGGTGCCGCGCACCGGGGCCTTCAAGCTGAAGGAGGCCCTCGAACCTTGACCATCAAGCAAACTGAATTTGCCATAATTTCTCCCAAATTAAAAATATAAATATAAGAGGTTGAAACCTAGCTAAAATCATCGCAATGCAGATGAAAGTAATTTCGAATTTGTAGGGAATTCCCCTAAATTCCTTTCGTTGTGTGTTCCGTGTTGTGAACTTTACTTATTGAAAAGTTTGTTATTTTCAAGTTTTCTATAAACTGTTACTTGAAAATAGACTTCAAGTTCCATGAAAAATCTTATCATATTATTACATCTTAAAAGAACTTCACTATGGAAGCAATTCCTTCCTATATATTTACATTCTATTTTTAACAACAATATGATTCATGATAAATCAGTTTCCTGTTTCAATACTTCGCTGTCTTTTCGTATCTGAAATACACTGATGTAATTTTGTCCTCCCTCCTCTGCTCTTTTGCAAAGGTGTTTTTTTTTTTAAATAATAATAATATTGTATTGTATTTTCTTGTTCATGCACATTTTTTGTATCATTTCCTGTCTATCTGGATCGACCATTTTGTAACTCTAAGCCCTCTGGTGGATCAGTTCCATCCTCCCAAATAAATAAATAGGGATTCCCCAACACCGTTTTGTAGCGTAGTATTACATTTCTGCTTCTTTTTTAACGTCAGTAAGTACTTGAGCACATGCGAATTGTATTGGATAAATTATAAAACTAAATTTATGAATTAAGGTATCCGACTACGTTCGGAACCCTGATTTTGCAAAAGCGTATAAATGTGGATAATATTTATGATATTTAGTGCCACTTAGATTAGAAAATGTATATAAAATTGTTTTAAGAATAGTATTACAATAAAAAAAATATTTAAGTACAATGTTTTGACAAAAAATGAACATAGAATGACCCATTTTCAAAATATTCTCCTTTTGTGAAAAATGCTTCGATTATAATAATATTTTGCCTGTATATAGCTCAGACCTCTGTACAAAGGCTCAACTAGAATTTTTGAAATATATAACTTAGAAGTGGGTTTATCCATGTTTTACGGTAACAGAGGGGAGAAATTTTTTAAAAAAGCACCGATAATTATTTTAATTAGTTGTAACTCTGAAAATAATGTGAATTTTTCAAAACTCATATTTGAGCCTCTGTACAGAGGTCTGAGCTATTTACAGGCAAAATATTATTATAATAGAAGCATTTTTCACAAAAGGAGAATATTTTGAAAAAAAGGTTATTCTAAGTTAATTTTTTGCCGAAATAATGTATTTAAATAAAAAATTTTTTGTCAAAATGTCCTTAAAACAATTTCACACATGTGTTCTAATCTAAGTGACACTAAATATCATGAAAATTATCCATTTACGCGCTTTTTTAAGATCATGGTTCCGAACGTAGTCGGATAGCTTAAAAAAAAAAAAACAATGGTTGGTTTTAAAATCAAAAAAAAAAAAAAAAATGCCTAGAATGAGAAGATAGTAAATAAAAGTTGTAGCTTTGTATATTTAAAATATTTATATATTTTTACTTGGTTAAGTCCAACC
The DNA here is from genome assembly GCA_019973955.1 of Trichonephila inaurata madagascariensis. Taxonomy (NCBI): domain Eukaryota; kingdom Metazoa; phylum Arthropoda; class Arachnida; order Araneae; family Nephilidae; genus Trichonephila; species Trichonephila inaurata. Next base: position 32,163 of record BMAV01012793.1, read on the forward strand.
AAGATAGAGACCTCGTTTTTTTTCTGTACCAGGGCCTTTGGATACCTAGCTACGCCACTGACCAAAACATTATATGTTTTAAATGAAGGGGCTTCTGTAGCCGAGTGGACACGGTCACGAACTTGTAGCCAGCGATGTGGAATCACGGGTTCGAAACCTGTTGGCATTGAAGACCCGCCGTGTAGAGCGGCTGATGCACATGCAATCTGTTGAGACTCCACTCGAAGTGTATGGAGTTAGGGGAAAGGATGCTAACTCAGGTGTTGTCCCTTTCACATTTGATCATTATCAAAAATTAAGAAGTCTGTAACCAATAGCCCCCATATTGCTTCACAGAGTTTGATGTAAATTAAAATCAAATCAAAGCGCGTTCTTTTTTAAGTAAAAAATTTTAGGCACATTTCTTCCCGCGTAAAATTTTATTTATTTATTTTTATTTTCATTATTTAAATATTACTGCCATGCAGCCCACTTCCACTCAAATTCAGTGAGTGAACAAGGAAAGAAAGCGTGAGAGAAAACGACTTAAAATATCTTTTATTGAAGGAGATCCGAAGAGGGACTCTGAGTATTATTATATCAGTATTTCAAGAGTTTATTTTCAAAAATGCTTTGAATATTGTCAAATAAATTGATAAGATAAAAAGGGTGTTTTTTGTTTTTGGACTTACGTACGACAACACGCTCTCCGTCGAGAAAAAGAAGGACGGATTATTGGAGAAACGAATTATCTAGTAAAGGTGACAGAATTTGATTTTTTTTCCCTTGAACTTATATGTATTCAATAATATTTAAAAATGTTGTAAAAGTTGACTTGCTAGCCGTACTAGGAGAAATCGTTGAAACAGTAGGTAAATCTTTTTAATCCTTTGAACTAAAAGAAATTCCTTTGAAATTCTCAAAAGTGATAAAAGATAAGGAATTTGTTTTGGACTTCTCTCCTGCGACCACAGTTGTGCAACTTGTGCAACGTAAAAATGTAGACGAATTTCATAGGTTGCACTTGCAACAGCACACGGAATGCATACATTTTACGTATTATGATGTTGAAAATATTCTTTCCCTAAATAAACAGCTTAAAGCTGTACAAATGATTTGTACAACTTTAATAAATTCGCAAATATAATAAATTCGAAAATATGAATGTATATTTTTCAACTAATTTTTTATGCATACAAAAAGGAGAGAAACTGCAGAATTTGAGTTAAAAATTGCAATTTTCTGCAACTTCCGGTTCCCTTTTACTGTGAGAGCGATGTTTTTTAAAATCACTAAGTTCATATTTCTATTTCGCGTAAAGGAAAAAGGAAAATTGTCACACTATAAGATTTTAAAATAAACAAAAATTGTTTCATTTATTCGAAAAACAATATTTTCAGAGTAGGCAGTCATCTTAAAATTTAAATATTCTGAAATTGAGCTTAGTTCAAAAAACTGAAAACATACTTTATTATAATATATAATTAACAACAAAAATTCAATATAACTTAAACTAATATTTTAAAAAGTTGAAAGTATCTATACGTTTAATAAATAATTCCTCTTTGAAAGAGCTCAAAACAGAATGTTATACTAGAATGCTACTGTATATTATATGTTCTTCCGACAGGTGCAAATATGTGAAGAGATTTCAAGCATTGAACATACACTAACAGGCTACATATAGTTGGCCATAAGAAAAGCATGGCTTTTGCAAATGCACTCCTGATACCTGCAATGTTTGCCCTAGTGTTTTGTTAAAAGTAACAGCAAAACTGAATTTGATTGGAAATTGAACTTGTTTGAATTGAAACGGCAGGTCAGGGGGATAATGGGAATTCGAGGTATAATAACACTTTCCCCTTTCACGACACCTGTTAAAATAGTGGCACCAAGTATATTCTGCATCAATTTTATGATCCGAAGCCTCGTTCCATTACATAGTCGATCAGCATCGAGATTCTTCATAAGCATAAATGGTACATTTAGTTTTCATTGAAATTTATGTGAGGGTGCAACTGAATGTTCAAGCTAATTTAAGAACTCCGTGGAATATATGAAGTACTTTGTTCTGTATCCATTGATACATATTCCTTCATTTCCAACCGCACGTCTTTTACAATTTCAGTGTTGATTTTATTGACAATGTCATTTTTAGGCGCCCATATTGATTTTGCGTACAACCACCGATCACAATTTAAATTTTGTTGCGAGCCCAGGTAAACTTGAGCAATAAGATCTGCATCATTTTCTACTAAATTACAAAATTCTCTGGAAAGTAAAATATAACCTTTAGCATCTGCGTCCAAACATTCATCACCGATTTTCAATAGCGTCTTTGCTAAAGGCCCTAGTCTACGTCATTATGAAAATGCACCCTAATATTCGTTTTAAACTTTCGCCCATAAGCTTGGTGATTTAATACAGGCTCTGATTTCATCTGCCGGTGTACCTCTCTGGATTACTAGGAGAGTTTGTCAGAAATCACCAGCCCATAAAACTACCATTCCTCCCATAATATCTGAACTATCTCGTAAATCGTGAGTCCGATTTAACGCTTCTATAACTTTCTTGTAAGCCGTCGTACTTTCATCCAACACTAAACGCTCATTCACACCAAGGCGTACAAACGTCGAGTGTTAAGTGTCTAGCCAATCAGAGTCTTCCTCTCGCCCGAGAAGTCTCTGATTGGCTAGATGCTTAACACTCGACGTTTGTACGCCTTGGTGTGAATGCGGCTTAAAAGCTTACATTGTTGAAGCAGCCTGCCTCGAGAGCCATTTTTGTTGAAATTGCAGATGGATGAATCTTCATGTGCAAGATTTAACGGTAATTTTAAAACGGAATGTGCAGTGCGACTACCGGTCAGTAATGCCGTGGCTATACCAGAAGAAGCCGTAGTAACTACTATTTTCTGGTTTTTTCTGACTAGCATTAATAATAAGTTTAGCAAAAACGTTTTTCCGATATTTTTCAAAGTTTGAGTTTGACATTCAAAAACGTAAAGTAATAAACGTTTGACATTTAATAAAAAAAAACATTTAAAAATTGCTTTTAGTAAAGATGTTAAAGTACACAATGATTCAGCTATTTGCTACAAATGTGAGAAAAATTTTATTAAAATTTCCGGTATTGACAAAATACATAATCTTGTGCCAACTTGGCGTAGTTCCTGTTCCTGTAGGAGAATAAAATATACCCTATGTTACTCGCTGAAAATGTAGCTTTTCATTGGTGAAATAATTTTTAAAATCGGTTTATAGTGGTTTAGACGTGAAAGCATAACAAAAAAACAAACTCTCCCATTGATATTTATAATATTATTAGGATATATATATATTCAGATTGGAAAATTAGAAATTTTTTACTTCTATTGTAAAGTCATAAACACACATACTTTTTTTTAGATTTGTGGATTGTTTATCCACTTTGGTCTTGAAATTTCCTCACCACACTTATATCGGAAATTTTGAGCCTTGTTGATTTAACTTACATCAGCCCCGCTACACAGTGAATCTTTAATGGCATTGGGACTGGAAGTCATCTGAGCTAAGATCCATACTTCCACACATCACGCAAATATAAAAACTAAAAATGTATTTTGTCTTGCGAGACGAGTCTGTAGTATCATTTAGAACTCGAGTGAATGAATGTTTATTAACATTGCTCCGTAAAGCAACAGGGGGGCTAGATTGTGTACACAGAATGCGGTCTATAAATTTGACAGTTATGTAGTTTTCTATTATTTAACCATTATGTAATTAAACAAGTAATATAAAAAAATTAAGTCAATTCCTACTAAGATCAACAAAGAAAAATTTTATTTTAGCTACTTTTTATTAAATAGTTACTATTAATATAAATATGTATACACATATGACAGAATCGCAACATTAAGTGGTAGTTAATTTATATTAATTATCATTAAAAAGTATCGTATAGTCATCCGAAACAACCGTGTATATAAAATTTCAGTTCAACTGAATGCTTTAAAACGTGAGAAAAAAAAATCTTTTTAAGTTTTGACACAAGTCGCCAAAAATGATGCCAACGTGGCTGTATTTGTAATTCTTTAAATAATTAGTTTTAATCAATTAATATTTATTAATTATAATTAAATTACTGTATTGTCATCCAAAATAATCATGTATATAAAATTTCAGCTCCATTGAGCGCTTTAAAATGTATTTTATTAACGATTGAAAATTCCACGAAGATAAATAAATAGAGTAAATAAAAATATAGAGAGTGTGAGCTAATAGTAGGAATTGAAAAAGCATAAGCATTCATTAATTGTATCTTTTTTTTATAAATACTAGTAAATTACCTCAACTTAAATCGAGTGTGACTCAAAGACATTTATATTTCTTTTATTTTAGTTATTTATTTATTTTTTGTTCATTTTCTCCAAGTTTTTTGAGCATTGACTTTTTTCAAAAAAATTTTAAACTGTTTTTTCCTTTGAAATGTGAAGACTTTTTTTTAAAAAATTAATTAATGGCAAAAATATATTTTTCCTATTTACTCGAATCTAAGTCACAAATTTTTTGTAATATTAAAGCTACGGAAAATCGGTTGTGGCTTAGAATCGAATTACAAAAATGTGTTGGATGGGGCAATTAGTGTAAAATAATTTAGAACCTTTAATTGCTCTATTTTTCATTTTCCACAAAGACTTGTTGAGAATTTGGAGTGCGGCTTAGATTCGAGTAAACATATACAGTAGAACCTGGTTTTGAGCGGTAGATAGGGACTGCATACAAATAACTGCACGAGAAAAATATTCGAAAATTTCATAAATTCTTACATATAACAAACGAATTCATCGAAATGCTACAGAATTTTTTTTATGCTGTGAAGAGGGACCGCATAAAAAAGTAGCATTTAGAAAATACGCCAATTATTTACTAAATTTATGAGAAAGTAATTCCATGACAAAATAAATAATTAAATTACACATGGAAACCTTTTAAAAACATTGTTTCACATTGTATACACGGAGAAGTTTTCACAAAATGCACATACATAATTCACTGCTACTCATTTTAATCCAGAACGCACATCTTCTTGTTCAAAATCGCTTTCGTCACTCGAAGATGCAATTTAAATTAATTTATTTTTTGGCAATATAAAGTAAGAGATAAGTTTTTGCGACGAAGGTCAGTTGCTCGTAACTGTCACGGTAATCAGATATGTGTGATCGAAGCTCTTATTGAAATTTCATGCTCCTTTCGGAATTGGTATCTATTTTAAGAAAATGCTTTCCCATTGAAATTTCATGCTCCTTTCGGAATTGGTATCTATTTTAAGAAAATGCTTTCCCAATTTGTTGGAAAGCTATATCCCTGCATATATTTTATCCGCTCTCAAAGAATCCGGTTCTTCTTTTCTGTCTACATAATCTATCAAATTATTGATAATGCCACAGTCATTGAAAGTTTCGTCTTCAATCAAGCGCGGGCTGTTGGCGCGTTGAGAGAAAATAACTGAACGTGCATTGTCGGGAGACTGTTTAAAATAAATGAAGAAGAGCGTCTTGAGGTGTATATATGTATATTGCAGTGGTGTAACCAGGGGCGTAGCTACCGCAGTATCAGCCGTATCAATGATACGGGGCCGCCTATCTACAGGGGCCCCAACAAGTATAATTAGTTCCAATTTCAGGGCTCTTGTATCTAAGAAAGGGCCCCGAAGGAATTTTGATACAGGGCCCTCTCACAGCTAGTAACGCCAGTGGGTGTAACGTAAACCCCCGCAACCCCGGGACTCTAGAGCGTCCAAGGCATGGCTGCCGCCTTGTACGTATTTACCTAATTTATAAAATATTAAAGGCAAACTTGACTTTGCAAGGGGGCCCTATTATTCTCTGTTATGCCACTGGTGCATTGATAGAAAGCATTACAGTGGCGCCAAAGCCATTGAAATTTATGTAGCACATAAAAAAATATCGCACAAAAATAAAATTGCATAAAAAAGGACCGCACAAAAACAGGTTCTACTGCATATAAATGTAATTACATAAAATATGGTAAATATAGTTGGACTGACATTAGGAGAACAATAAAAGCATCACATATTAGGTGGCTAGGCCATCTATGCAGATATACTGATGCTTTTCCTACCGAAAAAGTTCCTACCGAAAATTGAAGGACCAGACAGAGGACGACCACCTGACGCGATGGTCAGACGATGTTAAAAAGGATCTCAAATTATTTGGAATCAACCGATGGAAGGCCATCGCGACTGATAGGGTCAACTGGAGGAGGATCATCGAGTCAGCCTATGCCTACAAAAGGCTGTTGAGCTTATGAATAAGAATTACATATAAATTCATATCGTCGGCCTAATTATCAGACTGCGTAACTCCACCGGTCTAAGTGATTTGTTTTAGGAGTGCAACGCGCCAAGCGCTTTTTGGCACGATTCTTAATCGCGCCAAGCAGCGGTGAAATTAAACATTCCCTTTTGTTTTGTCTACGCCATACCTCAGTGCGCGCTCCACTTTTAATTTATTCTTTCGATCAGTATAATCACCATTTTTTTTTTATTTCATAATAAAACTAGATTTCGAAGGGAGAGGTGGTGGCAAGATTTTAACATAAAATAAATACAACAGAAAGTAATATTAATGTATTACACTTCCAGATATATAAATTATTTACCTATTTTAAGCGTTCATTACAAAATTTGTAACAATGTGTTACTTTTGCTAAGCAGAGATCAGTTTAGGAAGGTGTTTTCAGAAATCAATTCACAAGAGATGTACGGGGAGCTATAAATAAAAAAAAAATCCTTTTTATCAGCTATTAGATCTACAGCAGGGGTGGGCAGACTTTTCCAGGGTACGGGCTACTTCTAATTTTTTCAAGGTGTTGCGGTCCACACAGTGGCGAAGGTGTAGTGATCTAACAGAAAGTCTCCAGTACAGTCTGATCTCCATTTTACTAACCTCTATTTTGTGAATTATTCTATTTAGCGAACTTTTTTTGGAAGTGAGAAAATGTTACAATTTTCTTCGTAATCTTCAAATATCCAAGCACATTTTTTTATGTAACGAACTTTTTCTCTTGTGATTCGATTTTTTTTCTCCGTATTTTTAAAATATTTCTAGACCTTCATATGGTTATTAGGTCTTAGTGAAGGCGGTCACCCCAAAATGCCTTGGTGGTCCACCGGTCGATCGCGATCAACTTAATGCCCATTCCGGATCTACAGAATTAAAATTTAATAATTTTTTTTTGTTGTTCAGCTGAGATATGCAAAAAGCTTTTTTTTTGTTGTTTTGTTTAATTTGCAATTCACGATTGTAATATTATCGCCTATCTTGGCGAACATAAACAACAACTTGGCGCCTAGCCCTACTGTATCAAATTAGCATCCTAGATGGAGTTACGCAGTCTGATAATTACCAACGATATGTAAATTAGATGTTTTCATTATATATGGAAGGGGTTTTGATTGAAACAGATCTATTGTGTGTTGTTGTAGCTTATGCCACCTGATAGTAACATCAGATCAAGGTCCACGAAATTCACCACGGCTAATGGCTAGATTTTTACGCCTGTCGTTAGAATTAGCTTTGAGCACCATGCAGATGATTGTAAGACTTCGCTCGGTTATACCCTAATTTTAAGGGAGAACACCTGGGAATGATCAAGGGCCTCTCTTGTATGAAGAATGATTAATCGAGTGCTTTTGTTTCTTGATATTGATTTTGATTTGATTTCTATTAGGGTCGAAAAAAGAAATTTGTATCAGGCATATCTATTGTTTGAGTAATATTTGTGTGGTATTTATATAGTGTTTTATTTGTTTTCAATTTTACATTGGAGAAATATTTTAAATCAGCTGTACAAATAGGAAAATAGTTTATATTTTGTTTAATGTTTATTATATAATCTCCCTATTCTTTCAATAATATTTTAATTGCAATTATTTGAAGACTTAAATTTTAAATTAATTGACTTTTAATTAAATATAACATTATGTATTCTGTGAAGACAGAATCACATAATTTCAATGGTAATCATACACACGTTTTGTTTTGCTCACCTTTCATATCAGAAATTTAAAAAAAAAATGTTTTTTCTCTTTGGAGCCTTTTAAAATCTGTGCCTAATCTAATTCCTCCTCTTATCATTTAGTCTGCGATACATCGCCGTTGCATTAATTTATTTCTTGCGGCGTGTTATCTGTATGCACGTGAGGAAGATATTATCATGTACACATTATGTTTGAACAACTTTTTTTTCTTTACTTTGATTCTACTCATTGCTGATTCGAAGATGAAATCTGAAAATTACACATGTTAAAGGAGCAGTTGCTTAATAAGAGTTGATAAGAATTTACCCTCTTGTGTCTTACCAAACATATCGTTATAAATTGTGTCTGCCTATAAAATAATAAATTCTGCCAGATAAATTCTTTCCTTCAAATAAATTTCCGTTTCGAATACATTTGTCACCCGTTTAACTCAGTGCCTTTTTTACACGATTTCACTTTTACACAGTTTATAAAAATAGGGATTAAAAAAAAATTCTGCAGTCATTTTTTTTTCATTCGGTTCCCTCGGTAACATTGGCGCTTATATTTTTAGTCATTTTTTTTAATTCCATTTATTTCAATCTAAAAATGGGTATTCCCTGTTTTATAAGTACAATCACAAACTTTCTGTTTGTGTTGTTTTATTGCTGTAAATTTTTACCAGCAGAAAGGTGTACATTATTGATTTTCTATTCGAAAGTTTTTTTTAAACTTCATATTTACTGCTTAGTGATACATTTTTATAATTTTGTTAAAATTTTAGGAGTTTTACCATGACAAAATAAATTTTCAAAAATGAAAAAAATATGTATACAGTCGAACCTCCATATTCCGAACCTCTATATTGAGAATTTTTCTATATAGCGAACTTTTTCCTGGAACCACGAACATTTCACGACTTTCTTCATAAAATAACCTCCTTATAGCGAAGTGCATTTTCTATATAACGAACTCTTTCTTGCAACTTAATTTTCTTTCCCTCCCAAATTTTTAAGTAATTCTGGACACATTTCAAGAGTTATTCTCTATTAATACATTTTATGGTGGTCACAAATCTTGAACTGGTTTTATTTGGTACCTAATTCGCCGAGAGCAATAGAATTCTTGGAGTTTGATCCAAGAAGTACAACCCTTAACCTCCATTGAGCAGTTCACTAGAAACATTTTCGAATATACCATTTCACTCTCAGTGGAATTCTAGTTATAAAATAATATATGTCTAAAATTATTTTGTATGCTTTAAATTAGAAAATGTCTTTAAAAATTTAGTAATTTTGATTTAAAGTTATTTTCTTAATGTTGAATTCCTCGACATTCTTTTTTCTTGTGTTTTCCTTGCAGTTTCTTTTTTCTTTTCTTTTCTTTTTTGATGGGTATGATATATAAAGATATATATAAAATAAATAGGTATTAATAATATTACAAAAATATGCGAATAATTACTTTTTAGTATATAGTGTTCATGAGTTTAAAATTTGTTTTATGTGGTTTATAAAGTATACTGAAAGATGAACCTCTATAGAACGAATTTTCCATATAACGAACTTTTTTTTCGGGATTTATTGACTTCGTTATATAGAGTTCCGACTGTACTAGCAAGCAAAGAAAGCAAAATTAAAATTTTAGATTGTAAATGGAGAGTTACAAATGTTGCTAAATTTTATTCCATGAAGGAAAACACAGTAAAAACCACAAGAAAAAGATGATAAATCATTAGAAAAATGCAGCAGCTGGGTCTTCTACGACTAAGTGAGTACAGTTGCATGTGTATGATATGTTGCAGTGGAAAATTTTGAGAGAAAGTTATATTAGCTTCACACTATAAAGCAACACGAGAGAACTATCGGTGATGGCCCTCTTTATTTTGAACCTAGGTCAAATGACGAAGGCGACACCTGAGTAGGCACCTCCCTCTTCTAACTATCACACAGCACCAATGGGAGGACTTTGAGCCTTAATAGATTTAACGATATCAGTTTCCTCTACACGTAGGGTCTTCAGTGCCACCAGGACTCGAACCCATGACACACCAACCATGAGTTCGTGACTAAAACCACTAGGCTACGGCCAGTAGCGTAACTAGGGCTCCCTTGCAAAGACAACTTCTGGGCCCCAGGCCTAAATACTTGGTGTCAGTCAGGCTTTGGGCCCTCGAGAATCCTGCCCTCCTGCGATGTGGGGGTGTTCATTACTCCACTGGCTACAGCGGCCACATGGAAAATTTGACAAACGCATTCATGATTTGGCTGGAAAACACCACTTCAAAGCGGATTTCAATTTATACGAAAACAGTTACACAAATTAGGGTAGTTTTTTTTTTACGCTGAAATAAATTGCTGAATCATGTACATTTATTTTGGATTCTATTTACAGGATTTTATATAGGTATAAAAAAAACCCAACAAGTTCGATTTACTCGGTATTTTAAGGAGCCTTTTCGTCTTAATCGGGGATTAGGAATTCTATTTTATGTATTGCTCAACCACAAATGAAGGAGCTATGAATAACACATATCTTATTGGACACAATATGATAGATCTTGAAAAATACAATTTTGATCCTATCTGTATTCAAGATCGTGGCAGTCAAATGATAAGGACAAGTCGAGACACAAGTTAAGTCGAGAATTCCATTCCTAATTAATCCAAAGAACGTCTTACCTGATTAAAGGGATCTAATTCGCATTGAACTCGGGCATCAGATGGTTTGAAGTGAAAGCCAGAATTACATATCTGCTAGGTCAGAAGTTGCCTCACCAGTGGCGCACGCAAGGGAGGGGGGGGGGGGCGCCCCCCCCCCAACCCCTCGATTTTTTTTCCGATTGATTGTAATTCTAAGTATATAGTACGTAAAATTTAGTTAAGTATTTGTTATTAATGATTCATTTTATTAATTAATGCTAATTATTTATTCAATAATTAGTTTTTACTGTGTTTTGTTCCCGAAAATCGACAAAATCTAAAGGAGCATGATACAAGAATGGTGAACTTTCAACCCTGGACCACCCCTTCCCCCTTGAAAAATTCCTGTGTGCGCTACTGTGCCTCACCATCCGAATATAATTCAGAATTATACATTTCTTTCAACATTAATCCTCGAGTAGTTCTAAAGAGATATTAAATAAATAGTATGAATTCCTCAAAGAATTGTCGAACCAAATAATTGCGACTCATGTGTAAGGAATTAAAATGGACATTAAATATATTTTTATTTTATTAAAAAATAATTACTGTGCATGATACTGAAAACTTCCTCTTTCCTTACAATGTACTTCAAGGGGCTTTATTTATAGTGTAAAATGAAAATGATTTTAAACATATTTTCTATCTAGTAGTTTATAAATATAATAACGCGCATTTTTAACACCAAAAATAAGATAGAAATTTACTGATGCGCGTTATATGCCGGGTATAAAAATTATAGCTTTAAAAACAGAAAAATGAGATAAGCATAAAAAAATTAGACTATTACATAGTTTGAAATACTGTTTATTTAAAGGGGGAATGACATTTCTTGTGAACTGAAAAGGTTGTAGTTCTAAAAGTATACTATTTTTTCACAAAAACTTAGGATAACATTGAAAAAATAACTTAAAAATACATATAAGAGCATTGCATACGTGTATTTCAGGTTTCTTCGTAAGAAAAGAGGGGAGCACGTAATATGACGAATATACCTAAAAATTAAAAATTGCAGCTTGAAAGTAAAGGTGCGAGTTATACACTAGTTTTGAAAGTATGTATTCGCGCGGTGCATTACATAAAATAAACTTAATATCTCGAACACATTGCAGATTCAAAATTCTCGCATTACTTATAAAATATTGCATATTGTTTCAATTATTTTTTGTAATTGTCTCTCAAATGAATAAATATGAAATTTCATTTTGTTTTCAGGCATTGAAAGTGCTTTTCCCTTTTTTAATGTATCCTCCTGGATGAAGAGGGATTGCGAAAATTAACTTAAAAATGAATTTAAAAAATTAAAAGCGTATCTTCATCGTATTCAACCCTATACAAACTTAAAGAAAACTTTTTTTTATGTTGACAGCGCTATTTCTTTGCTTCGAACGTTGTTACATTCTGGGTTACAATAACATACATTGGTGACCCAAAACCAAATCATCTATTGAAATAGAAATTACAAATCAGTGGTAACAGATACTGATAAATATATATATATATATAACACACATACACAATTATAAAAGCAATACCACAAAAATTTTCTCATATCACTTGATACATAGAAAACCCAAAATAAATATAACTAATAAATATAATGCATGTTCACTCCATTATTATTAATCTAAATAAATAAAGCAAGCAAAACTACCATTAACAGAAAACCGACCAATTTGTGAATTGGTCTCTTCAATTCACACATTTAACTCCTCTTGAAACACATTTTAAGTTCACTGCTCTGATTCTGTCAGCTGAGCCTTTACAGGCGTGAATCACTGTTGCCATTTTCTGCTCAAGTGGTGGAAAATTATCACCCTTTATTACCAATGAATCAGTTCACTTGTAAATCGTGAACTTTCCGCCCTTTTTTTAGTCCAAAGTTAACAAAAGATAAATTGGCCTGTGTTAAAAAGGAGAGTGAATTAATTTCTAGGTGATGTAGGAGTTACCCATTCCACCTTTTTTCAATTCCTAGTTTTAGCTCACACTCTATGCATTTATTTATTTATTTATCTTCGTGAAATTTTCAATCGTTGATAAAATACTTTTTAAATAGCTCAATTCAGCTGAAATTTTATATACATGATTATTTTGGATGACAATACAGTAATTTAATTATAATTAATAAAAAATAAATTGATTAAAATTAATTATTTAAAGCAGTGATCCGCAACCCCCGGTCCGTGCATCAAATGATTCCGGGCCGCCTAAAGAACATTAAACTATTTGGCCATTTTATTTAAAGTTGTGCATTTCTCTCGGATTTGCGCAACTTTCCCGGAAATCACTTTATATTCCACGTTAAATCACTTTTATTCATTTTTGTTGCAACTATATTTTATTATGAAAGCATATTTAAATGTAACTAAGTTAAAATTTTTAAATCAAAACAATCTAAAAATATAAACAATCAACGTGTCCCACCCTCAGCGGGCCGCGGTAAAATTATCAAACGTTGACCGGTCCGCAGCGATAAAAAGGTTGCGGAACACTGATTTAAAGAATTAAAAATACAGCAATATAGGCCTTGGTCCTTATGGGCTTTTGTACCACTGAGCTCAGTTCAATTTCACTGTCATACTGTATGACTTTTCTTTAACTATGCATGTTATATATTCTTCTGTCTACTTCTGTTTCTTCTTTGTTTTTTTAAGAAGGAATTATTGTGTGCCCTACTTACTGTGGTGGAGAAAAAAATTTTGTTCTATTTTAAATTTATATAATCTGTGCAAAGTAACGGTTATCTCAGAATCGGTTGCATTTTATATAAAAGAGTAAACACACACACACACGCACAAGAACAGTATTAAATGCAATCTCAAGTAGAGGAGTTCTAAAGCGTTTCTTAAGCAATTTTAATATGATTGCTTATTCGAAGAAGATAAAGTAAAGTATCAAAATTTTGATGTAAATTTTTTATACCTTACGTAGTGTACTATACTGTGGTGTATGTTTGCCTTAAAAATGTCAAATCGTTTGAAAATTACAAAGTAGTTAGAAAAATATATAACTGGCATATATAGAAAAGTGTTCAGTATATAATGAATAAGAAATTTCTGGGACTGAAAAAATCATGGAAACAGATCAAGGGTTGCTTACAACAAGTGAATGAGAGAGTAATAATAGGAAAGATGATAATATTATGAATAAGCTTCTAGGGCATAAATAAAGTTTTATTGACAAATTCACACACACACAATAAATATGTGTGTAGTAATTGCCCATTTGGAACTAAAATAATTTTTAAGCTATGTGTTGAAGCCGAATGAGATATGTATATATGCATAACATTATATATAAGTTTTAATTTTATTTGGTTTTTTTTTTCATAAATAATAGTAAGTTTGTTTTCTTATATAGGAAAAATGAAGTTTTAATTTTTTAAGTTTATAACTGAAATTACGTAAGAATAAATTTGGACGAAATTTCTTGACAATTCTTCATTTTAACACACATAAAGCAATAAACCAACCATTATCAGCGTTGAATAAAATTTATAATTTTTTTATTGACCAGCCAATTTGACCGAGCGCGGAAGAAATAGGTTCACAAGAACTGTTGATAAGTTAAGCGTTAAATACTTTCCTATCGCGAAAAATCTTGATCATTATCAAAATTAAACTGTATCCTTAAGTTCGAAAGAAAAACATGATTAACTTATTTCTAATTGCATTAAATTTATCATATTTTTTTTGGCAAAGAAATATTTGTTACGTTGCAACACACGCTATGGATGGCCAACAAAATTTCTGAGACTGGCAAGGAAAAATGAATATTAATATTCCACCATATTCCTCTCTATTTATTGCTGACACACAATTCTGGTCTGTTTAACGTTCGTTTTATCTCTCATCAACAACTGCGGTGTTCTTTAATCTGTAAAAAAATATTTCGAATTCTTATTTAACAAGCAGTTTTTTTCCTTTACAGATATGCATCAAGGCTGAACCTCGAAAGAGACAAATATTACTTTCTATTTTCGCTTCTGAATGAATATCTCTCATTGCAGTCATCGACTGAATACTCGTATTTGGAAGGAAAAAAAACCATGAAATTTTTATTTATCTTCCAAAGTAAATTTATTTGCACGATCAGGAAAAGATAAGAAACCATGAACAACAACGTAAAATGAAAATTGATATGTTTTTTATTTAAAAAATATCTTTTTCATCAATGATTTTTGTCATGCTTTATAGAAACGTTTCCTTTTTTATATAATTAAACCGGTTTTTAAAAAGTCAACTTAACAAAAATATGGCTTAGAAGTTGAATTGTAAAATTGCTTAAACACCTCGTATTTAATGTAACACAAAATAACCTAATAGATAAATACTTGCTCAAATTGCACTTGGAATATGATCTCGAAAACAGATAAAGAAGTATTTATTAAAACTAGTTATCCTCTTGAGTTGTGAATCTCTATTCTCTAATTCCGAAGCTTAGATAGAGTTGATATTTACATTTATAGCCACCTAGCTATATATGTAATATAAAAATATATTCATTTTGTGAATTCGGATTCTGTTCTAGTAACATTTGAAAATTCTGGATTTACACAAACTGGCTTCCGAAAGTCAGTGTAAGTCAGGCGATCATCCTTCATATTCATGCACAGATCATTAATTAATTGAAGTCTTTCTGAATTAACACAGCTTTTCATTGATTCTTCCAACTTCTTAAATTCAAACAGTATAAGCAACAATCACCTGATTATTACATAAAATAATACAAATATTTATAACTTGAGAACGATACAAATCGCGTGCGTCAAAAGTCTGCGTCTACCGAACAAAAACCTTTACGATAATGAATTGTAACTAAAAGTTAATACTTTTCCTTTAAGCTAGTCCGTTCTTTCTATAATTCTCGCTAACATATTTGTGGCAGGGATTCAACTAGCTTATGCATAGTTGTCTCTTCTGAGGTTATTTTTTGTTCCATTCTTCTACTATCAGAGATTGAGCATTTCTTGTTATATTATTACACGTGCTCCCTGATTATTCACCCGAGTAAATCCCACAAATGCTGTATTGTGCTTAGGTCTGAGGACTGGGATTGCTTATGGAATTGGTTTGGGAATGGTAGAACAGCCATAACTTCACTAAGTATATCTTGCTTGACATCTTTGTCCCGCTGAAAGTAAAAAATCATTAATCACCGCAAATTTCTCGGAATTTGCCCTGATATTTTACTTGAGTTAGTTCAAGTAATCTATTTTGTACATTGTTGATTCAATACATTTCTGATTACCTACGCACAAAGGCTTTCTATGCACCCCGAAGCCAATATGCCTCTTCCATGTTTAATAGTCGAAAAAAGATTTTCTTAAGAACTGTGCAGGATTTTTTGCAAACATATTTTTGTCCTTTTGGATG
>BMAV01012793.1:48332-59234 GCA_019973955.1 Trichonephila inaurata madagascariensis
AGGTACTCTTTGCCAAAAATTTTTCTCTTACCTTTGTTCATTCTAGAGATGAATGGCTTCTTGAGTGCAACTCGGCCAGGATAGTCATACATTTTCAGTTTTCTGCGAATTGTGGTTAAAGGCAAATTTTTTTTTTTTTTTTGGAATATCTCAGCAACATTTTAAGCTATTTGAAAAGTTTATAGTTTTGGGTTTATTTTTACAGAGCGTATTACAAAGTAAGATTCTCAAGATGACACTGCAGCCTTGCGGGCCGGATCTTGGCTTGGACATTAAAATTTTCGCCGATTTGTAATTTAGGAAACACTTTTTGAATCGATAAATGTCTCCTATTAACAGTTTCAGCCATTTGATTAAAAAGATTTCCCCCTTTTTAAAGATATAAGATGATCTTTCTTTCAGTAATACGTTCTATTTTCTGCTACCTACCATGGAATAACACATGCCTTCAAATCTAAAACGCAAGTCTTAAAAACACGACTTAGTGTAATTATCTCATAATAAAAGGTCTTTTTTTAAAAAAAAAAAAAAAACTATTTTGTTAGTGAATGCATACTTTTGGCGGGGGTGTTTGATCATATTATTTGGTGGTCATTCTTGTTTTTTCAAGTTAAGATGAATTTTGTTGTTTGAATAAGGAAATTTTGAAGGATCTCTGAGAGGTATGTGTTGATTTTCTTAAGAGATTTTAATAGTAATCATAGCATAAACACGTAAGATGATTATCTGTAAGTAGAATTTCGAAGGCAAGTGTAAGTCAAATCATCGTTTTAGTTTTAACATCAGGAAAGTTACTTTGAGCGTACCAAAGGACAAGAAGCAGATTTATCCCTCACTATACAAATTAAGATAAGGGAATAAAAGAAACATTTAGTACCAATGCCGGTGCTTTTTCTGAAGCACAGACAAAAAAAAATTGTCTAATTTTATCTGATATCTGAAATGTTTTTCAGTATTTTTGTGTGTAATTCGTACCAAACTTCATGGTAATAAATATCTCACTTTTTGTCATTGTTTATCACTATAAAATATCTACTTAAAATGTTTTCAGACAAATATGCACCATATTTTATTTAAGTTCCCACAAAATGGATATTTTTCTATGAAAGAAGTATAAAATGCGCATGTGTGATCCCTGCGTGTGGCTCAAAATGACTTTCAATTTTGACATTCGAGTAAATGTTTGGAAATGTCATATTAAAACAAAATCATGGCGTACGTGTAGTAATCGCATACAATGACTTGGTTTTTTTTCTATTGTTTTTAAGTAATCGTTAAAATGAAAACTTGTCCTCTGAACAATCGATTTTACAGTGTCTTTGGGTCATTTTTAATATTTTAAGATGGTGAAGTAAGTATATAAATTAAAGTTTTATTGATCCTTCACAGGATATATTAGTGATTCGTATTTATTTGCTTCGCAGTTGATCATATATTCTGTATTTGAAAAGGCTATGAATGCTCAAAATTTCTTGGATATTAAATTTGGAAAGATCATCTTATATTCGATTAGAAACTGGGGCCTTTTTCTATTATAAAACAGCCTACTAACTATTATCTCAATAATCTGTCCAATTTTTTCTGTCGCTTTATTATTTTGCTGAAATCTGACGAAACTTTCGTTCTTGCTTAAGTCGGAGAAATTTCTTTTAGAATGGCATCACTTAAAAACAAGCATACATGTAATAATATTTTTTACTATTTTTACAGTCTCATTTGGCTGCTTTTCGAAATCAAAGCTAAATATTTTAGAGTCTTTTCAGTAGGAATTGAACAGAACGTGCGCATATAAATAAAATATATTTAGTTTTTTTTTGTTTCGAACTGATGATGACACAATGAAACTAAATATTCTTTTCTATCACAAAATCCAAAGAGGAGAAAGAAAAAAAATTTTACACCGGTTAGATGAATTTTTAAATGAATGCCTTAATGTGAAAATGTCGTTGGTTGGATGGCTTGAGTACCCAGCTCTTTCGAGCTACAACCTCATATCAGTAGGTATTTGAGTGACTTTATTTGATTGGAATGTGAAAATAAAAAGAGAATGATAATTCTATTATTGATTACCAAACGCCACGTCGTGAGAATACCTCCTTTAAAGTAACCAATGACACCACCTGTCGATAAACAAAGTTAAAAAGTTGAGAAATTTCATGCAGATACTTCAAAAGTATTTAATATTGATAAACATGATTGCTCCCTGAAAGATTTTAAATGACTTTTTGCTTACAAAAATAAAAAAAACAGTTGTAGTCTTATTGCATTTTGAATAATCTCATAATCATAGCAAAAAATATACATGCGTAACTGAATACAAGTTATACTTAACTTAATTCAGCCTTTTAAATGAAGACAAATTCGGAAATCATAAAAATTTAATTGGAAATCAGTAACATATTTAAGAAATATTTTACGTCGCCCAACCGGTGTAGTGGTTAGCGATGCTGACTGTGGTGCCGTAAGGACTGGGTTCGAATCCCGGAGAAGACATGTGTGTTTGTAAATGTATAGTGCTTTTGCGGCATGGGGGTACTCTAAATAGCCGTCGAGCCGCAAGTCCTATCGTGTGGTTGGTGGAAGGGGTAGAGAGGTGGGAGGCCCCTGACCACCCCCAGGTGTCCTCCCTCAAAATTGGGGTGGAAACGACCCAAATCGTAGTTACCTGTATGATGCTCAAAGCCCTTTACCATTATTAATTTCGTGGGCCTCGATCAGGTGGCATCATTAACAACAGAAATATTTTACAGTTTTGCTTACCGGATTGACAATAATTAATATAAACATAATTCCATTAGGTTTTCTCATTGTGACAGAACTGAAGTGAAATCATTTTTCACTAATCTCGTTCGTGTTGTTACCAGGCTAATTAAAAATAATAAAAAAAATTTAAAAAGAAACGCCTCATTTTATTGCCGTATTCTTTTTCAGGATAAAAACTAATGCAAAATGCTAACAATCAAAATAGCGCTTTATTCATTTGTGTGTGCAATATCAACGCATTTGTATTCACTTTGAAGAAACAAGGTTCAGTTTAAACATTTCTTTGTAGCCTAATATTTTAAATGTGAAACATTTTGTATACAGGCTGGTTCCGGATTCATGGTGCAAACTTTAGGGATAAGAACAGGACATTGTAACAATCATTTATTGTATAGGAATGTATAGACGCGGTGAGGCACAAACACGAAAAATAAGAGACGAAAGGAAAGACAAAAGTGTTTATTGAGATCGTCAGTGAGACAAGTGTAATGTTTACAATAACTATTCAGCGCATGAGCTATGAAGTTCATCTGCAGCGCATATTGCTGTACCACCCATTTGCAGTCGGAGAAGATAGCATGCCGGATTCAAAGCTTGTACTCGCTGAAAATGAAAGAGGTGTAAGCGATTTCCGTTTCACATTCTACAAACGATCTAACGACTCACAATTACATGATGAGCAACAGCTCTGGTACTTGACTCGGGTCTATCAGTCACAAGTTTCAAAATGCTTTCTTCCAGTCTTGGACTGTGTACAATTCTTCGTCGACCAGCATCATGTCTGGTGACGTAGAACGAACGTGTTTCCCGAAGTTGACGATGTAACCGCTGAACAATTCTGTGATCCGGCATTCGTCGATCAGGAAACTGCGCGTGATACATTCGTAGCGCAGCTCTGCAGTTACCATTTGTACGGCCGTACATGTAATGCATGTCTGCATTTTCGGCACACGTGAAGTCTCCCATCGTAGAAGTTAGCACAATTGCGAACGGCGCTTTCTCTTACGGAGAGGCATTATGTTGAACTGCGACCAGACATCTACTGCCCCCTACCAGCAACGCAACCAAGTGATAACTCCATTTCTCTTTTCTTTTAATTTGCCTGTTTGCGCCCCCTCACCACGTCACTTGCACCCATACATTCCTATACAATAAATGATTGTCACAATGTCCTTTATTTACCCTTAAGGTTTGTACCATGAATTCGGGACCACCCTGTATTGTTAAGTACATTTGTGCAATAAGAACCATCTAAAGAAATATTATCGCTATCTCTCGTTTCATGACATCTGAAATTTTATATTTTTTATTATCTTTAATACATTGGTGTGCAAAACTTAAGCAGTCCCTGTTTTTTTTTTTAATATTGCTACGATTTTCAACTACGACAAATGTGCTACAAAATTTCGTGTTGAAAAGTAATCGATTGTGAATGCTTCGTTGCTTCTTACCGAATGAAAACAATAGAAAATGCCTAAAATGTTAAGTTCAAAAGTTCATGTTACAAGCATTTATAAGAAATTATACTCTGGAACACTTTTTACTATTTTAATAAAAACAATAGAAAAAATTTACAAGGAAAGAGAAATCCTTCTGTTTGTCAAAAATATATTATTAAAAACTAAATGCGTGCACCAACAAGGAAAATGGTGTTAAATAGCGTGACATTATCCACATTTTCCTCTTTTTATAAAGTGATCACCAATTTTTAAAAAAGGACTTTTCAGAGGGGAAAATAAATCGTGTGATCAAGCAATCAAAAATATTGCCTTATATTTTAAAAATTACTTTAATTAATGGAAAAGACAAACAACAGCAGAAATATAATTTCACATGTTATTTGATATATTGTCTCTAAATCTGTCAATGCTCAAGGTCCTTACGTTGATTGGTATGGAATATGTGAGAGTTATATTAACGTCACACTATGAAGCTGCACGAGGGCTACTGGTAACGAACCTCGTAATTTTGAACCATTGGCAAGTGACGAGGACGACACCCCTTCACCTTACGTCTACACCACACCAACTGGTAACGTGGTGTGAAAGCTTAGAGAGTAGGGCTGTTAACTCGAGTGTCATCCTCTTCACTTGACCGGAGCTAAGAAATATAAGGTCCAACGTCAATAGTCAAATGATGCTCTTGATATTTTCACAATTAAAAATAAGTATTGCTTTGATATTGAAAAATGGATGCCAACTTTTGTTCCATGTACTATTATCACAAGTGAAAAAAATGACCAAGTATTAAAGCACAGTAGAATAAATTATAGTTTAAAAAAACTAAATAAGCTTTTATGTTTAGTCGAACTAAAAAAAATTATTCTTAATATAAGAATAAAATGATTATATAACGAGAAAGTTAATGTCATCGCGGGGTAAAAGCGTGGGGTGCTCTATATCAGTTGTTATAGTTTCTTACTAGTTCTATTCCGAAGTGCTGAGTTAATATGAAAATTTAATACAAAGCACCCCACGCTTCTCCATAAGCCTCGGTTAATATTTGAAATGTTTTTGTGGTTAATTTCTTAAGTTTCAAGAGAAACTTGATGTTGATTCGGCATTTTTCTGGCAGAATGCAGTTGCATGTGTTCACTCAGTGACGCAGTACTCCCAACTGGCTTGATCAATTAAGGCGAAACTGACCACATGAATAGAGGGAGTGAATGGGATGACTTCACCAAAACAGTTGTTGCCAACTCTTCTTTTTTTTTTCAAGCTACACATTTAGTCTCGGGGGGTTTTTTTGTATCACAACTTGTATGTACCATTCATTTTTTTTTATGTTGAAATAGTTATATTTTTTGCTGTTATTTTTATGTTAAGAAATACCTTTAAATGATGCAAAATTAATATGTAAAAAAATATTACACTTACATTATTGACCTCTATTCTCTCTCTGCATGTATTATCGCTGGAATATAATTGTTTCCTACTGTGTGGCACGCTGATTCATATTGGTAGATTGATTTGGCACGCCACAATTACAAAGTTGCCGACCCCTGCTCAAAGCCCTTTTGGAAGAGCCGAGTCCTCTTGGATGTTCCTTCAATAGCCTCCGTTTAGCTTATAAGCCCAAATTAATACTTGTAATCAAATCTTATTCTATACCTGGGATGGCGAACCAGTGGCACGCATGCCAATAATGGCATGCGACACAATATTTTGGGCACGTTAGCGATCAAAATGGCTTACATTTTATTTCAAAATAACAAAGTTCACTATGTAGTATTACGAATAAACTTGAGTGATCGCTCGCGGTGTGGCGGGCAGCACTCTCATTTTTATTGTCTTGCCTTAGTTATGTCGCGGGCTATAATAGCTTATGATGTAAAATTTGTCAACGCATAGCAGAGTCGATTTCGTTGACACAATTGTATTTTAAAGTTTATTTGTGTTGTATTTAAGATTTTTAATTGTTATTTAACATGGCTAGTTCAGCAAAAGAACAAAAAGTGCAAGATAGTAAGTGTAACAGAGAATTTCAAACTGGGTGAACCTAGAAATATGGCATTTTTAGGAAAGGTGACAAAGTGGTGTGTTTTTTATGTTCTGGAACAGTGGTGTGCAGAACATCGTAGGTAAAACGGCATTTCGAATCGAATCACAAATCTTCTTGTCAAAAAAATGAACGACAGCAAAGCTAATTAATTGCTTAGAAACCGTTTGGCAGATAACTCCGATTCAACATGCATTATACTAAAAGTAACATCTTACAAACCTAATATAAGTAATTTATCATCCAATCTGCAACATTAGAAGTCACACTAGTTTTTTACTTTATGATTTGAATTACACGTATAACTAAAACATTTACAACTATACAGTACAAAAGGTATTTTTTCTTAGTAAATAAAAATGTTTGAGTAGATAGTACTTAGTTTTCTTATTTTCCCAAAAAGCACAAATCAAATTTGACGGCACGTCTATACCTCATTAAACACTTCTTTAGAAAAAAAAATGGCACATTGATCCATAAAGGTTCGCCATCCTTATTCTACACTATGAAATCAAAACTAATAACAATCGAACTTCAATGACAATAGACATTTTTTTAAGTGTCTTTTGCAATGACTTTCTTTCATTTGAAATTTTCTTTCAGCAAAAAAATAGATAAAAGTTAGGTAGAATAGATTAATAGAAATAATTTTGAAGTAACAGTAGAATATTAATGCTAGATTACAAAGCTTATATGAACTTTGAAATAATAAAGAACTAAACACCCCCGCGAATTATTTTTCATTCGTATTCAAGCTGCATTGATTTGCTTCAGCGTTAGCAAAAATTAAACAGATTCAGAGTTATTCCGATTTTAAATCCAAATCCTTTAACTGTTTCGCTCCACTCCTATCAGTTGTTTTGATTACATTCAGCAATGAGTAATTGAATGATCCAAAACAATTTATTATTCTCGACAATTACAGCCAAAGTAAATCCTTATTTACTTTTACTTATCTTCTTGAAAAGCAACAGAAATGGAATGTAAAGAAACGTGTAATGATCTATTTCTTCTTTTGTTGATTTGACAGCATTCGTGACGCATTGCTTTAAAGAGCTGTCAAACTCGTCTTGATGAATCTGTGAAATGCTAACAATTGGGCTGAGTGACGATTATTTTTATTTTACTTTGCTTTATACTTTCTAAACACATCGCACTTCCTTGAAGTCATTATAGTTAAAACACTTTTATTTAAAACTGCATGATTTTCCATTTTAAACGATGATTTCACTTAATCGTGTATTATTCTATAAGTTGAAAATTCTTTAGGGGAAGTTATATATATCTATTGTGTGTGACAAAGAAACAAAATAGGTGGTTGGTTGGTGTCTTGTCATGGACAATAATTAAATAGGACCAAAAGTTCTGTAGACCAGGGCCAGTGGTCCACAACCTCGGTACCGGTTTGTAGACCAAATAGCACCGGGCCGCATAAGGAACATTAAACTATTTTCATTTTGTACAGTGGTGTATTTTTCTCGGGTTTGTGCGACATTTTATGGAAATCACTTTATAGTTCATGTTAAATCACTTTATATATAAAAATAAATATTTGAACAAGATATATAAATAAATGTATATAGAGAGAGTGTGAACTAATAGTAGGGATTGTGAATGAACTCACACTAAGAGAGGGATTTTGTATAAATCCATATAGACTGCCAACTGAGATACGTAAATACATTGAGAGATATGTAAATACAACTGTACGTTAACGAATGATTACGAATGTAGAATATTTTTATAAATTTTGTCACTGTTCGGATAACCTTCTTTTATGTTTTTGATTCATTCCAAAATTAAAAATAGGTCCATTCTTTTTCTTAACCTAATAACCATTTCTTTGTGAAGAAATGAATTGTATTCTCAAAAATAGGCTATATCGATGCCAAATTTTATCAATTAACTAAATTGCCAAAAATTATGCCCAATTCCTAAAACGTAAAACAATAAATATTATAAATTTCCACTTTGTTTTCAGGTAAGCAAGTATCTTTGGCATTTCTAATTATTATCATCTTTGATGAAAAGTGTTTACAAAAATTAACTTCAAATTGAATTTTAAAAAAATAAATAAAAGCGCCATTCAGATGTTCGTCATCTTTATTCAACGCTGTGCACAAACTATAGACAAAACACTTTTTTAATGTTAACGGAGTCAACTTTTCAAATGTTTACACGGTGGATGGGCATAACACACGAGGGCCTGAAATCAACTTAATTCAGATGGAGGTCAACTTAATTCAGATTCCAATTTTTTGCGCCCTAGGCATTGACCCTGCAGAACAGCACCGAGGACGAACCTCGAGAAAGACAAGTATTACTTTCTATTTTCACTTTTAAACGTATATCTCCGTTGCAGTTATTAATCTATAGTGCTCAGATAGTGACATTCTTATTTATCTTCTTAAAGACAATGTAGTGATAGTACCATAGCAATTTAGGATGAATGAGTGTTTGTGTGTAAATTAATACTTTAGCACCTCAATAGTGATCCTTCTAAAGATTTTATTTTATTACCTCACGTGAAAAAATAACAGTATTCACATAGTGCGTTTTCAATTGAAATGCCTCCACTGAAATCGGGCTGTAGTAGCCCAGTGGTCAAGGTATCGGGTCATGGCAGGCATGTCATGAGTTCGAGCCCAGTACCACTAAAGACCCGCCGTGTAGGGCAGCGATGCACGTTAAATCTGTCGAGAGCTGAAACGTCCTCCCGTTGGTGTGGTAGTTAGGAGAGGGGGTGCCAGCTCAGGTGTCGTCCGCGTCACTTGACCATGGTTCAAAATTACGTGGTCCGTCACCAAAAGCCCTCGTGTAGCTGAACAGTGCGACGTTAATATTCACTCACTCACGCCTCCACTGAAAAATGAGACATCCATCCGCGATACGCAAAACACATTCGATATATTTTTTTTATACATGAAATAGAGTGCTTTCAATACATTTTTTTCTGGTTCACTGACATTTCATTTCATTTTATTCAGCGCTTACGTATATTTTTTCTTATCTAATATATTTTTTCTGTTATTTTTTCCAAGATCCACCTTAAGTCTTGCACTTACAACTTACCCTACGGCTGCGGTAGCCTAGTGGTCAAGGTATCGGATCGTGGTTGGCTTGTCACGAGTTCGAGCCCAGTACCACTAAAGACCCGCCATGTAAAGTAGCGCGATGCATGTTAAATCTGTCGAGAGCTCAAACGTTCTCCCGTTGGTGTGATGTGATAGTTAGGAGAGGAGGAACCAGCTCAGGTATCGTCCTCGTCACTTGACCATGTTTCAAAATTATGGGGTCCTTCGCCAGAAGCCTTCGTGTAGCTGAACAGTACGACGTTAATATTCACTCACTTACAACTTAGCCTGTGGCCTTTTGGCTGACTTCTCGAACGATTGAGAAATATAACTAATTTCCCCTTTCATATTTTTCACCAAAATTTTAACGCTGGAAAATCCAGTTTTGAAACACTTTTTGGTCCGGTAACGATAAAGATGTGAGTGAAATGATTTGGTTCCTCAGAAGCAAGAATTAAGGAATACGAGTTCGCTATTGCTTCAATCTCTGCCAAATTTTTCGAAAGATGCTCCAAAATTGGAATTTTTAAAATTTTTTTTGGAATTTTAATTCAAGTTCTCATCGGATGCTAAATATTGCAGTGATTTAATTTTGCTGAGAGTACCAGAGCGAAATTGATACTCAATGGATCTTTTACATGCCACATAATCATATGACATGAGTACCTACAATTTTAACGTCTAGAACATCTATCATCTCCAGCCGGGATCGAACACACGAGATGGGCACTCTAAAGCCGCATTCACACCAAGGCAGTCAGCGTCGAGCGTCGAGCCTATCAAAGACTTCATTTCGGGCGAGATGAAGTCTCTGATTGACTAGACGCTCGACGCTGACTGCCTTGGTGTGAATGCGGCTTTACTCTAAGCCATTTTGATCCGACAATATAAATTTCATTACTAAAAGCATGTTTTACCATAAACACATTTAAAACATACTTTTTGAAAGAACTGTTTTTATTATTTTGGAATTACATTTAGTGATCTATATATAAGTTACAATATTACTTCACTATTTAAGTATTTTAATTAAGAAAGAGACAATGTTAAAACGCGCGCGGGAAAGTACACTGGTGTGCAAAACTTAAGCAACAATGTAAAAATTTAGCAGATAGCCATGAAATTGCAGAAAAGGAGGTCTAGAGATCAGTAGAGGGAACACGTAAGTCAGTAGAAACGTCATGCGTATGCAAATATCCGGAACAAAACGTCAGAAGCGATGTGAGCGTACGCAAAACGCGTGATGTCGGCACGCGCTGCTCAACAGTAGAATGAAATGAAGGACGGAGACGCAATTCACCATATTCTCTGCAAGTGCTAATGAGTCAGTTCGTGAAATATGGCTAGAAGAAATCATCTGGATGACTTCACACGTGGAAGAATGATCGGAAAGCTGGAGGAGGGGCGTACTGTCACCAGTGTAGCTGCAGAGTTCGGAATCAACAAAAGTGTCGTTTCGCGCGCTTGGAAAGCGTTCCAAACCACAGGTACAGCTGTTAGAAAGGTTGGTGTGGCCGCCCGAGGACGACAACTGCAGGGGATGACCGATATATCATCCTGCAGGCGA
>BMAV01012793.1:59611-78544 GCA_019973955.1 Trichonephila inaurata madagascariensis
AAAATGAGATGGCTTCGCATTTCCTCTGTTGAAAATAAGGATGATAGATAAATATCTGACTTACCTTTATTAATCGTCCAAACCGCTGTTGCGCATTGCGCAAGACCTTGCGTCATCACCGGATGTCACGTGACGGTGTGTGTCAACATACACAAAACATCATTCGATCCTCCCGCGTCTATTTGAGTGTTCGATTAATTTCTGTAATCAAGCGGTGCTGAGATAAAAAAAAAATTATCGTTATGATTGGAAATCTTCGCGTCAGTGATAAGAACAAACTCTTTAAAAAATGCAGAATTCAGATCATTCTTCATTGTAGTCTAACAGCTTCCGAACATAATATTTAAAAGTACAGCACCGTATTTTTTCAGACTTAAGAGAAGTTTTTTTTTATTGTACCAAAATTGTAATGCTGTGATTGAAATAACTTCATTGCCTGGTAAATTTTATTTAATTAATATTATGTATAAATGTGTACACTTTTTTACGTATAATATAATTTAAATAATATTTGACAAAGTTTGCCCACTTTTTAAAAAAAAGGGGGGGAAATACCAGTCATGTTTTGTTGCTTCTCTTAAATTAAGTAATTTGGCTCTTGGCGTATTTAAATATTTTTTTCAATTAAATAAATATACCTTTCTCCTAAAATTTCCAATGTGTAATAATTTTATTATTTATGTTTGACTTTATATCCATTCACATGAAAATTTTTCAAGGTCTTTAAATGAACTTTTTTTATTATTATTTAAAAAAAAAGCAAATTAAGCCAATATAGTTATTTATTTCAAATTGTAAATTCATTTAGTTTCTGTACAAAGTGTAATAATTACTGTGATTTTTTCCCTTAACATTTTTTTACAAATAAATGTTAGTACTTCATTTTCTTGTGTGAAAACTTCAACCTCAAATATTTAATCTTTTGCATGACATTGATTTCTCTTTAATTCGCTTAACTATTTAGAAAATATTATGTTATGGGATAACTAAAATTACTTTTAAATTTCATTCTATGAAATTGAAATCTGTTCACCTTGTTTTTGACAAAATATGTCTTGTGTTAAACAACCAATTTAATTTGGGAACCAATTTTAGTAACTCATTTTGTTAAACAAGCCATTTTTAACAAAACTTTATGTAGAATAAATTATGTTTAAAATAATTTTTTTGGCAAGGAATTATTAAAGTATAAAATGTATTAAAATATTAAATTTAAATACAGGATAGCATTTTATTTCAAGCATTTTATAACTCCATAAATAAAACCCAGCATCAAGTATTCTGTTACTGTAAACTTTGGATAGTGTAGCATTATCATTTTCATTCATATATTTCAAGAATGTTACAAAATAGGTATATAAAAAAGTATTCTTATGGACTGAACTTCATTTACTACAATACTTACAATAAAAATGAGGCCTAAAAGTTTTATTTATATCTGTAAACTTGTTAAAATTTTATTTTTTTTCCTTTGATTAATTTCTTTTTCCATTAAAAGCTTCTTATTTTCTTTTATAAAGAATCTTTTTCTTTTAAGCACTGTAAGCAATTATTATTTTAAACATTGTTTTTTAACCAGCATAAATATGTGTGCATTCACAAATTGGCAAAAAGCAATTTTAAATATGAATATCTGTATATTGAAATAAAGAAAATTGATTATGATTTTTTTTTATAAATAAAAACATTGCAGTAAAATAAAATTAAAATTTGAAATGTAAAGCCAGTTATAGTATCATCATGTCTTATTGAAGATAAAGAAATATATATTATATTCAGCAACTGAAGGGTAGGGGGGAATATGTTTATTCTGATGATGCATCTTTTATTTTAATTTATTTAAACTTCCTTCATTTAATTTTTTTATGTGTATTTGGTATTAAAAAAATATGTATACTGGTGGTAAAAAAAAAAAAACTTTCTTGTTTTGAAAAAAATGAATATCATTGAAATTTTTAACTAAACCTAAAATTATATAAACTAAAAATAAACTGAAACATTAAAAATTTTGATTTTCCTATTTATTTTCGGAACTATCAAAAATAAAAAGGAAGACAAATGCTGGAATATAGATAAAGTGAGAAAATAAAGATTAGTGATGTTCCCCTTTTTCTCAAAATATGTTATGTTTTTGATACTTTTCAAGTGTGCATTTTTAAAAAAAATAAGATTCAAGATTTGCAATCTAGTGAACATATTTTTATTCCATCTTGTTGATAAATTATTCATTTGCCTGTATTTATTATACTTGTTGTATATATAGCATCTTATCTATTAAGTTATAGTAGTTACTAATTTTGGTTATATATATAACAATTTTTTTAAAGCTGTCTTTTCTTTCTCTCTCACCAAATAATACAGTGCTTGGAATGCAGAATACATTTTCTGAATGAAAAGTGTCTCATATTTCATGGAAATTTGCTATGTTCTAATGCATACTTCTGTTTATAAAATTGCATTTTAAAATTTCAAAATATTCAATAAATAAGTAATTTTTCATTTTAACACTTAAAGTGAAAGCTCATTTAGCATTATAGAATAGAAGAAAAAATACAAAACATATTTGAAACCCCCCAAAAAATCAAGTAATATGAAATGAGAAATATAATAAAATATACTTATTTCTATAGGATAGTGAAGCCAGAATTTATTGTCAATGTTGGAATGCTTTTATATCTAAAAAATTCCAAATTTTGGTCCTATTCTTTAACATTATTCACAGACATCTTTAATAATTTTCAAATAATAAAGCAGCATTTAAAAATTAAATCCAATAAGGAATGGAGAGAGAATTAGCTTATTTGCATTACTCATTTCATTTTATCCTCCAAGAATTACTCTCTCAATTACTGTATAAAAGTGTCAACAACATTTTATACATATATTAGTAACATAGCTTCTCAATAATGAAAAACTGTACTTTGCATAGAACAATTTTTAAAAATTTAATTCATAATGTATAAAAACAGGCAGTTTTTTTTAGCTTCAAAAAATAATTAAAAAGGAGTGTTGGAACTAATTTGAAATTAGTATTCTACTAATTTTTTTACATGGTTATGAAGTATCGCTGATAGATCTTTAGAGACCAGTCTGTTATCATATTGGGTTCTTGGATATTAGCGTTATCGCTGCAAAATTTGCACCACAGAAATTGCACTGTTATATCAAAACAACAATCTCGACCATGGTTCAAAATTTTTTGTCTGTCGCCAAAAAGCCCTTGTGTAGCTGAACAGTATGATGTTAATATTCACTCACTCATCAAAACAACAAAAAGATTCTTGCATGTTTTATTTGAAATACCAATCAGTTAGATTTTGTCAGAAATTAGTGCAATTCACGTGGAACAAATTTTGCTGTGGTGATGTTATTGGTAAGTACCTCATAGTGTAATGTTATCCTCTAAATTGACAAAATTTTATAACTATTTGATGGGAAAATCTGTAGTGTACTGGTATCAAATTAGTACCAAAGTGTTTTTCATTTATTAGAAATACATATTTGTCTTTATGATTTATGGTTAATAATTACTTAAAAGGTATTTTTAGTTTATACTCCATGTAGTATGTAAAACATATGTAATATAAAATGATATTCTTGATTACAAATATTGAGTTAAAATGCATATTTATATGACTTGAACTTTTAGAGATGGAACTTTAATGAAAGACAATGGTTGATATATATATATATAAACCTATGATGTGTTTGAGGTAAAAAGAAAAAAAAGCATCCTTTTTTAAATAATTAATTATTATAAATAGAATATTTTGTGATTGAAATACAGTGTAGAAACATCTTGCATGGTATATTATGCAATTTCTTTCTTTTTTTTCATTGTTTGTGTGCTAAGATAGGAAACCCATAATGGTATTGTTTTATGTGATTTCCATCTTTTGTACTGCAAACTTTCTTTGTATATGTTTTTAAGATATTGTTGCATTCTATACAGAGTATTTCATATTGTTTTAAAATCTCTTTTAGGTATAAGTACAGACCATGAATAAAATCCTGCTGTTTCATGTGCTTGGGGGAATCATTCTTTTATTTGAAATAAGTGGGGGACTGGCATTGCCAACCAATAAAGTACGAACAAAGAGAGAAACAGACAATGATATTATATCACAACTGGCAAAGAGATCTGGTGAGGTATCTGGAATGTTTTTCATCCATCATCTTCCAGAATTGCTTAATATTAAGGAAGTAAGTTTTTCTCCTTGTTATTTTTTGTTAACATATTCAAGATTTCATTTTAAATTGCTTCAATTATTTTTTAGAATAAAACATCTATTTTACATAGTTGTATCACTGTTTGTATCATTTTCAAATTGAAGTAATATTTTAGTTTTCAATATATATTTGTATGGGTGATTATATTTGCATGAAAAAAAATTACTAAATTTTTTATATGGATATAGATTTTTTAAAATTAATTCTTAATCCACATTTTAAGTATTTTTGATTTTTGAAATACTACGAAAAAAAACAAGCAAAAAGAATGTAGAATTACATAAAAAGTATGTGTATGCCAAATGAAACGTTAAAAAAATTTAATTTCAAAACAGTCATATCTTGTTGGATATATCTCCCCTCCTTTTTTTTTCCAACACTTAATTCAGCTTCTTTGACATAAAACTTTCTTTAATATATTCGTAGTGATTATTTTTACCTATTCTTTCACAATTAATTTCTTGTCATTTAAGGTTGCACAATGTTTTTTTTTTGTTTGTTTTTTTGCATTAGTATATTCCACAAATGCTTTCTTGAACTTAAGTGTTAAGTGTAGTGATTTAAACGAAAAATAAAACTTTGTTGATGTAAATAAATCAAATTAGCAACCTAACTTTCACACAATGTTATTACATACACATAAAATATGAATGCATTACTTCTTTTTATTCATTTAAAACCATAAAAAAATTAGGAAAATAGTTTAATTACTTTTTTTAAAAAATCATTCATGCACAAAATGCAAATAAATTACTTGGTTTTAGTAATTTTTGAAAATATCGCTGAAAAATGTAGTTATTAAATTATATTATTCAAATTCTTTCTTCTCAGTATATTGCCCTGCCCCTTACCACTTTCTTGAATTTTATGGAATTGTATTTAAGCATTTGTGGCAATAGAATGAATTAAATATAGCAAGTTCCTTTTTCTCCTCAAATCATATTTATTCTAAAAATCGAATCTAAAAGTTGTGAAGGCAAATTTGGTTCATTAGATTTGCCTTTGTTTGGTGGGGTTCATGAAAATATTCTTTTTACATTTGTATTTCGTATAAGTAAACTAAGTAATTTTAAAGCAATATAGCTATATCCTTTTTCAAACTGGATGACTAGTTGCATTTTTGGTAAAAAAAATGTGACTCCAAAATAATACTCAATCATTTAGAAATTCAGAATCCGAAGAAAAATATCTTTCCAATTGTCTTCAAATTCGATTTTCAACAGCTTTGAAGTTGTTCCCATTGATTTAAAAAAAAAAATGTTCGGTCTAAAAGTGGATTATATTGAATATTAAGCGAGACATTGAATCTTTTTCAAAGTTGTATAGTTTGAAGAGATTAATGTGGCTTGGAAGTTGCTCACAAGAAATCTAGAAAAATTGACATCTGTAGTATAGTTTTTAAGAATTCTGCTGAGAATATTTTGCTTTTTCTTGTCATTGTTTTAAAATGCCTGACTAAAATCGAATTTGTCAATAGGTAGATACATATTCTTCTTAGTAGAGTAAGTGTGAAATCTTCAAATAATTTGAACAATTTACATTATCTAATATGTTTATTTTAAAAGAGTAAATTGCTCCTTATAAATTCTGAAATTTTACCCCTCTCTCTATATATCTATATATAAATTGTTTAGATCATAACTTTCAATCAGTTTTCATTGTTTGAGAGGAGTATATACAGTTGGGGCTAGGAATCTATAAAGGGCTAGGCGATTACAGACTAAATTTCCTCCTTTCCTAAAAGTTTTTTTTGTAGAAGCAGGAATGTACGAAGACATTAAAGAAAAACTTGCACGGCTGTTCAAATTTTGCCTGTTGTTGTCCAAGTAGACTAGACCGTTTCAATTCTGACTAACAATTAATCTTGGAATTCAATTTATGTGTGTGTAAAGATGCAAAACCTTTATTTATTTAAATATTCATATCTGAATAAATTACAAAAACTTTAATTATAACAAAAATATATATATGTAATAATTCCCTCTGGTATCCTTTTTATTAACTCTTTGTACTAATATTTAAGCAAACTTTTTTCTTTGGTTTTAGAAATAACACTGTAATCTTAATCGTAATCGGCTAGTCCGAAATCCCTGTCCCGCCCATTCTATACAATCAGAACTATTATTACGTAATAATCACGCGATTGCACTGCTGGTATAAAAGCAAAAATCTTGTGTAATCGCTCTCTTTGTCTGCTTGCCGTCATCATGTAAGAATGTAAATAACTGCAGGTGTTTGTGTTGTGTCCGTCAAGGTGTCGCTTCTGTTATATGTGTCTGCTTACGTGTTTTTAACAAATAGATGTAAAATATAAAGTGATTGACCAGTTACGCTATGTGTGCTTCAAAATAAAAGAGGAAACTCAATTCTGAAGACATTTTTAATAAACCAGATATGACAACAAACCAACACCGGCCAACGCTACTACAATACTTCACATATATAAGTGTATGAACACACACATTAGCCCTGGAAACATTAATACTCATATTGAAGGGGGCAGGAACACTTATTTTTAGCTCTTGTAACGAAATTGTGCTTCACATTTTTTTAAGAACAAAATTTAGGTGCTGCAAAGATAGTTTTCGTATTATTTTATTTGTAGTAGTAAATGAATGGGCGTTCATCTGTGGGCGTCTGGAGTGTGAAAACTGTCCTCAATCCCATAGCTGGCGGACTTCGATGCGGGAGACGGCGAAAGTGGAGTTTTTTCAGTCTGCTGAGATGCATGATGGTGATTGGCTGAGACGTGAAAGGTACGGGAGGTGTGCCTTAGATTTTTCTTCTTGATGGAGTGGAAGATTTTTCTGCATGGTTGAAAGCTTAGAGGCTGCTCTCTGTTTGGTCAATAGTGAAAGTGATCATAGACTCCGATTGGCTGCCCAGGTGGTTGAGAATAGGGAAAGTGGGAGGAGCTTGTCCAGTGGGTATTTTAGAATTTAACATGTAAAAAAATTTAAAGAACGAATAAAATAAATTTACTTGGATGCAATAATTTAAAATTATTGCGATGAATTAAAAATACTATGGAGATTTGTAGTAGTAATATTAGCACTTGACATGACATCATTCACCAGAGAGAGAGGGAGGAGGAGGGGCAAGGAGACTATCACATAAGAATAAAACAAGAACTAGGTTAGTCGGACAGGAGATCCAGCAGCAGTCCCTTAGTCTTCCAATATCTATCACAGATTTTCTTTAACCTCTATATAGGTTCCAAAATGTCAATTACATGATCACTTTATCAAAGGACTCAGTGGGGAAGAAAGCTTTCCAAATTTGTAGAAATTTGTGAGTTCCCAGCCGGTGGAACCAGTAATGTTTCTCCTGGAACCAGCAAGTCCTACAGTGGCTCGAATTTCAGTTTCGCTTTAGGTACTGCAAAGTTTTTTGACATAGCTTCTACTTTTTGTTCTATGGGTCTTAGCTATTCCTGGCTAACCAGGTGACATAAATAGTTTACATGAACTTACGTAAATTTGCATTTTTAGGGTTTTTATACTTAGTTTAGCACATTGGATGGTCTTCTACTCCTGATTATAAGATAATTTACGAGATCTTCTTCAGAACTGGAAAAAATAGCATTGTCATCTAAATATAGCACAGCAAAAGCATCATAACCCTTCGACTTTTAAATCATAAGTTTACTGTAATAGAAATATGCGCCATTCGCAAAGATCTATTAGAGCTAGAACCATTGGCTAAGTAGTGCCCCCCGCAAGCGCTATAGAAGGGGAGAACAGATTGGGGCGATTTGCAGTACAGTAATCGTTTTTTCGTGCGGGTTTTTTTTTTCTTTCTTCTTCCTTAAGCTGTTTACCCATGCCTCGTGGAAAACATCAAGCGTCTTTTGACTGAGTTTCTGAATTCGACCGAGAAAGAATAGTAGCATACAGGGATTGTGAATGATCCTTCACAGAAATCGGTCAGCGTGTTGGACGAAACCAAGCAACTGTGATGAAGATTTTTTTCCCGCTGGATGCAGGAGGAAATGATGGGACCGAGCGCACGCACCTCGTTGTACCACTGACCCTGATGACAGGTGGATTATGCGCATGCCAGTATTAGATCGCGCAGTCACATCACGCGAATCACATCACAGTAGTTTCAATCTGTGACGCTTCATTCGGTGTCCGCTTGTACAATTCGACACCGTTTGCAGCAATGCCCGCAAGGTGATTATTGCTTCGTTTACCCTTGACTGGAAATAGCAGGCGTTTGCAACGCCAATGGTGCGATAAACGGCGGATATGAACTACGGAATGGAGCGACAATGTGTTTACTGACGAATCCCGCTTCTGCCTGCACCATCATAATGGTCGCATTCGAGTTTGGTGACACCTTAGTGAGAGGCTGCTGAACTGTTGCGTTGTGCATCGCCACACTGGCCTGTACCCGGTATCATGGTTTGGGGAGGTATTCAATTTCACTGCAACATTCTATTAAGAATTGCCGGTACACTGAACAACCAGCGCTATACTTCACTGAAATGTTGGAGCCCGTATTCCTCTCGTACATTCAGCGCTTGCCATCAGCGATTTCCAACAGAATAATGTGCGACCACACGTGACACACAATGTTCAAGGGTTCGTCTTTACCCATCAGGTTGAATTGCTTCCTTGACCTGCTTGTTCTCCCTATCTGTCGCAAATCGAAAACGTGTGGTCCATGCTTGCACAACGACTGACCTGGGATACACCACCCGCTGCTACACCAGATCAACTGTGGCAATATGTGGAAGCCGCATGGAGACTGCTGTACTCCAAAGATACATCCAAAGCCACTGATTCTATGTCGAAGCGTGTGGCAACGGATATAGCCAACGAAGGCGACTACACTAACTACTAATTTTGTCAGCATCTACACATCATAAGAAGCGGTAATTTTAATTGGTTTATCTCTGTACATGTTGTCTGCCAAATAAGTTTCGCTGTGATATCTCTGGTCCTTCTTTTGTTGCATTTTGTGTGGCCAGAAGTGTGTGTGTAATATATATATAAAGATTGACAGGAGAATTTCAAGGTGCAGCCGTTTATCATATTATATTTTATTCCAATGTTCAGCAAAACAGTCTACTCCAAGCCATGCCAAGACAAGTCTTATTTCAGCGTCGATCGGCAGCGAATGAGTCGTTCGTTTATGTGTCTTCAATAAGTCCGCCGAAGTTGAAGTGAAAGTACTTATGCGCGAGGTGGGTTGAGTAGTCCTGGTAGGAAGTTTACCCCAACTGACACATAAAGGGCTGGGGATTCATCACATATTTATAAATATTTTAATATTAGTTATAAAAGAACAAAGAATATCACATTAGCTCCTTTCCCCAATAAAATATATTTTATCTCTGTTTAATTAAAACTAAGCGCTATTTACTGTGTAAATTTGAAATACATTTACAACAACATTTACAGAATATCTCACACTGACTTAGCATTTAAATTAATATCTTATATTATAAATGAGTATGTTCTCTCTGTTGTAAATTCGAAAGATATACCGTAAAATCCGGCGTATAACGCGCACTTTTAACACCAAAAATTAGATTGAAACTTACGGGTGCGCGTTATACGCCGAGTATAAAAATGATAGCTTCAAAAATAAGAAAAGAGATGAGCATGAATAAAATTAAACTACTACATAGATTGGAATACTACATATTTGAAAGAAGTGGCATATACCTATGAAGTTAAAGGGTTCTCTCTCTCTCTGATTCTAATAATATACTATTTTTTCAAAATCGTGGGAAAATAACTCGAATAAAGGACTTTAAAACATACAATCATTGTACACGCACACTTCTGGCTCCCTTCTAAAAAGGGGGTGCGCGTTATACGGTGAATATACCTAAAAATTAAAAAATGGAGCTTGAAAGTATGGGTGCGCGTTATACGCCGGTGCGCGCTATACGCCGGATTTTACGTTAACTACAAAGAACTAATTTAATTAATTAAACGGCATCATATACAACTGTAAACATGAATACGCAAACTACCCTAATTGAATTCTGTTCAATTACATCATTAAGTGCTTTATTTTTAATTATTAGTTTAGTCGAACTGCAGGGACGCGCGCGTCTTAAGGCATGAATCAACTGGGCCAAGGACCTCAACCTTAAGTAGGAGCCTCGTCTGCTGCTGGACTCAGCCTCAATAAGATCATAATTTAAATAATTTTAATAGTCAAATTTTGTTCCTGAATATATTTTTCAAAAAACAGGGAATTTCGAACTATATTCCAACTGGAAACATTGGCAAGACTGCATTATTAGGCCGTGTTCGTGTCTAGGTCTAAGTATTTGTTGCACATTTTTTGATTTACACTATTTACAGTTATTTAATATAACAACTACTAGAACATTCATGTGTATTCATGCTCTACGCAACACCTCCAAGTTCTAAGTCCAATTTTTTTTGAACATGCGCTCATAATTCCTTTGAAGTGTGCGCACAGAGAACATTTCTATTTCACTTGAGAGTAGTGTACAACTGGCTATAAGGGCTAGGCCGTTACAAGAGATAGAACTGATGAACTTTAGAATGCCGCGTTGGTCTATTGGAGAGAGAAAAAAGTTAATATAGCTGTTATTCTTTGTAGAGGAAATGTTCGAACAACCACTTATGATGGTAGTTCCAGTAGATAGTGGTTTCGTTAGCTGAGTGTGGTCATGGTCGCGAATTTGAGGTTGGTGTCGTTTTTCTTGAGTCGTGAATTTGAGCCTAGATGCCACTGAAGACCCTCCATGTAGAGCAGCTGATACAGTTCTACATCCACACATTGGCATGGTGGGAATGTTTGGAAAGGGAGTGCTAATTCAGGTCCCGTCCACGTCATTTGACTACGTCGCAAAATTGCGAAGTAGATCCTTAATAATCCTCGTGTGGCTTCGTAGTGCATCATTAATAAAGCATTAACCAATCGGCTGATAGATATGTTCGCGTAACAGGTTTCGAGATCAGATTCAAAAAGACAGGTTGATTCCGGTTGTCGTACTGCAGTGAACAATCACCTTCTCGCATTCACAGCGATCTGAGTGTCTATAAGACAATTCCAAAAAGAGAATTGGCCTCGTACAAAGGGTGCCTGTGTGATCGAAGCTCACGTGAAATCATTCATCTGCTGGAAAGTGTTGAAGTGTTTGTGGTTCATGTCCTTCGGGTCGTTGCAGCATATGATGGACGTCCTGGATGCTTTCATATTGATTAGGATCATAACCCACTGATTGGCAACTAGTGACTTGTGTGCAATCGTATTAGGTATATTTATTCATGGTGGAATAGCACAAGATCGTGTTCTCTGGTGAGTTAGGATTTTGTTTCAGCAACAGTCACCACATACAAGGCAACGGATTCAGTTCAACTGCAACTGTAGAACACAACAGTGTGGCTCCATCCCTTTATTGCCATTCCTTACGATAGCCGGTCAACATTAGTCCGTAATGGAGGTACTATGGCGACAGAACGATATGTAGATGATGTGTTGCAATGAGTTCATCATCCATAAATAGGATAGTACTACCCTTCTTTTGATGTAGAATCAGGGCTATTTATCAATGGGGGCAATGTTTGACTGTGTATTGCATGCATTAACTAAGATGCTAATACCAAGATGCTTGCCTGATCCATATTTTTCATTCATCGAACATATCTAGGCCGTGAGTTGTTGGTGTACTGCCATCAACGAATTTTGACAAATAGGTGAAATGAATGGTCTTGTTTTAATCCAAAATGAGCATATTCATTCACTCTTCCAGCATCTTTGCTGGTAGCAATGTGTTGCTACCAGTATCGCTGAGATTCAACTGCAACAACTTGTTCATATGAGGTTGTCACTCAATGTACTTTTGTATTATTGTTCAAATGAATATATTGCTGCTGAATCCTGTATTTCGAGAATTGGATTCTTAACAATAAATTCTCATCGCTCTTAAATAACTGTTTTTCTTCTTTGAGACTGATTTGCATAAAATCCTTGAACCCCGATCAATGTAACAGTTTTATATACACACATGGATTCGATTAATGTCTGAAGTAGTGTTGGAGGTAACTGACTCCATGAATCCTGCAGACGGCTCTCCATAGATCAGTAAGAGTAAGACGGGGTGGAGATCTCTTCTGAACAGCACGTTTCAAGGCATCCGAGATATGTTCAATAATGTTCATGTCTGGGAATTTGGGTGGCCAGCGGAAGTGTCTAAATTCAGAAGAGTGCTCCTGGAGCCACTCTGAGAAACCCAACACGTCCAGAATTGATACATTGTCCAGCTGAAATTTCCCAGGCATGTACAGTGGACATGCATGCACAGTGAACATGAATGGGTGCAGGAGATCAGACAGGATGCTTACGTACCTGTCACTTGTCAAAGTCGTATCTAGACATATCAGGGGTCCCATATCACACCAACTGCAACACTCCATACCTTCACAGAGCCTCCACCAGCTTGAACAGTCCTCTGTTGACATGTAGGGTCCATGGATTCATGAGGTTGTCTCCATACCCGTACACGTCCGTCAGCTCGATTCAATTGGAAACGAGACTCGTCAGACCAGGCAACGTGTTTCCAGGCATCAACAGCCCAATGTCGGTGTTTACGGGCCAGGCGAGGCGTAAATCCTTGTGTCATGCATTTAACAAGGGTACACGAACGGGTCTTCCGCTCCAAAAGCCCATACCGATGCTGTTTTGTTGAATGGTTCGCACGGGGACACTTGTTGGCCCAGCATTAAAACCTGCAGCAATTTGCGAAAGGGTTACATGTCTATCACGCTTAATGATTCTCGTCAGTCGTCGTTGGTCCCGTTCTTGTATGATCTTTTTCCGGCCGCAACAATGTCGTAGATCTGATGTTTTACCGGATTCCCGATATCCACGATACACTCGGGAAATGGTCATACGTGAAAATTCAAATTCCATCGCTACCTCGGAGATGCTAGGTCCCATCCTCTCGTGTGCTGACTATAACACTGCGTACAAACTCGCTTAAATTTTGATAACCTTCCGTTGTAGCAGCAGTAACCTATCTAACAACTGTTCCAGACACTCTTCGTCTTATATAGGCTTTGCCGACCGCAGCCCCGTACTCTGATTGGTTCCATAACTCTTTATTTGCATACGCATGCCTGTACCAAATGTTTACTTGTTTTAATAAATAATCTTAAAAGACACATATTTAAGCGTAGTGTTTTAATTTTTCATTTATATTGAAGGAATAGTTATATTTTATGTTATTTTTATGTCAATAAATATATCTTTAAACGATACATAATTAATATATAATAAAACTCTAAATCTGTATTTTTTGCCTCTTATATTCCCTAACTTCCCATGTGTTGCCCTCGAGAATTGAATTATTTCAAATATTTCCTTTTGCATTGCACACTGAATCATATTGGTAGATTGGTTTGATACACCACAGCTATAAGGTTGCCGACCCCTGTTCTAGATTATGACAACTGTGGCGGTATTCACACGATGGGTAAACCAAGAAATTCAAAAACAAAGATTGAGCTAAGCTATGATGTTTCAAAACGTCCTTACGTTACTAGCTTCAGCAAGTAAATGAGGTGCCTCTCTAGACGAACGCGATCACAACGCCACTGCTTTACGACGTCACAGGCCACTGCGAGGCAGAGTTGTCTACGAAGAGCATAGCAATTTGCGTATAGGCGTTAATTGTTTTGTTCTTAAAAAAAAAAAAAAACTGTTCCCCCCTTTAATTGTTTTCATCAGTGTATTATCAGAGAACATTTGTTTTGGAAGAAAAATAGAGTTTCTGATAGAATAAATAAGTTTTTTTCATCCTTTATAGAATTTATGTTGGGCTTCTTCTTTTTTTTAACTCTAAATAGTTTATACATAAAAATAATTAAGTAATACTTCACAAATCTCACTATATATAATTTAATACAGTGTAAGTATTGATCTTTTTTACGTTTGAGCATGCATATTTTATTTTTGTTGGTTTGTATTTAATCTCTCTCTCTCTTCTCTCTATTTTATAACAATATATTTCAGTACTTCAGAAGCCTTGGTTACAGAGCATCAGAAACCGCGAAATGTTGGGCCTGCAGAGTAGCTATCGCAGTTATTCAAAGTCGTGTAAATACAGGAGAGTCTGAAGATGAAATAGGAGAGTTTGCTTACTCGATCTGTACAAAATTCAAGATTGAGACTCCTCGAGTCTGTACTGGAGTAACTAATCTTTTTAAGGTGAAGTTAACAACTTGTATTTTTTCCCCTTAAAATTTGTACTAAATTTAAAAGTGGTTTTTTAAATTGGTAATCAAATGTGTGTGAGTTAAAGTTTCTCTTCCCGAACACTTATAGACTGTTTCAATGAACTGGAATGAATTATGATTAAAGAAATTGATAGAAAGAAACAAATATTAAAGAACTGTTGAGGGACTTAAAAAAAAAACTTAAAAGTCAAATACAGTAGTGAGGAATTTCCAAAGGCAATGAATTTCGGGTTTCATGATACATTGTTAAAAAATAACATTTTCAACTGTTTAAATTTATGTATAAGAAGACAAATTTTTTAAACAAAGATAATAATGATGCTATAAAAAGTATCCAAAGACGATTATGCATCTTGGCAAAATTTCAGGTTTTTGTTTTGTTGTTGTTCTATACTAATGGCGCTTGTTTGATTTTGCATATATTTCCTGGTAATATTTTGGAAAAGTTCCATGTATGTTTTTTAATCGTTTGTTTTATATTGAAATACACACATTAAAATTTTTTGTGAGTCCCCATATTTACAGATTATTGAATAAAAATATTTTGATTTTTTTTGAATATTTTTAAGATTTACTCTTGTATAATTACGCTCTAGACAACAAAATTTTACTCAGAGTGAAAAAATATATATGTGATATCTTATAAGTTGTATTTATTTAATCAAAGATATTGGGGAATAGAGGAGATAAAGCAGATATTTAAAGAAATTGTCTAAAAATTGAAAAATACTATTTGGGAATGAAGTTCAAATAGCTCTCTAGTTCTAAATAAAAACTGTAATATCTAAAATTTTAATTGAATACTAAAATTTAGTAAAACTTGACTTTGTCATGTGTCATATATGTGTTGTATTTTTAACTTTTTATAAATTTTTCAGAGGGAGTTGACTCAAGTGTTAGCAAATGTTGTTTTAGAACCAAATCAGATTTGCAGCTTTGTCTTTCAAGGTTGTGGCAAAGTAGAAAATCCGTTTCATGATTGGACAATACCTCTCACACCTTTTCCCAAACCGCACATAAAGCCTCCTCATCTACCAAAGGTTTGTGTTAGATTCTCTATACTTTACTGTGAATAACAGATACAAAATTACGTTTTGAAAAATATTTCCCTAGAATTTTCCTCTTCTGAATTCTTTGTGACGGTTTTAAGTATGATATACACTACCGGTCACATTAAAATTGCTACACCAAGAAGGCGACATGCTACAAACGTGAAATTTAAACCACAGGAAGAAGGTGCTGTGATATGCAAATGATTAGCTTTTCAGCGCATTCAGACAAAGTAGGTGCCGGTAGCGACTCCTACAGTGTGTTTAAATGAGGATATTGTTTAGCCGGTTTCTCATACAGAAATTGCATTTGAACGTTGTTGCTTGGTGAAAAGTTGTTGCGATGCCTCGTGTAAGAAGCAGAAGTGCGTACCAGCACTTTTCTGACTGATAAGGTCGAATTGTAGCGTACCGGGATTGTGCGGTTTATCGTATCGCTGTATTGCTGCTCACATCGGTCGAGATCCAACGACTGTTAGCAGAATATGGAATCAATGGGTTCAGGATGGTAATATGGAACGTCGTGCTAGACCTCAACGGCCCCCTATCGCTAGAAGCCGATAAGTCAGGCATGTTACCCACTTGGCCTTAATGGATCGTGCAGCCACCACGAGCACCGAGTCGAGAATTGAAGTCGTTTGTAAGACATCAAGTGTCTGCACGTACAGTTCGGCGACATTTGTAGCAGTAGGGACTCAGCTCGGAGACCACGGCTGCGGCTACCCTTAACACTGCATCACAGATAGAAGCGTCTTCATAGGTGTAATCAACGACGACTCTGGATGCACGAAAGGCGAGACGTCATTTTTTCAAATGATTTCAGGTTTTGTTTACAGCACCAAGATGTTTGCATCCGTGTTTGGCGGCATCGTAATGAACGCACATTGGCAGCGTGCATTTATCATAGTTATACTGGCCCATTCCCTGGCGTGATTGTATGGGGTGCTATTGGATACACGTCTCGGTCACCCCCTTGTTCGCATTGAGGGCTTTTTGAACAGTGCACGTCACATTTCTGGTGTGTTACGACCCGTGGCCCTACCCTTTATTCGAGCGTTTTAACCCTACGTTTCAGCAGGATAATGCACGACCGCATATTGCCGGTATTGTACGGACCTTCCTTGATACGGAAAATGTTCGGTTGTTGCCTTGGCCTGCACGTTCACCAGGTCTCTCGCCAATAGAAAACGTCTGATCTATAGTTGCCGAGCGACTGGCTCATCACCATACGCCAGTCACTATGGTTGATGAGCTGTGGCATCGTGTTGAAGCTGCGTAGGCATCTGTACCTGTACATGCCGTCCTATCTCCGTTTGGTTCAATGCCCAGGCGTATAAGTGCTGTTATTACTGCCAGATTTGGTTGTTCTGGGTATTGATTTCTCAGGTTCTATGTACCCAAATTTCTTCAAAAATTAATCTCTTGTTATTTTTTATATAGTATATATTTGTCCAATAAATATCATTTTGTTATCTGCGTTTCTTCTTGGTGTAGCAATTTTAATGGCCAGTAGTGTAGATAGATAATTTTAAACGAATCATATTAAGTTCTGCACTTTCTATAGACAGGGTCTCCCAAAAATAGCTCCAAAACAGACAGATTCTTCGTTGGGAGTACCTAAAAATGACCAAAGAAATTTTCCTGTACGATCCATAATTTACGAGAAAAATACGGTAAATGGTGATGAATGAATGCTGCATGATGGTTCATGGTGTCTCCGGCACATTTTTGTGCTTC
Source organism: Trichonephila inaurata madagascariensis (assembly GCA_019973955.1). NCBI lineage: Eukaryota > Metazoa > Arthropoda > Arachnida > Araneae > Nephilidae > Trichonephila > Trichonephila inaurata. The sequence continues at coordinate 76,860 of BMAV01012793.1, forward strand.
TGTACGTTATTGGCTGGATATGGCGTACTCCGGCCACTGGATCAGACGTGGGGGTCTCGTTCTACGACCGCCACGATCGACACATTTCATACCGTTCGATTTGGGATATTCTCAAGGAATTGGGGCATCGAGGCGTAGAGACAACACAAACGGGCTAGTTGTTTTGTCAGCATGTGCTGCTTGTGCTTTGGTGGACACTCCGCTGTTTACAATGCACGTTTCTATCCCACAGCCAACTTAAGCCTGCCTTTATATGTATTAGCAAATACTGCTGTTGGTGTGTCTAATACGTCTGTGACGTGATACTTAATTTTTTCGTGGATCGTACAGGTACAGTTCTTCAGGCATTTTTTCCTTCCAACTTCCTTCTAGATACATCCAAAGAGGAATCTGGCGGTGCAGAGCTTGGACACTATTTTTTTAAGTTTCAATTTATAATACTAACCATAAGTTACATTAATAATATATACTTTAAATGTTTCTAATATTTGGTTAAGGATATTATATTCCTTGCTTAAATTTTGATTAAGTTCTTAATTGTGCTATGTCATTATTTTAATTTACATTTTTGAAGTTTTTTTTATATTCTTTGTTTAAATTAAATAGATAGAAATGTTCAATGTTTGTATTAATTTTGGCAAAAAATAACTTTGAGATTGATATTATTTGTTCTCAGTATACTTCAGGATTTCAATTAAATGCATTTTGTACAGTGATTGGTGTTACACACATCTTATTGATTTAGCATTGTATTAGTATATGGATCCTGACAGACAGCAGAAGCTACATCCAATATTTGAAGAATTGGCTAAAAATTATGGACAGTACTGGTCTAGATATTTTATCCAAATTAGCTAGGCTTGGTCAGAGGAAACAAGTATGTCTCCAGTGGATACCATCACATGCGGGTGTGCGTGGGAACGAAGCAGCTGATGAGCTGGCTGGTAGGGGTTGTGATCTCTTTAACTCCAGTTCCACTGTCTTAACCCATTCGGAAATTCATTCCCTCCAAAGAACTAAAATGAATTTGACTTGGTGAAACCCTCTTGCTCACCACTGGTACGCAGCTAAGAGTCCTGACCTATCTATACAGTGCAGGGCTCATCAGATGGCCTTGGCGCGCTTTAGAAGTGGTCACCTGCGTAGTATGACTTTTGTGCAGTGGGTAAAGTCTTTCTTTACCTGTCCTTGCTCTCTCCCTGCTTCTCCTGCTCATCTTCTGGACTGCTTGGGCATTTCCCTGCAACAATTGTAAGAAGAGCAAGACCTTGTGTGTGACACTATTACGCGGAAAGGTTAAATGGACTTGGTGTAGGCTTTCCTGCTCCAAGGGGATTGGAAACAACAGCATTGTATCGTAACTGTACTATTGCTTAAAATCATTTACAGTATTATATAGCTGTATTACATATTTCATGATGATATATTGGGAGTTACATAAATTTCGTTTTTGAATTTATTGAAATGTTGACATTGTCAGAATTTTAAAATCTGTTTTCATATCCTAATTAACTATATATTTATTTCTTTATTTCATAAAAAATTTTTCCAGATATTTGTTTTTTTTTTATTCCATTAAAAGTTATAGTATTAAAAAATGTGTTGTAACTGTAAAGTTGTATTTGTGTAAGTTTCCCATTATAAAATTATATACATGTGACATTTACTGTCATATCAATATTTTT
>BMAV01012793.1:83544-118179 GCA_019973955.1 Trichonephila inaurata madagascariensis
AAAATTGAATCTCAAGAGAAAAAGTTCGTTATATAGAAAATGCACTTCGCTATTGGAAGGTTATTTTATGAAAATCAGGAAATGCTCTTGGATCCAGGAAAAAGTTTGTTTTATAGAAAAATTCACAATATAGAGGTTCGTAATATGGAGGTTCAGCTGTATATAATATACAAACTTTCATTTTGTTTTTATACACTTTTGGGCTTAATAACTTCAAGATTACAAAAATGTTATCATGCATTTGTTTCTTAAATTAGAATATCCAGATAAAAAAAGTTAATTCTTGAAATCTGTTAGTTTGATACCTAATATTTAACATTCCATGCTATTCATACGAGCATTTTGAATACATCAGTAATAAATGTGTGAATAATATTTTTTATGAGTGTAATTGATAAAAGTAAATTTTTGTAGCTATATATTTTTTAAAATCTAAATTAATCAAGTTAATCTTTTTGCTTCATTTCTTAAAGGAAAAAGTGTGTGTAATTTTTTAACAGGCCATGGCAATTCTCTGATTTGTAACACACTTATTTAAATGTGTTAATGCTATTTTTAATTTTTCATGGAATTATTGTATTGCTTTAGGTATTAAGATAAATACAATTGTGAGTTTGTTCACCCTACTTTTATACATAAAAGTAAACTTAAGGTTTTCTTCTAGTTTGATTATGTGATATGGACTGGTGACATTCCACCCCATGACATCTGGAATTACACTAAAGAGGAAGTGATTTATCTTCTTCATTCTGCTTCCAAAGTAATGTACAAGTACCTTGGACATGTACCAATTTTTCCAGCTTTGGGAAACCATGAAAGTTCACCTGTAAATAGGTTAAGATTTTCATATTATACTCTAAAAAAATTGATTTTGAGCAAATGGGAGTATAAATCTCAATGCTATTTTATTTAAAAGATTATTTATTAAAATTGTATTGTGATTTATCATTATTAGTTATAATTTCTATTAATCAAATTTGTCAATTTGTTCAAAAAATTCTTTTAAAAACAACTTTAAAAGTATGGCTGAGAATTTTTTATTTGTAAATAATTATATTAATATAGTTTATTGTAACATAATAATTATATATTTGAGTAAAACCTTTACAGTTGTAACTGTTAAATGTTCAGACTTTTATAGTTGAAACTGATAAAAGTATGAAGAAAGAATAAGTTGTAGCCTTGCATATTTCAAAAATATTTTTCAGTTTTAAAAGTGAAATTGTGAGAAGGAAACTGAAAATTAATACACATTGCTAATAATATAGCAAAATGTGATGCTTATGTTTAATTATTTGCTATTTAATAAAAGTAACATTAAGGTGCTACTTTCTTATGAAGTCATGAAAATACAAAGGAGACATTTTAATTATCCAAATAAATTATATGTAAGGCAGCGTTTCTCAAACTGTGGGGGTGCATCCCCCCTAAATGGGGCATCAAAAGTTAAAAATAAGGATTTAAAATAATTATCAATTTACTGAAAGGAAGCAAAACAAAATACATTCTGATATAATAAAACATGAAATACATATTCACGCTGATATAATCTATAAAATATGTATCAGAACAGCACAAAGTATTTGATTATTAATTTATCAATACTAAATTAAGAGCAAGTTTAGTAATTACTAGTGACTCTCTTGGGCTTATCATATGCAAAACTTAATTCTTATCTTGATAATTTGTATGATTTATAGTTAAAGTCGCATCGTAGCTTATTTGTCAAGGTACATTACTATTGTATTCAATAGATTATTATTGTATGAGGGGAGCATAATGAAATTATGTCTTGAAAACTTAAAAAGCATTGATGTAAGGTGTTAACTAATATCATTACGAAAACGAGTTGTGCAGTCTTAAATTTCATTGTTGAATTGAAAACAAACTCCTGTTTGTGTTTCCAGTGTCTTTTTTTTTTAATTCATTTATATATATTATAAAATTAATTTTGGTTCATTCTTAAGGCCTATTTAAATTTAATGTTTACATTATGTAACATTTTGGGTATATTTAGGTAGACAAATGGTTTAGTAAAATTTGATCAATTTGAAATTTTTCACTGATTATTTATTTATTCTAAATAATATATATATAATTTTAAAAATAATTTCTTATACTTTGGTTAATACTTAAGTTACTGCATTGGATAAAATATTATCTCCTGCAACTTTCCGTGTTTTTTAAATTAAGGAATTGAATCTTAACTTTGACTGAGAAAGATTTTCCTGATATCTGTAAAATTTAAATCACCATCATTTTTTAGATAGTTTCAAAAATATTTTCTTTTATAATCTTGATTAAAAAATTGTAAATAGCTTTCAGTTTTTTTTAAAAAAAGAAAAGGTGATATTGTTGTACATATAATTAATGTTTTAGTATTTAAAATTGTTTTTTTTTATTCATCACACACACAAGCAAAAGATTCAAAATTTTTGCATAATAAATATGAAAAAGCTTTCCAAGTCTTGTTGATAAGTGGAAAGAATTGAAAAGGAACATTAGATTCTTCAAGCAAGTTTCTCTTTTTAATAATATTTAAGGAAAACTAATGCGTTTAACAGATCTTATTTCTTGTATGAACATAATTTTTTGTAGAAACGACCTCCAATCAATAAACCTGTCTCATTATCTGTTTCTAATTTACTATAATATCCTTTTCTTTACTATTTAAATATTCCTCATGTATTCATACATTGTATATTTTTTCTTCTTACTTGAATTTTAAATAAAATTGCAATATTAATACTTCATGAATAATAATAGAAAAAAAAATTATCACTTGATAAAAAAAATATGTAATTGACTTTTGGATTTTCAGAAAACTGTGGTTTTATGATTCGGTAAATTTTAACAAAACATTGGTTAACTTGTGTCTGCTGAAACCAGTGTGCATACCTTAATTGAAATGCCATCTTGCAAAAGAGCTAAATTTAATTGCTTGATATAATTTTTTTCTAAAATACGTATGAATTACTTCAAAAAATTAGAAATCTATTGTATATCACAAGAAACTTGTTTTTTCATATAGACTGAGATGTTTGAAAAATATAAATAATATTAAAATGTGATCTTATGCTATGTGTATTTTTTAATAGTATTTGGCTACACCTTTTGAGCCTCATTCAAGCAGATTTCTTTCTTTGATTGTTAAATATTTATTCTTAAGTTTCATGATTGATGAATATATTGATTCTTAAAATCATGCTATTATTATATAACCTGCTACATTTGTTAACTCTATTCATCATAAAAATTATATTACTCCATTTAAGATTTTATTGTATCTTGATTTTGAGGCTGTTTCCACATAATGTTAAAGAATGGGACCAGAATTTTAAATATTTTTTCAGATATAAGTGTTTCAATATTAATGTATTATCTTCTGTCTTTGCTATGCTGTAATGAACAGCATATTTTATCATGCTACTGTTTTTTATCTGAGTTGATCCATTTTTCTTGCTAAGAATTGTGTTTTACATTTTTTTCTTATATACTGTCATGCTAAATCAGTTATTCATTTACATGTTAAAATAAAAAGTTAATAACTTGTAGAATATTTAGAATTTTAAAAATGCTATCTAAAGGCTTCATTTACCAAATCGATCAACTCCATAAAACAGAAGTTGAGAAAAAGGATAAAATATCATGTATTGTTTTTTAAACTTCTTTTTAAATTACAAATTCAAAAATACAATGTAGTCTGTGTTACTGCAAACGCATCTTTTATCTAACGGCATAATAGAAAGTATAAGATAGAATATACTTGGAAGTAATTGTTATTATTACAAATTTTTAATAATTAAGGGAGTTATAATTGATTTGGCAAATAAAAAAAAATTATTAATTCAGTCTTTGAATTTTTTTTTATGGAAAAACTTAAGTATATAAATAAATATATATATTTTAAGATTTTTTAGCAAAAATGAATACTTAAAATCCTGTTACTTTGCAAGTATTTGTTTAAATTGATTTATTGGCATAAATCTCTTCTTCGTTAGCTGTATTTGAGTTCCCGTCATGTTAATTTGTCCTTCAAATTTTATATTACTCATGTTTAATAGGAGAAATAAATTTCAACATTCATCATATTTTTCTTCTTGTCACTGTTCTACCTGTTGTATACAATAAAGGCTGGTTTATACATTTTTCAGACATAGTGGTCTATCTGCTACATATTATCTTATATTAATGGTGTTAAATTCAGTATCTTTGTTAAAGTCACACTTGAATTGTATAGGGTGGGGTTTCAACTTTTCTAATTTTATTCAGTGCATTTTGAGCCAGTTTACTGATATCCCTGAACTGTTACCTGTTGTTGTTGTTGCTCATGCCATCTGTCTAACATAGTCAGATCGATGCCCACGAAATTCATCGTGGCAATGGGCTAGATGTACGTCTGTCATTGGCCTTAGCCTTGAGCACCATACAGGTGACAGTACGATTTTAGCTCGGTGAAATTTCCGAAGGGACGATAAAACATTACGAGATAGATGGCGCCACCATCTATCTCCACCTCCACAATTTAGTCTTGGAACTGAAGTGGAGGGAAATTTTTTCCAGTTCCCTGCACTCGTGATTCAGCCCATAAGACTTTCGGACCCACTGATTTAACAAGCACATACTCCATGTGTACTCGGAGGGTATGTTAGAATTTTCCATAGTATTTTACAGAAAAAGTTCTGAAGCGTCATTTGAGTCATATGAAACGGTACTTCCTTATTACATGTTTTTATTATATTATACCAATCGGCTGGTAAAAAAATGTTCTGGTCTTTTTTTTTTTTTGCTTCAGATTTGATGATAGCAAATTGTGAATCTTCAGGCATTAAAAAAATAGCTCACAATAAAACAGAAATTTATAAATATTTGCTCCTGTGGCAGTTTGAATACAACTGATTTATATTTTATTTTTCTTGTACTTAGTTCATGTGAGCAATAACAGTTGTCTAATGGGAACAACAAAATTAAATGACCTACTTTCAGATGTCTCCCTCCATAGCAGGAAAAAAAAAGAGTGCAGCAGGTTAACTAGATTTTTATGATATAAATGCATTATAGTATGGAGTTAATCATAACAGCTTCTGAAATAAATTATTCATTATTCCATGACATAAAAGATTTTGTTATTTAGTGGTGTTAATACTTATTATTAGAGAAATTTATTTTGAATGCATACAAGTTAGGAGTCAATCGAGTGCTGTGAGATTAAAACGTAATGATAAAAAAAATGGAGTTAATTGATTTAGTAAGTGAAGCATCCATATTATAAATAGTTGTAAGAATTGAAATTTTGCTGAAAATTTAGTTTTTGTCATAAAATGTGCTCTACATTTATTTCAGGCTCTCATAAATTTGGCAAAGACAGCCTTAAAAGCTAGATTTACTGATAGAAAATTGCGCTGTAAATATGTGTATATTTTAACAAATTTCTCTTTTCATTTGTGTTTAAAATCAGTTGTATATTTCAGTTTTCCTATCCCTCAAATAAAAGGAAAAGATTCAATTTCTTGGTTGTATGAAGAAGTTGCAAAAGCTTGGCATCCTTGGATCCCAGGAAATTCCCAAACTCTAAAATTGTATGTATTAAAAAAATAACTTACATTTATAAAATTCGAAATAATTAAAAACTTAGTAAATATATATTTAAATCGACTAATGTTCATTTGTGTTTAAGTATCAAGTAGTTGAGATACATAATTTTCCAGCTTCTATGAGCAAAAAAGAGATTTTGTTCACAACTTTTTAAAAAATTGATGGCTGTTTAATATTTAAGTTTTATATATATATTTGAAGAATAATTTTAAATGTTTTAATTCCCTGCCTCATATCATGTTTACATTAAAATTATGTATTATATTCATTTATGTGAAGTGTAAATATCCAATATATTATTGTGGTATGAAATTGTCCTGTGAATGATTGGATTGATAATTATTTTTCAGGGGAGCCTATTACAGTGTAGAAGTCTATCCTGGCTTTAAGTTAATATCACTCAATATGAATTACTGCAATAATTTTAATTGGTAAATATTTACTTTTAAATGCTATAATAACTTGAATATAATAAATATACATTAATATACTTCATGTGCATTACATTAATGTTTGTATTCCTACCATGTTTATATATATGTTTGCATTATGTGCACAAGCATACATTCTTTAATGAATTATAATATAATGGGAAGATTTATGCATATATGTTTTATTTTAGATTACTTATTATTTTTCAAATGCAAAGTAAGTAGCTTGCAACTAAATAATTTATTATATCCAAGGATTTTTTAAAAATTACTTTTGATGGTAATACCACTTTTTAAATAAATATATGTAATAAGAAAACATTAATTCTTGTTTTGTAAAGCAGAACTCTTGATAGCTCATATAGAAATCAAATTGTATGAAAATGTTGTGTAAGAAGATTAAATTCAAAATATTGAGTAAAATTATTATTCTAACATTTTCAGTACATTATTAAATTTTTTCTAAGCTTTTCCAAATCTATGGTCCAAAATTTTTACAGTGCCATTTTGATTAGGTATTTCTTTTAATCTGAAATATTACTAATATCTTTGACAATGTTAACCTAAACTAAAAATTTGTGATATTTATAGGTGGTTGCTTATTAATTCAACTGATCCAACAGGGCAATTAGCATGGCTTGTTGCACAGTTGCAAATAGCAGAGAACAAAGGGGAAAAGGTTCAAACAATTCAATTTCCATATCTTTTTTATATTTAAATATAACTATAATAATGTTTTTAACCAATTTAACATTTAATATAAATTATATTTTCCCTCAAATTTATGCTTGGGGAAATTGTTTTTCTGACATATATATGAACTTTTAAAAAAACCATTTAAATTATAAGTATGAAATTATATGCTAGTGATTGTTTATTTATATATTATTGTACATTTTTTTCTATTGTGTTTTGTTGAATTAATTTTTGGTTATTCATTAGTTTAAAATATTTTATTTTTAACTGTTTTTTTTTTTTTTTTCTACTTTTTAAGTGATTGCATTTCTTGCTAAGAAAAAAAATGGGTAAAACATCAGTAGATTATTTTGTTAGTAATTAAAGTTATATTTATTAATCAGCAGTGTGTTGAAATTGAACATGAATATAAACTTAGTTCAACATAATGTATTTATTTTCTTTGTCTTGCTCTTTACTTTTAATTTAAAATTCATTTGTATTATGCTTATAGGTTCATATAATTGGCCATATTCCTCCTGGTGAGCCTGATTGCCTTGGTGTGTGGAGTAAAAATTATAATAATATTATTAATAGGTAAGTGTTATTTGGTTATCATTTTAATCTTAAAAGTTTGAGTTTTCATTATATTTTATTGGTATTTATGAGTAACTCTACAATTTATTGTATCCGATTCTTTAAGTTTCTTTATGTGCACTTTTTTTTTTTTTTGCTATCTTTTTTTAATTTATCGTACTTTAAGCTCGAAAGAAGCTAAGTGCTACAAACTCTAGAAATTTAAATCGTATTTTTGCATCTATTAACTTACAATGATTCTGTGAACTGTTTATTATTTTCTATAGTGATCAGAAGTAAACAAAGAGAAGGAGGGGGAGTTAAAATGTGAAAATATTTAAAATCCTGAATTGTATCTAATTGTGTGGTGGAAATTATTGCATTGAATTCATATCTATTCAGGAATAAAATTTACTTATATATCAAACATTTTTGTAAGAAAGAAATTTAAAGCTCAGTGGTTGAGTTTTATTATTAATCAATTAAAATTTAAAAATTTTAGTAAATTTTTTAAAATATACTTTTAGAAAACTCAAATTTATGTGCAAAGGAAAACTTAAGATTTTGAAAAGAAATAGTGATATGCAAAATTTGTTTTATGACAAATTACTCTTTTAGTATATGTGTATGTGTTCGCTGTTTGATTTGACACAAATTTTGTTTTTACTTCCTAATTTTCTTAGTTTTATTTTTAAAATATAATATTCTTTACTGCCTTACATACAATAATTTTTGTGTAAATGGTGAATTAAAAGTTGTGATAAAATTTTACCATATGCTTCCCCCTTTCCCTTCTGTGCTGTAAATAGGTAACTTTAATTTAGTTATAAGTTTAACAAAATTTACTTTTCCTCTGTTATATTTTCTTAGTAATGATAATATTTAAATAAACAACTTAATATCAAAAGAAAATTGTAAGAAAGTACTTTAATTTACTATTTTAACCCCTTAACAGTTTTATTTTTTTCCAGAATTTGATCTAAAAATGTTATTTTTTTTATTGCATTTTTTGATTAATTTCACAATTTTAAGTAGGAAAATGTTATTAAAGTTAACATCTGTGAAATATTTTTCAGCATTAAGGATAATTTTTTAATTTTAATGAAAGTAATAGTATTTTGCCTGTAAGTTGTCTTTTTTTTCCAATACAAATGCTTAACAGGAAAGCTTCACTCAAGGCTGTAAATATAAAATAATTCATTTACTTTTTGCAGTTTTTTATTACATTTACTTAACCTCTTTTTCTGAACAACTATTGCCATGTAGACAACTAATCCGATATTAAAATCTTGTAAAAACTATGGGCAAAAAGACACATGATACAGAAACAAGAATGCCCATATGCCATACGGGCAAAGCAGTAGCAGCCCGAACATTGTGCATGTATGGCGTATGGGCAAAACAGGGAAAGGGTTAAGATATGAATTCATCTTTTTCTCTGAAGTGAGCATTGTATATTTTATTCATTACATTTTATGTTTTTAAGTGTTATTTTACAATGTATTGTGGTAATGCAACATCTTTTAAGAAAATGATTTTCAAATTTATCATCAAAATACTTGAAACCCATCCAAATCTTAACAGATATGAGGGCACAGTCACTGCTCAGTTTTTTGGACACACTCATTCTGATGAATTTGAAATTTTCTATGATAAATCTGGTGCAGAACCAAGAGCTACCAGTATTGCATACATTGGCCCTAGTGTAACGACCTATGATGGTTTCAATCCTGGCTATAGAATATATACTATAGATGGAAATTATAATCAGAGTTCAAAAGTATGTGTTTTTTTCCCATTATTGTTATAAGCTCTTTTCATCTAATGTATCATTTCCCGCTCAAAATATTTTAAGTATTTATTTGAAGTTGTAAATTTATCTCCTTTGATAATATAATTAGTTTCCTGTTTGATTTTTTAAAAATGTGATTCATTATTTTTAATTGTACAAAATTGACTTTCCCCCCAGTGCTTAAATTTTAGTAAAGCTTTTGAAAATTATCAAGCATTTGTGTATGATTGAAAATTATATTTCTAACAGTAATCTATCAAATCTATTTCTCTGTATATTGAAAATTTCATGTATGTTAAGTATTTCATTTGTAAATAGTAAGAATATTAAACATTTTTAATTTGTACAAATTAAATGATGTAACTAAATAGAACATTGCATCAGTTATTGTAAAAGATTCTTAAATGTGTAAAATTAATATGATAAGGAATAAATTGAGAATTACATAAATTTTCTGAAAGCTGTTTTTAAAGAAAGAATCCACTCATAAATTCTAGCATTTAAGTATAATCAAAAGTTATGTAAATATTTATGTGTAAGTGCATGGATTTTAAGAAAATCACTACTGTCACAGTGTATGTGATTTGAACTTATGAATTTCCAACTTTGAAAAGCTTTACCATCTTTCAGAGTCTTGCAGTGAAACTTACTGATGCTACTAGAGCAAAAATGACATCATGGATTTTATTAATTTTATAGGAGTTGGATATTTTTATTAATAAAAAAAAAGAAATGCGTGGCAAATGATTTAAGTAAAAATATCTGCATTAGAATGTTATTATTTATACCTTATAATTTTGGTAAAACCATTGCTTTATGCATTTTACTTATTTATTTGGAAAAAAGGGTCTCTTTTCAATTATTAGTACTTTCTATTTAAATTAATATTTTGATTCTGTTAATAGTTTTAAAAGATATATTTTTCGAATGTATTGGGGAGAAAAGTCATGCAGTTTTTGTAATAGTGGTTTGTTATATGTTACAAAATTCTAAGAAATGTTTTTGGTTTTTATCATTTTTTATTTTTGAAAATTATTTCTGTTTTTATCCATCTTTAGTACGTTCTTGATCATGAAACCTATTTTACCAATTTAACTGAAGCCAATTTGAGAAGAGAAATAAAGTGGGAGTTGGAATATACTGCAAGAAAAGCATACAATATGTCATCTTTGTTTCCTGAAGATTGGAATTTTTTGACGCAAAGATTTGAAAAGGATAATTCTCTCTTCCAAAAATTCCACAAGTAAAATTCTAAAATTATTTTTTTTTTCTTCTGTTGATTAATAATTTAAATTTTTTTAGTACCAAACTGATTATCAGTCACAAAATATAAAAGGAGTTTCTTCTAGAAAATATTTATTTTAAAAAAACATTTCTTATAAAAGGTATTTATCATTCAAATATAAGTAATAAGCTGGATATTTCAGTAATCAAAAGTATAATTATAACATTTTATTACTAGCTTCCAGTTGTTAGTCATTTATTTTCTCACGCAATTCTTCCCTTTCCATTCCTTTTAAAACTGACCTGCTTTGTTGAGTGGGGCAATGCACATTAAATGTGTCAAGGCTCAAATGTCCTCCCATTAGTGTGGTGTGGAAGCTAGGAGAGGGGATGCCAGTTCAGGTGTCGTCCTCATCACTTGACCATGGTTCAAAATTACAAGATCCATTACCAATAACCGTCATGCAACTTTGTAGTGTGACATTAATTTATCTCTTTCACTCCTTTTAAAGCTTATATTATGAAACAAAAGTTCCATCTATTCTGAATTACATTGATAGATTCTACTATTTTTTATTTTAAAAAACATCAATTTTTATAAGATTGTTTACTTTAAATCGTTATGATTCCTATATTTTAAAAAAATGTTATGTTGTTTTATATTTACTGAATTAAATTTCTAAGTTTTTTCTGTATTTAGATATAATACCCTTTTGGCTTTCAAAATTAAATAATTCTTGTTTTTTATTTAGCTTAATTTTATAAATATTTTGATTTTGGTAAAACGCTTATTAAATTAATTTCAGGGTTCATTAATTGAAGAGTTTTCAAATAGGACTTGTATACTTTTATAAATGTTGCTTATGACGCAATTTAATCCATAGCAAAATTTAAACATTATATACTTTAAATCTTAATACTTTGAATTATTTTATGTGTTAGTTTCCTTTAGGGATGGCGATCTGAGATCGAAGAATCGTTTTTTAAATCGATGTGTAGTACTGAATTGATTTAGTGAATCGATATTTCATCCTAAAAAATCAACATTCGACTTTTTTCTGTTTTGGTAAAAGCATAAAATTATTTACAATTAGTTGAATGCACCGAAATGTCAGGGCTTAAACGAAGAATTTAAACACTATTTATTGCAGGCAGTTGTGCACCTGAAGTATAATCCTATACTTTACTACAAGGACAGAAAAACTCTATCATCACGTTCACTCAATAGCCATGATGCATATGAGTATCGTGGGATCATCTGTTCCTTGTGAGGGCCTTTTTTCGATTGCTGGCAACATCACAAGTCATGAGCGAAACCTCTTGGATCCCTGTAGACTTGTTTTTAAAAAGCTTAGATATTAAACATTGGGAACTATAAGCTATATTATCTATTTTCTAAACTTTTTAATGTAACAAATATACATTCAGAAAATAAATGTCTTCCTTTTTACCATATACTTTGATATGGTAATAAGATTAATTGTAATTGTTGAATTCCCTGAACTAAAAAAATTCCCTGATTTTACTGATAAGAGATCTCTTATTATGGTATCTTTCTTGTTTTTCATAAAATGGATTTATATTTGCATTGTAAATGCAGACTTAAAAAAAATCGATCTTTTAGACCTCGATTCTTTTGTGAATCCATTCATCAGGTTACGATTCAAATCGATTTAAAAATCGATCTTTTTAGGAAAGAATCGCTATCCCTAGTTTCCTTCTGAATTTTCTTATAATTCAACTGGTTAACATAAATTGAAGAAAATAAACTATGAAGAGAAAATATAATTACATGTATTAGAGTAGTTCTTAATTTTTTTTTTAGCATTAAAATTCTTTTATTGTTTTTTATTGCATGGGATTTATATAAATATAACAACATAATTTACAATAAAATTTTTTTGTTTATCAAATAAAGAAAGAAAATATGACTCTGAATTATTTAATGGATGCTATTGATTCATGAGTAATAATGTTTTAACTGCTACTTCAAAGTTTTTTTAAAAAATTTTATTCATGAAAAACAAATCTAAATTTTGTTGAATTATTTAAGTGATGCTCTTATCAACTGACTATTATATTTTTATGTATTTAAAAAATCAAATATTGTAATTTATAATATATTTTATTTCTCCACAATAAAGAAATATTAATATTTTTACAGGTATTTCTATAAAATGGCCACACATATACCTGAATGTGACAGTATCTGCAAAGCAAGATATTTGTGCAAAATGCGAAGGGGTCAATCTAATGATCCTCTGATTTGCTGAAACATTTGCTGGATTTACTATAATTCTAAAAGTATTCTTTAAATTGAGATATGAGTGATAGAAAAAGGCTAATCAAACATGTTAAACCAAAGATTTTGCAATTTTCTTAGTGAAAAAATCTAAACTTATTTTATTCATGCCTAGTATATAACACTTACTTTAGTTATTGAAACAGCCCAAACTGCATTCAGCGGGGGGCGGGGGCTATATTCTTATTAATAAAACATACTATAAAGAAGATAGTTAACAAAAATCCATATTATGTAACAGGTTTTAATGGATAGTGCAAAATCTGTCTTTCCACGCAAATATTTTACTTTAAGAGGTTTTGTGTAAAAATTGAGTTGTAATATTTCTTAATTTAAAAGTCTTTTTATAAAGGAATAACTATGAAAATAATTAATGTTATAATGCAAAATGATATAATGATCAGTTACTAAATGTTATCCTTGATATGTCATCTTTTAAAATTTCTTAATTTTAAATTTGTACAAATACATTGTTCATTTCATTGCCTATATACTCTAATGACATAACTGCTTTATGAACTATTTTATAAATGGATTTAATTTGTATGGCATTGTTTTATAAAATCTAATTTTTAAATTATCTGTTCATCTTGTCACAAACAATTTGTTTATTGATATGTATTAATAGCTGAAATATTATATTTAAATAGCAATATTTTACAAAAGAATTTATAAATATTTTTTTATCTTAATTTATGTTCATATTTATATTTTATTCATGCACATTTTTTTATGTTTGAATTCTATAACTATTTATTAGTACTTTAGAAGTTTAGTCTAAAACTGTTATAACTTTTGAAGTTTCTTAATTTTATATATTTCTAGATGCCTTATTAAAAAACTTGAAAACTAACCGTGATGAAAACAACTTTTTGTGTGTGTGTGATAGCTTAAAAGGTTGTGATAAAATAAGCTAAATACTCTTTTGATTTCTATTAATTTAATTGTTGATTATTTATTACTGAACAGTACTTAGTATTCTTTTTATTTAGAAATGGAATTGCCTCGTTTCTAATGATTTTTTATATGAAATTAACTTTATTATATATGTATAAATAATCGTTATCTGAAAAGTCTTTCTTTTTTTGTTTGTTTGTTCAAATAAATGTCAGTGTTGTTTTGAATGTTGTAATTTATAATAGCAACTTGTATATCAAAGTGTATTATAAAATAAATCTTTTGAATCAAAATTAGAAAAAAAAAGGAAAAAAATCTTTTGATTTATAGTTTTTTTATATGAAAATGAATAGAGAGAGAGAGCAATTTTGTTATTAGAATTCTCAAATAGGCAGCATCCTAGAAAGATGTAAAAATCGAATTTATCTTTGTCTTTAATTTCAAAACAGTTTATATTGTAAAACTAATATTGAAAGCTAATTTTGTGGTTTCATCACAATTCATTTTGAGGCTCTTTGAAAAATAATGTATCATACTTTAAAAGTGTCTTTAAGCTCCTCATGTTAAAAGTTTAGTCAATCATTCTATTATGATCATCTATGCTTTATTAAAATTGAACTTGTGTTCATTATCTTGATTCGTGTGTATTGCCCAGTAACACACTAATGAAAAAATTTCTTAGATGTATTTTAATAAAGATACAAGCATATTATAATATATAAAGTTTATCTTAACTTATGATAGAATAATATATTTAAAATAAAAGTAGCAGAGTTATTACAGAGTTTCTAAGATGACAATCAATGCTATCCATGGTTTCTCTAAAGATACTTATTGCTCCAAGAAATAGTTTCTTTGTACAAAATAATAATTTAGTTCTTGATATTTGATTTACATGTATTTTTCCCCTCAATTCCAAATCAATACAATGGGGTTTTTTTTTTACGAAAATTTCAGTTTTTTAGAATATTAAGAGAAAGAAAGTCATTTACTAAAACTGATACATATTAGTATTTTTTCATTATGTGTATATATATATATATTGTGTAATGTCTTTTGATGTGTTTTTGTTTTTTTTTTTTTTTTTTTAAGGGATGATAGAGGGTTATCCTTATAGAAATTTAAGAATGCAGATAAATCAATTCTTAGGATTAATTTTTTTGTATTCTTAAAAGTTTTTTTTTTTGAGGCAGGAATTTTTGGAACTTTTTTTAAATAAGTGCAGGAGTTTGAAAATGCAAAACTAATTAGAATTTTTGTGTAAAATTTAACAAAACTTGGAGAAACTCATCTGAATACTAATAAATAAATAAATGTTTATTGTTACGACTAGTGGCATATTTTGTTGCTATTTTAAACATTTCAAATGATTAATGTAAATGAAAAATAATTAATCTTTACCAAAATTGAATGTAAAAAAACTAACTATTGCATTTATTAAATCTGTAAAATGTAATTTTATGTATTTTTTGTTATATACTTACATATTTCTAAATAACAAAGATATTTCTAAGTGTGCAATTGTATACATCCTTTTCAATTTAGTTGCATGTATTAATTTTTAAAATCCTGCTTGAGATTTGTACAATGGTCTAATGAAAACACAATGTCTTTCATGTGCATTTTAATTCATTTTTGTATATTTGAAAATCAGTTACAATTATTTGTTAAAAATGCTTTTTCTACACCTTCATGCTTGTAGTTTTTTTTTTTTATTATTATTATCTGTTCTCAATAAATATATATGTTTTATTCTTTTTATTTGTTATTTATACACTTGTTTCACTATCACTCTTTTAGATTACTGTATTAAAACAATTATAAGTCATGATTATCAAGTTTATTGTGATTGAATTATGTAATATAATTCAGCCTAGCGAACACTACTTTAAATCAGCAACCACAGATTTACAATTTTCACTCTCACTTAGTGTTGTACATTATTATAAGGTCAATTGATGCATTCAAGCTTCAAATAACAAGGAATAATGAAATTCAATTCCATTAATCATCTAATTCAGTGACATTCAAACTGCAGATGGTCAAATTTGATGAAATTTATTTAATAACAAAAGATATATATATAATCCTTCTATATATTCAATAAGTATCAAGTACCAAAATAGTGAAAGGAAAAAAATTTTTTTTTTATTCTATTGGGCTGTCTTTTGACCCCCTGCAGAGACGGAAAGTCTCCAAAATGCGAGAGTCATTTTATTGTAGCACCATGTATTGACGGCTTCCACTACCAGATTTCTGACCCTTGAATTTATTCAAGTCTCGAAGCATAGTGCATTTATATTTAAGTTTCTTACTTACCAAAAGTTTTGTTTATCAATTGGAAATGAATATTTGAAGGAAAAGGCAATTAATACTTTGATTCAGTTTGCATCAATCCATTTACGTATCAAGCTCTTTTTTCAAAACGAGGTGCCATTAAAACAATATGTCAATCTTGATTGGAACCAGAATATTACAGCTACGGATTTCCAACACCAGAAGAATCATGAAAACTCAGAAAGTGCTTACTTCACATTGAATTCCTATGATGTAAAGTTTTCTTTAGACTATTTTAAATTTAAATTCAAAATTTAAAAAATATTATTCCCCACATACATAAATAAAACACATTAATGAGGCTTTGGAAATAGAGGTTCAAATCCCAGAAAAAATATCTTTAATCACTTTAATGACTTAAAAAAAACAAATCTATCCTCTGTCCAAGGATCGTGACAAAAAAATTTTACACATAAGGGTAGGGAGTTCGGAAATGAAAATAGTTTTTGCTCCACTGTCAGAACAATAAGATCTATCACCACTGTAGAGTACAACTTTGATTAAAAGGAGTCAACAAACAATTTCTCTGCACAACTGATGTTCATTGTCTCCATTGATCCAATTTTGATTGTAATGGGGCTTAGCTTTATGAGTGTATGGATGACAACTATTATATAAATAAAATCTCAATACATAAAGATTTTCGAGCAAGCACACAATTCTATAAGAGGTTCAAATTTTAATGTATCGCACAAACTGTTAAAATTACCTTGTACAGTCGTCAAAAATGGGATACCAGTAACAACTTCCTTAAATTTTGATTTCGATAACAAAAATTCCCTAAATTTTAATTGAAACAGAAATCAATGGGAAACCGTTCTATTCACTGAAGAATTGAGATTCAGCCGAATTACTAATTATTATCAAATTTTCATCTGAAGGAAACCAGGGGACCCATTACATGCCCTCTAACCAGTGGTGTAGCTACCATTAGGCTAGGCGGTGCCATGCATAGGGGCCTTCGGACCATGACCACCAAGCAAGTCCGAACTTGTACTAACTTCTCCCACATTTAAAATATAAAAGGTTTGCTTATAGTCTTGGCAACTCAGTTGAAAGTTATTTCGAACTTGTAGGGAATTCCTCAAAATTCTTTCCGTTGTTTGTATAATGTTGTGAACTTAACTTATTGAAAAGCCTATATTATTTTCATTTTTTTTTCCCTTTAAACTGTTACTTGAAAATAAAACTTCAAGCTCCATGAAAAATTTTACCATATTTAATTATTGCATTTTAAGAAACCTACACAAGAAGTAATTTCTTTCTGGCTCCATTCTTTTAATGATTCATAATCTAGTTTCCTGTTTCAATATTTCGCAATCTACTTGTATCTGTGATAGACTGATGTAATTTTGTCCCTCCTCTTCTGCTTTTAAGCCAAGGATTTTTTTTTAGTAGTTGTAATAGTATTGTGTTGTATTTTCCTGTCCATGCATATTTTTTGGTATAATTTCCTGTCTATCTCAGTGGACTATTTTGCAGCTCTAAATTCTCTGGTGGGAGAGCTCGATCCTCCCGAATAAATAAATAGCTAGGGATCCCCCTACGACGTTTTGTAGCGTAGCATTGCGCGCGTTTCCCTTTCTTTTAACTTTAGTAAGTAGAGCTCAAACGAATTGTATTGCATAAGTTAGAAAATTAAAATTATGAATGAAAAAAGAGACCTAGTGGAGCGTTTAGGCGCAGACAACGCCAAGAGAAAAATAGTATTCAAAAATTTCCCAAAATTGAGAAATTTCTTAGTCAGCTTTCTACGAGTACTTCTGGCCGCAGTATTTTTATTAATAGTGACTTAGATTATCTGGTCATTGCAGTGTTGCTTAAGAAGCCTACTAAAAGAAATTCGACAGTTAATTCTGTTAAAAGATGTCGTCGTTGCCGTCAACGACGACTATTCCTGTATAGTACATGTAAGAGCGGAGGAACCATCGATCATTCCATTTTTCGAAAAAAAAAGAGCAGTTTCTAGCTTTGATTTCCTATGTTCTGCAGATTGCAATTTAGAGCTGATGTTAAAAGTGGCTTTGTGTGTGTTTAAAATATTCATATATTTTTTTTACTATTTTACTTGATAAAATCCAACCAAGATAGGACCCTCTTTTTTTCCTCTGCCAGGGCTTTTGGATACCTAGTTACGCCTCTGCCTCTAACATCCGGGGAAAAAAAGGGTCGAATTTGATCATTTTGGATGGGCGCACAGGCTTCTATCTTATGCAAGTCTCTGTCTGTTGTAAGGAGTAAACAGATAAAACCTTGATTCTTCAAACTGTTACTTGTCTTTAATTAAATGAACTCATACAATTCGCGAAGCAGTCCACTTTTTATAAATAGTCCTTCAGAAATTCATTGATTTTTTTTTTTTGCAGTAAATGCGTGTGTAAAGAATATGGTTGCAGGGAAAAAATAAGAGATTTTTCAAGTGTTTATCTTAAACTTAATTTTCTTGTATGATTTATACACAAAAACCACGTGTTGGTTGATATTCATGCTAAACTTCCATATGATAAACATGCATTAGAACATAAATACTTTCCAATTGAAGACAATCTGCTGTTTGAGCTTAATTAAATATATATTCTAGTGCACAAAACTTATGATCTTTTCAGACTGTACCGCAATTCCGAAAAAAAAATCAACTGGGTAACATGAAGTTCACACTACAGAGGTACCATGTAGCACTCAAAGGCTGTTTTGAATGCATGATAGCTAAAAAAAAAAAAGATTTGTACTCCTACAATATGTGGAATAAAGCAGAAGGCTCTTTATTGACAGGATGGTGTTAATGGAAAAACCTCTTTGACCTGGAGAACCGAATAAGGGATATTATCTTCAATAACGATCTGACCTCTAACTGCAATGGTTGCATGACATCTTCTGTTTATAGTCAATATCAAACTACCCAGAAGTTCCTTTGGTGAGAGTTGCCACTCTTCAATGAGCATCTGCTTTAGCTCACTGGTCTTCTCTGTAGGGGACACGATCTTACTGTAAGGCGTCTCTCCAAAGTAACCCATTCATGTTCAATGGGATTTAAATCAGCGGAACATGTTGGCCAATCCCTTCTGCAGATATCTTCACTTCCTAAAAGCTCCTCAGCAGCAGAGGTTCTGTGTGGACGAGCATCGTCGTCCACACAAAACCACTGCTATTGAGAAGCTAAGTTTTGCACTGCGGTCCACAAAAATGAAAGTCAGAACCCATAGCACTTCGGAACAGACGCACGAGGATGCTTTCATCTCAGTAACGATCTCTGATAAGTGAGCTGCTGTCGAAAATATAGAGCCCCGTCCGTCTTATCGACATAATGCCTCCCCATATTCACTCCAGGTCCCCAACGGTCTCTTTCTCTGATGTTAGGGGGATGAAACTTGTCCCTATCTCCCACCATATCAGCTTGCACTGAGAATCGTTGGTCAGACTGAAATCACTCTCATTAGTAAATAGAACATGACTCCATTGTTGAGATAATCAGTCTGTGTTCTTGACACCCTCTGTAAATAGGCCAAGTTTATGTAGTCGACTGACCACAGTAAGCCGTGATATCTGTCATCCGGTTGTACGCATCTGCTTACTTACTCGGGAGAATCAAACTCACCTAAAGGGTTTTGTGCTACTTTCGAACCTCCGAGAAGTTATTTTATTTGCAAACTGAAGGAAAAACATACAAAAAGGTCCCGAATGAGGGACCCTCCTCCAGAATTCTTGAGAATTGGGGGAAGAATACAGCAAAAGCACTTTACAATTATAATGCAATAATACAATAATAATAATAACACAAAATTGCAGAAGGAAAAGGGGGTAGGAGCTGACACAGGTTAAAGCTGAGTAATGTTACCCTATGCCTGGTTCCGATCTTTTTACGCCAGTAGAACGATATACTGGACATCACTTAGAATTGTGTTCCTCGGCTGATTACTGCCAACCTTTCTTATGGCTGTACCTGTCATTTGTAGGACTTAATACTCAAATAGGTACATGTCATGACGGTTGCATAATAAATGCACAATCACATCTTTTCCTTTAAGTTCAAAGCTGACTTCTACTTGTCAACATGTTTCTTCAATTCCTTCAAAAATGTTTCAAAATAAAAAAAATTTCTTATATATATATTATTAGGTAACTTTTAAAAGAAAGTTTTCGTAAAAAGCAAAAGTTGAAAACAATGAAGCATGTAAACTAATTTGTTGGAAACGGGATTGTGACTATGACGTAGTATGAATTTAGCCCCCACTGAATACATATTAAAAAATCCTTAAAAAAGAATAACATTTGTCACGGAAACATGAGATTGTGTTAAAAAAAACATGTATACGAATGAAAATAATTCGTAGCAAAGTTACAGCAACAAAGTTGAACGGTACCCTAAGCAAGTTAACTGAACGGGATTTCCGGTAATTCAGAAAAGTTGTCGATGATTAAATTTAAAAACAAAATTTTCCTTATTTCATGAGTTTTTTTTACAATTACACAAATTTTTGCAGTATAAAAGCCGGATTTATTTAAGTTCTAAGTGGAATTATATATATATTATAGGAGCAGATTTTTTCAACCTTATATACGGTTTTTATGTATTTCAAAGTCTGTTTTATTTTAGTCATGGGGTTTAGTTAGATGTATTATTTTATCCTTTTTAAATGAATAAGCAAGCAAAGACATACAAATATTTTTATCATTTATAAAATAAAACGAAATTATAAACAGATAACAGTATCTGTGTATGTTTTTTATATTTATGCGCAATTTTTTTCTCTCTCTTTTGGATTTCTTACTTGTATTTTAAACAATGTTACTATAAATAGATAAAATTTTACCTATTACAGCGCACAAAACCTGAAACTTCGAAATTTACGCTTCTTAGAAAACTGCTCCATATTATTGTAAATCGCAATGCTTTATTATTTAAATATCTTAAAATTCCGTAAATTATTATTAATATTTTTAAAAAAAGTTTTATATTCCTTATCGCTAAGCGGATCAACTTCATTTTATTTAGGTTTCTGAAGAATGTATATCAACTATTTGTTTCAAATCTTTTAATTGTCTTATTCAAATTTCTTTTCAAAATATTTGCTTTATTTGAACAACTTTGCACCGTATCAGCCAATGTATGTGAGGCGTTCTAAAAGTGGGTTTCGTCATTTTTTTCCCTTGGAAGTTTTACTGCCAAAAAATTACACAATGGCATCGTGAACTATATACCTCGCACTATTTTTGACATTGTCGCCACCGACATTGAGACATTTGTCGTAGCGTGCAATCAGTTGGAAGAGACTCCTCCGGTAAAGGGAGGAATTGTCGCACAGCCTGCTCCATCTCAGCACTGATTTGTAAAGATATTTCCTTACTGGCAAGCGTGGATGTTTCTATCACATTAAGGTGTCTTTGGTTTCTGTGGTAATGTGGACCACCCATGTCTCATGGCCCACAAGGATTCTGAACAGGAAATCATTTCTGTCGGCACTCTTTCTTTCTCTCAATATACGGTAATACAAAACATCGTGGATCATATAATGACCCTAAGCATGAGCCGAGGATGCCACTCTGTCACCGTTATGTATCTGTCCGCTAACACCATGTCCTGAACCCTAACAATGTTCTTTTTATTTGAGGATGGGGAGCAACACCCACTTTTTTCGACTTTCATCCGCGACATTCTGCTTTCGTTTCACTGAACATGCTACATGCATGACCCTGAGCACGAGCAACGCGCAGCATGGACGCCACTCTGTCACCGTTATGTATCTGTCCACTAACACCATGTCCTGAACTCTAACAATGTTGTTTTTATTTGAGGATGTGGAGGAACACCCACTTTTTGACTATCATTCATGACATTATGCTTTCTTTTCATTGAGCATGCAACCAATTCTCGAAACATGATCTCTTCACAATACAAGGTTTGTAGGTTTCCATGGATGACGTTTACACTACTTTCACATATGTCAATTCATACCAGATAGAATTTCCAGGGACGTGTCGTAAGACTTCTTGAAGACTTGGGCCCTCTAAGCAAAAAAATATCCCATCTGTGACCTTTTATCGAATTTGTTGCATTTACATGTGAAGTCCTTATAGCAATTGATAATAAAATGAGGTTTTATTTTAATATTTATTTCCTCTCTCTTTTTTAAATACGCAAAAAAATTCATTAATTATATCTTCAAAATCAACTGTTAATAGTTCATTTTCAATATTCATCAAGCTTAAATTATTCAAAAGTCATATTAAGTCATTTGATTTCCTTATAAATTTTTGACCAATTTGAGTTTTGAAAACGGACGCTCGCTATTCGTGTTAGCAACCCTCATTGACAAGAAAATTCTCTTTACTATTTCAACACTTGAGAACACTGTCAATATTGATTCGTAATACATGTATGCAATGTGTTTGATCCCAATCCCAGTTCCTTCATCACACACACAAACAACTGTTCTTCATCTTAAAACCTACATTGACAGAGAACTATATATTTCTCATAAATCTTTTTTTTCCATTTCTTCTCTTTGATTTTTTTTCAGTTTTTCGCCCACGATGTGATTAGATATATCTTTAAATACACACTTTCACGTTTCCCAAATTCAATTTCTTTCCAAGAATATCTTTATCGTAAAAGTTCGATACTTTCTTCTCGCTTACTATTTTAATTTTTATGTGTGTTAGTCTCATCCAAATCACAAATATTTTCAAACAGTTTACGTATCTCCTCATATTTTTTATTGCGTTCTTGTATATTGCAATTTAGAGAATCGATTATTAGTATGAAGGTTTCTACTTTTAATTTCTTCCTAAAGGCTGCCTTCACAACGTTACGTCGATGTCTGTTTTCTTGAAGAAAAGTTGCCCTAGCACTGCGTTGTCTTACAAGCTCGTGAAAACTTTATGAAAAATATTCCCTTGGCTTTTGACTCATAATAATCAAAAAGATCTTTTTAATTTTTATATATGTCATTAACAATTTTAACAATTTCTCAGCTTTCGACAAATCCATATTTTTACACTGGACAAATAAATTTACTTTGTTAATACAAGTCGAAATGTTATTCCAAAGATATATAAAAATTAATTTCCAATTCTTTCATCTGTTTATTCAAGTGTTTTGCAGAAAGTCGAGTATCAGCTGCCTGTAACTCATAATTAGTTAAATAATCAAGGATCACATGACTAGTTCTTCATATCCGGAGCGTAAAGCTTTAATTGCAACCAACTTATTTTAGATAGGCTTTTCAATAAATTTTTATTTCTTTTACAGTTCAAATTTAAATTCTATATATCCTGGTGTTGAGTTGATTATGAGAAAAAATTGTAAAGATTTTTGGGGGAAAAAAAGAAAGAAAAAATTGTCGCATTAGAATTACACTACCTGAACTCCAATTAAGTTTAAGAAATGTCTTACACATGACACGTAAGTAGCGTATTTCTTTATTTCTTGAAGTCAAGTTAGAAATCCTGAATATTTCAGTGGTATATACTCACGGCATTATCTCGTATGAATGTCTTCTATAATTACTAAGGGAAGCGTTTCTACTTTCTAAAAGTGAAAACAAAACATCCGTTAGAATCTCTGTAATATTAATAAGCTGTACAAATATTTTTTAATGGAATTAATTATTTTTGACATATGGTAAAATAAATATTAGTTGGTCAGAATGACATATCTGGTGAAGAATCAACAGAAGCAGAAATGATACTTAGCTTTTGGTGTTTCAGTAACGTTAGTTACCAAGACTTTTTTGACACCATGGTTTTTATGAACTCCTTACAAACTCTAGTAGATAGATAAGAATTACCTTTTCAAGAAGTCCCGTACTTTTTAACATGCTCATCTAAAAATGGATCAAATTTACTCAGAAGTTTCAAAGAACCTAAATAATTTCAGCGCGCGCTCGTTATTCATTAAATCTATAGTTTCCTTTCCCCCTCTAAAAGGTAGTATTCTTGATGTTAAGAACTTAACAACAACCACTATTCTTTTAAGCTCTTCTTTCCTGTAATGACGTTTATTGTTGAATTGTATAAGTTGGCTATCTATACGATTAGGTTAACTGTAATCAGCTGTGTTAGTTCATCATAAGGTACGGTTTAATGTCGTGAAATAGCTGTGCTTGCATGCTTCCTGTCATTGAATCCTATACTGATGAATGTAGAATTGGTATATGTAAGCAATTTACATAAACAGTATATTTTTCCTTCTGATGGAAAATAAACTAGCTATTCGTGATCTGTACCTCACCATTACGTAACTTTTTCTTGAATAACATCGCTAGTTTATCATTTCATTCGTTGCCTATATGGGCCGACTTTTCAAAATCAATATGTGCGTTGGAACAAATGGACGGATCTTTCTAAAGTCAATACGCCTGTAAATTTTCGTTGAAATATGAAAGTTAAAGCAGTGATTCTGTACTTTCAATAAAAATATTGAAACGTTCATAAATTCACCAGTTATTTCAGTAGATCTTATTGTTCAGTCTTGAACACAAATATTTTCTCCCTCAACTTTAACTTCAGGTGTTAATATGAGATATACGGGTAGAAATGGTAGAGATAAATGCAGAATTCATGTCAAGGAAAAACAAGGGTATACTAATTTATCAATAAATGATTACTTTTTCTTAAATTTGTTTGCATTTCGCAGTTCCACTTTCTAAGGTGTAACTGTGCTTTAAAACAGTTATCTACAGCTTTTACCCTGCCTATAAATGATAAGTAGGCGGTATATAGTATACTTTGTCAAATACTAGTACAAACGGTAACCCGTAACAAGCAAATAAATGTACGGGATTCACAATCTTTCAAACCTAGCTCAAACCAACTACCACCTTTCGACTAAATGAGTAATGATGGTGTATGGTAGTACAACTAGACACGGACGGTGACATGACATGATAATGCAGTCTTCCTAGTGTTGCCAATGTTCGGAGAATATGACCGAGAATAACAAAGGACGAAAGGGGTTATTCTGATCATAGTCTTAATGAAGCTGAATTATGTACGAGACAAGCCCCCCCCCAGGGGGTAAGGCTCTGCACCCAGTTGGCCCATGCCATAAGACATCCCTGCACATTTTCATTGGCTATTGCATAGTCAGTACACGTTTGCCTGCCAGCGTAATTTGTACTCGAGTAGCCTTGGGCACGCCCCAATCTGCTGTAATTCTTCTTAGAGAAATGACTCATGTGCAGAGCTTCTCTTCGGTGCTATGAACAAACATCATTCCTCTTAAGCTGACTCTCTTTCGTCGTCAAACCAACAATTCGAATGGCTATTGTTTTTATCACCTTGTTTATCATCTTCACTTTAAAAAAATGAAGAAACTTATTTTTGAAAAGTCTTTTCGTACGTGTGGTAAGAGTAGTTTTAAAATTTCGGATTTTGACATTTTACATCAGAAAGAAAAAGTACGATCTTAAAATAAGTTTCAATGGACTAAATTCATGTGACGTCATTAGTCACATGATAACTGACCCACGTGTTTTCGGCCAATCAGTACATAAATTAATGCGACGTCATAATTATATCATAAATATAATCACGCGTTTCCAACCAATTAGTTCATGTGCTTCACTGTTGCCAACTTTTGCTTTTTGCAGAAACTTTCTTTTAGAAAGTACATATTTGTCAATGATATAATAACGCACATAGTTAAACAAAATGCATTTAATTTAAAAGTATTCGCATAATGTAAGTATTTTTTTTTTTTAAATTTTGAAAACTGTTTGAAGAATTTTAACACGTGAACTCTTTACCCAGTCATATCAAATTTATGTTATCTAAACATTACAAGTTGAACAACTAGTATGTCAATTTTAATCAATGGGAAACACGTGATTGCCGTTATCATGTAACCCTCATGAATTTAGTCCATTGTAAAATTAATAATTAAAGACCAATTCGAGGATTCCTGAGAATTGATTATTGTGTTCTTGCAAAAAAAATATTTTATTAACAATGTTACAGTAATATACTGCATCACTGCAGGAAAAAACAAACAATATCAGCTCTTTAGGAAAGTAATTAACTATTTTATCAGATGTTCCTTTGCAAATGATTTCGTGAATCTAACAGAATAAGAGACATTTTGTACACATAAAAAAGACCGCCTATAACTTTACAAATTACCGTTACACCCATGAACGATACCAGAAATTGCATGATGGCAATGTGGGACTTCATCAATTGCATGGAGTCCTTCACCTTCAGGATTTTCCACAGACTCTTGTATACGAAAATGGCGATGTCTTTGTTGGTCTTGTACACTTTGGTGAACAAAATCGTCATGTATGTCCACAGAGAGGTTCCATAGATTCTATTCAAGAACTGAAGATATTTCTTGGACCAGGAAGTATTCAGTAACTTTTCAGTTGCCAACAGCAATTTTCCTATGATTCCTATTCCGGTGTTCATCTCTGGTCTTAAAATTCGTTTAGTGCCATTTGGGGGTGTGATGTGAATATGTCGCGAAAGATTAGCTATCGGAGAAGATTGGTTTGCAATTGGTTCAAGGCTACTTTTCATTTGGGTGGGTTTTCCCAATTTTTCTTCATTTTTCTCTAGTTCAGAAAACGACGCTGATCTTGGAGTGTAACCTGAATTAAAGAAGAAAAAGATTGGCTTAACTTGACGTAAAGGTGGCAATTTTTTTAATATGTATCTTGATAACTAAAGGAATAAATAAAAAGTTTTAAAAGTAATTTTTTCATAGAAAAATATGTGTGAGCTGATATTTTAAAGATTTGATGATTTAACGCATAACAAATCCTAAAACGCAAACGATGTTTATGAGTAGCTTACATTTTGCATGAGCAATGTCTATGATGTTTTGGATTCAAAATAATTTGGAAAAATATTATTTCTGCTACAGTTTTAAGGTATCCGATTACGTTTGGAACCGCGTGATTTTATCAAAGCATACACAAACGAGTTTTTTAAAAAATATTTAGCATTACTTACAATTAGATTAGAATACACGTATTAAATTGTTTTAAGAATATTAGTATAAAAAAATTATTTAAATGCAATATTTTGGCAAAAAATGAACTTCGAATTACCTATTTTCAAAACAATCGCCTTTTATGAAAAACGCTTCTTTAATAATAATATTTTGCTTATATTCTATCTAGCTAAGACTTCTCCAAAGGGCCTGAAGTATGATTTTTGAAAAATTCACATTATTTTCAGAGTTACTACCAACTGAAATAATTATCAGTGTTTTTTGTTTAAATTCTGCCACTCTGATGTATTAAAATACGGATGTCCACTTCTAGGTTATATATTTCAAAAATCCTAGTTCAGGCTCTGTACAGAGAGATCTGAGCTATATATAAGCAAAATATTATTATTATAAAAGCGTTTTACATTAAAGGGAAATGTTTGAAAATAGGTAATTCTATATGTTCAATTTTTGCATTTAAAGCATTATTGTATTCATCTAAGTGGCCCTAAATATAAACAAAAATATTCGTTTGTACGCTTTTGTAAAATCGTGATTCCGAACGTATTCGGATCCCTTAAGAATTTAGCTTTTTATCGCACATCACCAGATAATGAAATAATTAAGTAATGTCCTTCTAATTTTATTAATTTTTACTAAATTAGAAATGTTTTAGATCCATAAACAGTTTTACAGCAACTATTTCATTATTTCTTATTTGATTTATGCGTGAGTCATAAGAATTTTGCATTTTGCATTAAAAGATTTTTATGAAATATTGAAAACTGTAGAATTATTCATGTACTAATTTGAATCTTGAGTTCAAAATTTTTTTCAAAGTAAAAAAAAAGATCAGTCACATTGCAATCATGAGTGACTGAGGACTTTATTAACGTCGTTTTATAAAACAACGTGAGGGCTAGGGGCGACGGACCTCGTAATTCTGAGACTTGGTCAAAGGACGAAGACGACGTCATCTGAGTTGGCATCCCACTCTCCTAACTATCACACCTCATCAACGGGAGACCATTGAGCCTCAACAAATTTAACATGCATCGGTCTCCTCTACACGGTGGGTCTTCAGTTGCTCAAACGCTTAAACATGCAACTCGACACCGCCGGTTACGAGTTCGGAACCGTGACCTCTTAAGATATCGAAAAAGATGTAAGTAGTTCCTCAAAATTGTTTTACCATAAATTAAACTACTAGTCTCTACTTTTTTCGTAATGAAAAATACACAGTTTAGCTATAAACATACTTAAAAAACAAATAAAGGCTTCTTTATGTATCCCAACTAAAGGACACAGTTTCAAAACACGAAATAAAAAATGATTTGTACCTGAGCATTTTAATTTACCAGATATCAGAAATCTGTGGTATCAGTGATTTAAGTCACGAGCTTCGTGCTGACCGTGATATGGCGTGGGTCTGAAATCTGATTCCTCCGAAGGTCATAGAATAGAATAATGGGGCCTAGTAATAAAATTCTACCAAATTTCTAAGTCCACCAAGTTGGCAGAATGAAGCATACTCTGAGGTGTCGTCCTCCTCATTGGACCTTGTTTCAATAATGTAAGGTTCATTGCCAACAGCAGTTGCTTAACGTACACTTCCGCTTTGCGGGGGTCAGGGTTCTAGGGGGCCCAAACCCTGACTGTCGCCAAGTATCTGCCCTTTGTAAAATCCAACTTGGGGGCCCAAAACCTGACTATGCAGGGGGCCCAAATGTTCTCCATTTAGCCACTGGCTAACAGGCTTCCCTTTAGCAACATTTAATCAAACCGACGCTAGAGAGAAATCTGCTTCTTTCAAAGCCATCAATGAACCAAAAAATGAAAATTATTATCCCTCGAAGTTTTCACATAATGTGGTTTGAAACAGGAGGGAAACAGAAGTCAAAGTATTTTATAGCTCAGATTTCACTATTTGCTAACATCGCCTTTGGAAGAAACAGGACTGATGCTGGAAATGGATTTTGTAAATGATGAGGACGACATCTGAGTTTGCATTTCGCTCTCCGAATTTCCACACCACGCCATTGTGAAGACTTTGAGCCTCAACAGATTTAACGTACATCAATCCCTGTACACCAGGGGTAACAACTTGCGGCACACATGCCACATTGTGACTCAATGGAGTTGTGACAACGACACGCAAAGACTTACTGGAAAATTTTAAGAAATTAAAAAATAATAATAATAATAAATATCATTTTGTTTCCCCAATTTTATACAAATGCTTCTCTGTCTCACAGACAAAACAATAATATACTTAAAATATACTTAATTAATTGAATTACAGTAGAAAATTATGTACAGAATGCTTTTCATTGTTTTGTGCACTGCTTTGCAAAGGAAGTGCTCTCACTAGATTTTTGAATTTAAGGGAGCGTGTTTTAAAATATCTTGAATAAAACTATATGAAATGTTTGATGTGAGTGCTTGTTACTCAAGAATAAAGATTTGCTAAGGAATTTAGCTTTTCTTACCGATATACTGGGACATTCTTTAAATTTAAAATTACAGGAAAAATATTGTATTTTTCATACTCTACTTCGATTTGCGTAAAAAATATTCTATTTGTGTAAAAATCCCGTAATCAGCGTTTTAAGTAACATTTTTTTCCTTTTATATTTTTGTTGTTGGAAAAGTTGGAAGTGGCAAGCCTAATTTTTTTTTAAGATAGTGGCACTCTTTTTAAAAAGGTTGGCCAGCCATGCTCTACAGTGTTTTCAGTGGCATCAAGACTCGTAGCAATGACTCAATAACACCGGCTACAAGTTCGTGACCATGATTACTCAGCAACCACGACCACCCCTCATTACAGCGGCTTCGTCTAATTCCATTAGGCAGTATTATGTTGTGCAATTAAGATCTGAGATCTAGTATAGTAATACCCCGAACTTACGCGATAAGTGGGACTGAGTGATAACCGCATAAGTCCGATTCGCGTAAGTCAAAATATTACTGTATACATATTTGTTAACTCGAGCACAGTCATCATTACCCCTTGCGTACTAGACTGTCCTATTCAGCTCACATGCAAATCCCAGATTTCTAGGGATACTCACCTAGGTGTCACTACCACATTTCATTTCACCCTTTGACTCTGACTAAACACACGTTCATTCGTGTTTCGTTTCGATTACAGTAGAACATCGTTTATCCGAATCTATTGGGACCGGACACTGTTCGGATAACCGAAAACCGAATGCGATCCATGCAGTATATGAAACCGGACACTATACGAATATTGAAAATCATCACATGCGGGAAACGTGCAAGATCTAATTCTCTTGAGAAGAAGTAGTTGAGTAGGACAGCACTCTGATTGTTGATAGTACCACTCAGTAGCGCACACAGGAATTTTTCAAGGGGGGGGGGGCTCGGGGGTTAAAAGTTCACCATTCTTGTATCATGCTATTTTTGATTTTGTCGATTTTCAGGAACAAAACACAGTAAAAAACTGATTATTGAATAAATAATTAGCATTAATTAATAAAATTAATCATTAATAACAAATATTTAATTAAATTTTACGTATTATATACTTAGAATTATAACCAATCGGGAAAAAAATCAAGGGCTTTGAAGGGGGTCTGGGCCCCCAGGACCCCCTCCCCATGTGTACGCCACTGGTACCACTCCATGGTTGTCTCAAAAGGCGGAAGACGCGTCAGCATTTGATGGTCAGCATCTTCTGAATCAAGTTTTGACACAAGATTTAAAATGGTTTCTCGGCTTTTTTTTTATGTCAGAAATTGTTGATTTTCACCCTTTAAAAAACTATACTAGAAACCCTCCACTTTCTCCCTTCGCGAGATGGTTCAATATTTCAAGTTTTGTCTCTATGTTCAAGGCGTTGCGCTTCCGTTTTGAATTCGAAGTCATAGCAGCTCACAACTCAACAAAAGAGCACGTATACACCCTATCACTTGGAAACAAAATGACCTAATATTCCCCCGTGCAGGTGTTTACCAAATCACACAACTGAAATTCCCCAAATATCCCTGACTTTGGGTTTTCCCGTCACTTTTGGTCTCACGCGAAGCAACTGTTGAGCATTGTACTGTTCGAAAACGTATTCATATACGGTACATGTAGTTGACAAAAAAAACCAGGTCCGGATATTTGACGCTTCGGATAATAACCGTTCGGATAAACGACTTTCCACTGTACTTAAGTTTGTATATCTATTTTTGTTGTTATGCCAATATGGCATCGAAATTGGATTTCATCAAAAGTGATAATGAAACAGAATATTTGCCAGAAACCGATGAATACGCCACTGGCTCTCTGATAAGGATTTATCTATTTGTGATGAAGAAGATAAGGAATTGGAACAAAAACAAGTAATATAAACAAAAAGTTTTTAAGTCAATTCCTACTTAGATCAACAAAGAAAATTTTTATTTCAGCTACTTTTTATTAAATAGTTACAATTAATATAAATATGCATATGCATATGATAGAACCACAACATTAAGTGGT
This sequence comes from Trichonephila inaurata madagascariensis, assembly GCA_019973955.1. Taxonomy (NCBI): domain Eukaryota; kingdom Metazoa; phylum Arthropoda; class Arachnida; order Araneae; family Nephilidae; genus Trichonephila; species Trichonephila inaurata. Next base: position 114,795 of record BMAV01012793.1, read on the forward strand.
AATTAACTTTTATTACTTTTCATTAAAGTATCCTATTGTCATCCAAAACAATCGTGTATATAAAATTTCAGTTCAACTGAATGCTTTAAAATGTGAGAAAAAAAAACCTTTGTAAGTTTTGACACAAGTCGCCAAAAATGATGCCAAGGAACATTTCGAGCAATTTCACAAAGATTTGGAATTTTAATTTTAATTTTCCTATTTTTTCAGATATTTGTAACCGAGACATTTTGTAACTTAATTTATGTAATTTTATACAGTCCCCCCCCAAAAAAAAAGAGAAAAGAAAATCTACCTTATAGCGCTTCCAGTGCTGGTTACACTGATTGTACACCTAAATAAACCATGTATCCACATGAGGTTACAATGGGATTTTGCCCTATACTAAGCATGTATCCACTAATGGTTATATGGCACGCAAGGGTTTAAAATTAAAATATTATAAATCAAATTTAAAAATTAACGGAATTTTTTCCTTTTCGCTTAAATCTTTTAGGATTGAAAACAAGAAAACTTTTTATACAAAGAAATATAAAAATTCGAAAAGTTAATTATTTTTTCATTCCGAATGTAGAGCTTAGCTGCAAGGTAGGGTTTGCAGCCCTGGGGTCCCAAAATCCCGGGATTTAAAAAAAACTAATCCTGGGAATTAATTTTTGTGTCGGGATTGGATTATATTTTAAAAAAAAATTTCTCAGCAAAATTTTCTAAGAACTTAATTCCTAGAAAATTTAAATTTTATTTAATGAAATGTGCATAGAATTTTGTTGCGCAATTATAAGTGCTATAAGTAAAAAAAATATATATGCACATCTCTCATTCCTCGTAAGGGAGAACATCGCTCAGAACTAAGCGGCTCATTGCAGTACTTATACAATAATATAAGCAAGATCTCAAGAATAGATTTTATCACAGTTCCTTCTTCAATTAAATGCCGTTAATTAATAGTGGACCTGCTTGAAAGATTTGAGACACTTCAAATCCCACTGCATTATTAACAGCCCATGCAACTGATTCTTCTCTTTCAAATAAGGTAACAGTTGAAATTGATTCAAATTCTGATTCAATAACTGGATCAATTTATACACAAAAACCATTAAGTGTAGCAGAAGAACTAGATAAGGTTATCAAGGATGTATATGCAACAATGCAGTCTATTAGATTTGAAACACTGTCATCCAAAATTCAAAAAGAAATGTCTCTTTTTTAAAAATGGAGGAAGACATAATTACTACCTGAAAAAAACATACTCCTATTTAATGACGATAACACCTATTAGTATAGAATCCGAATGATCATTTTCTTTGGCAGGACAATTTGTAACAAAAACAAGTAATATGAAAAAAAAAAATTCAAGTCAGTCCTACTTTGAATGGATAAATAGAAAGTATTTTATTACGATTGAAAATTGGATTGAGGTATATATACAAATAAATATATAATATATAGGGAGAGAGTGAACTAATATTAGGAATTGAAAAATGAGCATGATTTGTATGCATTGTTATAACAATGCATACAAATCATGCTCATTTTTCATTTCCTTCGGGTGTGCATTGTTGTAACAATGTACACCCGGTTTGGCTGAAATACAGGCTTTCGACGCCAACATTTGTCTTTGTTTTAACAGTTACATTGTTATAACAACAGAGACAAATCTAAGGGAGCGTCAAAAACCGTTTTAAAATATTAATTAATTAAATGTAATTAATTAATTAATATTTGAAAAAACTGCATTAACATCAAGTGTCATCCACTACAAGTTTAAAAAAATTATTTAAACTTGATCGGATGAATAGAAAGTATTTTATTAACGATTGAACATTTGAACAAGATAAATATATAAATAAATAAATATATGGAGTAAATAGGATTTGATAAAAGCCGTTTGAACGATGAAACGCTCGACGAGCTGTGTTTTTCCATTCCTCTACTATCAGTTCACTCTCTCTCCCTATATATATATATATATATATATATATATATATATATCCTATACCAATTTTTAATCGTTAATAAATACTTTTCTATTCATCCATTCAAAGTAGGAATTGACTTAAGGTATCCGACTACGTTCGGAGCTGTGATTTTAAAAAGGCGCATAAATGGATAATTTTCATGATATTTAGTGTCACTTAGATTAGAATACATGTATAAAATTGTAAGGACATTTTGGCAAAAAAAATTTATTTAAATACAATATTTCGGCAAAAAATTAACTTAGAATAATCTTTTTTTCAAAATGTTCTCCTTTTGTGAAAAATGCTTCTATTATAATAATATTTTGCCTGTATATAGCCCAGACCTCTGTACAGAGGCTCAACTATGATTTTTGAAAAATTCACATTATTTTCAGAGTTACAGCCATTTGAAGTAATTATCGGCGTTTTTTTTCTTAAAATCTCTCCCCTCTGTTGTCGTAAAACATGGATAAACACACTTCTAAGTTATATATTTCAAAAATTCTAGTTGAGCCTCTGAACAGAGGTCTGAGCCATATACAGCAGTGTTTCTCAAACTGTGGGGTGCGCCCCCTGGGGAGGGCGCGAGCATATCGAAAATAAAAGATTTAAAAAATAATTAACTTACCGGAATGAAATAAAACAAAATACTTTCAGACATAATAAAAAATGCACTTTTACTCTGATATAATTTATAGGCGATATTAAGTCATCTCTCTCAAAAATAAAAACTTCTTCAATACCTAATTAGCTATCTTTGATCCTATAACTTTTATTTGATTTGCTGTAATCCCATGATGAGAGATTTTTTATTACGTTTTCTTTTTAAATCTAACATACTACTCTTTCAGAGAAAAAACAGATCCCAGACCCAGAATCGAAAAAATTTAGGAACATAAGAAATTCATCACTGTGATTATTTTTGAAATACTGTACATTATAGCTGTAATCTGTTTTTGCAGATAATCTGTTTGACCTTCTAAGTTACTGGTACAGTTAGTTATGACCCCTCTCTTAAGTGTTTGTTTCTTATTCAAAGAAGTTTTAAGTAATGTATTTCTCTATTGCGCTCTTTTCCATGCAAAAGAGTTTTATGATATTTGGAAAACCACAGAGATCACTTTGAAGGATTACTTGGCCATGACTTATTTTTATGAGTATTCTCAAACATATAAAGCATAACGAAAAATGTTTTTCAGCTGTAACATTATCATAATGAATACACTTTTTACCCGGAAGTGGTCGCGCGGGACCACAGATCACAAAATCGTTAATTCTGGCAAAACTGTTTATTTGTTACCAAAGAAAAATTGAAAGTCCTTGAAAATAGGTAAGTTTACTTTCTCTCAATTAAATTATTCACTAGAATCACGATTCGTATCGTGTACAATAAAATAATTATAAAAAAAAAAAAAAAAAGGATT